>JAYESA010000009.1:20052014-20377334 GCA_036927795.1 Iris macrosiphon | reverse complement strand
GCCAAAATAGTTAACGTCAAAGGCACACAAGGAGCTATGCACCAAAATATGAACCAAACGAACTCCAATCATCTATCTCTTCTATCTGATGTGAGACTAAATATCGGGGTTTCACATTGTTTGTTCTTTTATGAAACCCATTAAACTAGGATAAGGCTTGGATGATGACGGTGATGATACTTGGGCATGAGGGAACTATTATGCTTGTTCCCATTTGCATAGAACAACACTTGTTTCTTAAGTTATTGTTACCAGTAATTTTGCACATTTGATTATTTATCTTACATCAAAATGAGAAAAGTAGTTCATGCTTAACCATCCACGATAAGGACTAGTTAATTTTTGCAGTTTGAAGGCAAAAATCTAGAGTTAGAAACTTGGTTTCTTTAATTTTCTTTTATGTGAATTTCATGAGAACGGATTCATGTTTCTGCTCTACTGTTCCAGGGATTTAGAAAAATCGACCCTGATCAGTGGGAGTTTGCCAATGAAGAATTCATTAGAGGACAAAAACATCTCCTTAAAAACATACACAGACGCAAGCCAATACACAGTCATTCTCTTCACCAAGGGAACACATCGGCATTGGGGGACTCGGAAAGGCAGGATCTTGAGGAGGAGATTGACAGGCTGAAACGTGATAAGATGGTGCTTATTGGGGAACTTCAGAAGCATACACAGCAGCAACATGGGATGGAGAGACAGTCAGATGCAATCTTTGGAGGAGCGGTTGCTGAATATAGAGCTCCGCCAAAAGAATATGATGACTTTCTTGACCCAATTTATACAGAGACCAGAGTTCCTCTCCAACCTTGTACAGCAGTCTGATCTTCATAGCAAGAAGAGGAGATTGCCCAAAGCGGATTTGTTCTACGAGGATGACAAGACGGAGGAAAACATAATTGTACCTTTCCAGCCTACTAGAGGGGAAAAATCGGAAACTGGATCTAAGCAGCTCCTCAACTTAGAGCCATTCGAAAAGATGGAATCATCCTTAAATTCTCTGGAATTTTTTTTTCGTGGAGTGAGTGAAGCTTCTGGTGAAGACATGTATTGTTATGATGCTACCGTACCTTGCTTTCCTTCTGCTGTTATGCTCACTGAGATACCTGCATCATCAGGGGAGACAGATGGTAACATGCGTTCACATTCCCCATGCCAGGAAAATACGCAGTCATCTCCAGAGCTGGCAAAATCTACCAGTCATGCAGAGGGTCCTAGGTTTTCACTAACAGAGATTCGCTCTGAGACGCACAATCAGGTTTCTGAGATAGATGTGAATGTTGAGCCTGCTTCTCCCGAGGTTCATCCATCAAGAGGTCGTGTGAATGGGACTGCAGCTTCTAACGCAACTACTGGTGTTAACGATGTATTTTGGGAGCAGTTCCTTACGGAGACACCTGGATCCTCTGATAAGCTGGAGGTTCAATCGGAAACAAGAGAAGCAAATGACAATGTAAATGAGGTTAGGGCAGGAGAGGTAGGTAATAGTTGGTGGAACAGGAAGAATGTTGAAAACCATACCAAGAATCTGGGGCCCCTTACACCTGCTGAGAAAACCTAATGTAGATTTCCGGTGATTTCATAGTAGCGCTTGCTACTCGACAGCAAGGTATGCCATATACTGTAAGATAACACTGTTCCTGTTAGTTTTGTTTTGGTAGATGGAGGTGGAATTGTGGGTCGATGTTCCGTTTAGAAGGACAAAATCAAAGTATTGTGTTGAACAAATAGGTGTAACCAGTTGAGTTCTATGGCGATGAACTCAATAACCTACGGAGAGAACCTCTTCTGGGAGCAGGGCAGGCGGTGGAAGACCGCCGATGCAGTCGCCGCCTGGGCTGTGGAGAAGCCGTACTACGACTACAAGAAGAACATGTGCGTGCGTGGGTGACGCTGACTGCTATCACTATACGCAGATGGCGTGGAGGGATACACAGAGCGTCGGGTGTGCTAGGACCTTGGGCGGCAGCTTGGAGACCCATGGCAATGTCATTGGCCAGACGCCGTACTGAGGGTGCAACCGGGCGTCTGATCCATTGATTAGAGATCAACGTGCACTGGGATGTTGAGGACCTGAGGTTGGTGACAGAAGCAGCGGTAAAACTATATGTATTATAGCATATTTCTGTTTGTTTTTCTCATATATCTCTGCATGAATGTCATAAACATGTTTTGCTAGAGGATATCTATTTGAATAAAATATAAAAAAACATATTTGAAAGTTAAAAAAAAGTGTACAAAAGGAATTCAAACTTAATTATAAAGATTTGAGTATATAAGACAAAATTGAGCTACTAGAAACACTAATGGGAGGAAAATTAATTAACAATATTAAAGACTGCATGCTACTGGAAGATCTTTACACCTGCTGTGGAAATCTAATGTAGATTTTATTTTCTTCGTCCGGTGATTTTTCGTGGTAGCGTTCGTACCATATACTGTAAGATAAGACTTGATTTCTTGTGTTTTGCTCAGGGGCTGTATGGTTCAGCGAAGAAGAATGAAGTGAAAAATCTAGAAATCGATATTTTGCATAGGTATTGCGGGAAAGTGGAATGGAGTAAAAAAATTATCGTTTGATTGCTTTGAAGAAGTGGAGATTAGAAGTAAAAAATCATAAAATTTGATGTTTGTTGGTTGTCGAAGTGAGTGAGAAAGTGTAACGTTTTGTTGAAATGACATGAATAGTAAAAAAAATTTTTAAGCAGATAGAAAGTGGTCCTCCAACCAAACGCTTGAAGTGAGAATACGTATTTTTCACTTCTACATTCTATTTCGGAGGGAAAAAAAACTTCAATGTCATAACTTCGTTTTAATGGCAGACAAGATTTATTGTTCATGTCAAATTACAGTAAATTTTGTCTGCAAATCCTCCAACTAAACACATGAAGTAGTTTAAAATCCAAATTTTGGTCACTTTTGCGTTGTTCATTGATTTATAGATTCATGTGAAATTTAATGACATAAGTAAATAAAATGGTCTAAAGCATTCTATAGTGTTGTTCTACCACCTCTGATTTTTATTACTTAGCACTTCCATTCTCACCTTCTTTTCATTTAACTGCAATTTTCACGTTTCAAGAATCAAGATGCTGCATTACTAAGAGTTTTGAGACGTAAAGATGGGCGGCCATAACTGAACACCTGAATCTGAAGCAAAAAGCGTTGCTGAGGACCTCAGGTGATAACTGATAAGTTGCTTTGCATTCTTCAAGAGCTGACGGCCATTAATGCAGAGTTCTAGTATTATGCACCTGTTGACATTATTTTTCAAATAGCATAAAAACTTGATTTAAATGAAGGCTATTGAATAAATTAAAGAACATTTGTACATACCTATCCTTCCTTTCCGATTTCTGGAAATCAACCTATTTTGTTTTATTCCTTCCAACTCTTTCTCACATCCCTCCTGTTGGAGATGAGCATTATAGAGGGGTTTAACGGGTGGGTTTGTAACAAGTTCATGAAAGTAGTTTATGTCTATTTTGTTGGATTGTATCTCGTTTTTGGTTGAGCGTTCAAAATGAAGGTGACAATGGAGTTGATAATTTAGTCTCACATCGGATAGGAGATGGGGATCATGAGGTGTAGCTAATTGGAATTGGTTCAGGTCTTACATAATTTTTTTTTTTAAGGCATATGGGCTCAGTCCAATATCGCATCTCATGGCCCAACTCCGGTTCGGGTCACACCGCGTTCCCAACAAGTGGTATCAGAGTCCAAGGTTCCGGGACTGATTTGAGCGGCTATAATTGGTTCGAGACAGATGATGCTGAACATTCATGGATTATACGGACTCTTCTCAAGGTGAAGTAGGAGCATCAACTACACGAATTAGCTTTAAAGGTGGATCTGACGAGTCAAAGGTGGAGCAAGACGTTGTGGTTGGCACACAATGGTGGCGTGGATGAACGTGTCGGGTTTGGTTCTGTGGTCGAACGGATCGAGATGACAATATGTTTGATCTCCTGGGTGCTCGGTAAGCGAAAACGAACAAAGGTAGCCGGAGTGTGCTAAGGTTGTTCGGCTAGTGGGAATGAGGAAAGGTAGCCTGGGTGTGCTAAGGATGCTCGGCTAGCGAAAACGAGCAAAAGGTAGTCGGAATGTGCTAAGGTTGTTCGGCTAGCGGAAACGAGGTAAGGTTGAGATTGTTGGATTGTATCTCATTTTCGGTTGAGTGATCAAAAGAAGGGTGACAATGAAATTGGTAATTTAGTCCCACATCGGATAGAAGGTGGGATCATGAGGTGTAGATAATTGTGATTGGTTCGGGCCTTACATGTGAATTCCCTTTTAAGACATTGTGTCCAGTCCAATATCGCACCTCATTGGCCAACTCCGGTTCGGGTCACACCGCGTTCCCAACAAGTGGTATCAGAGTCCAAGGTTCCTGGAATGGTTTGAGCGGCTATAATTGGTTCGAGACAGATGATGCTGGACGTTCATGGATTATACGAGCTCTTCTCAAGGTGGAGTAGGAGCATCAACTACACGAATTAGCTTTAAAGGTGGATCTGACGAGTCCAATGTGAAGCAAGACGTTGTGGTTGGCACACAATGGTGGTGTTGATGAATTTGTCAGGTTTGGTTCTGTGGTGGAACGGATCGAGATGACAATATGTTTGATCTCCTGGGTGCTCGGTTAGCAGAAACGGACCAAGGTAGCCGGAGTGTGCTAAGGTTGTTCGGCTAGCGAGAACGAGCAAAGGTAACCTGGATGTGCTAAGGATGCTCGACTAGCGGGAACGAGCAAAAGGTAGCCGGGATGTGCTAAGATTGTTCGGCTAACGGAAACGAGCTAAGATGGAGATTGTTGGATTGTATCTCGTTTCCGGTTGAGCGCTCAAAATGAGGGTGACGATGGAGTTGATAATTTAGCCTCACATCGAATAGGAGGTGGGATCATGAGGTGTAGATAATTGAGATTTGTTCAGGCCTTACATGAAAATTATTTTTTAAAGCATATGGGTCCAGTCCAATATCGTATCTCATGGACCAACTCAGGATCGGGTTACACGACGGTCCCAAAATATTTTTCTGAAAACAACACAATTTTTCTGAAAACTTGATTTAAATTGTTTTTGTCTATTTTACCTGCCCTTTTTGAAGGTAAGGTGGGTGTTAGCTTTGAATAGTCGTTTTAGTTTATCATTTTTTAGGTACACTTTAGTTTACTCACTCTCTCTCTCTCCCCCTGAAATTCCATTAGCATGTTGTTACCAAGGCAGCGCTTTTCATGGTGAGCAGGTTATGACACCAACTTAGGTTTGGTTTGGGATTGCTTATTTTGACTGCGTCTGATTATTTTTTTTAGAAACTAGTCCCAAAAATGTTTGATAACAATTACTTATCAAAAACTTTTGGAATGTCGGTCCAATTTTGGAACAACTTATAAAGCAGTTGGCAGACTTGACAAGCTGCTTCTGTTGCCAATTCTTGAAAAGTGGCAACAATCCGCAATTTGATCCCTGATGAAAGCAAAAGCAGATTTTGGTAGCTTCATCCCGCTTTTTCTGTCAAAAGTTTTCATTTTTAAATTGTGTTTTCAATTTTTTTTTTTTTTGTAATTATGTTTTTGTGAAGTGCTGGTATTAAACAGATTTTTTTTGGGAATACTTTTCAACAAAAAATAAGCCAAAGCAGTCACGATGAACAATTTCAAACCCAACTTTAATGTAGCCGTCTTATGCCATCTTTTGTAAATTTCAACAAATACCAAACAAACTGTAAGCTAAATTTGGCTTTGAACTTCGATAAACAGTTCTCTGTCTTGATGTAAGCCAACAACTTATGCCAATAGTGTTTCCACTCATCGGTTCAGGCCTAGACTTTATACAAGGCCTATAAGGTGTCAGTCTCAGGTTGAAAATTTTAGTTGTACCAATTTTTTTTTTTTTTAATACTATTCAACGTATGCAAGTTCAATTCTGAATAAAAGTCCAGCAAACTCATTCTAATTCTTTTAATTCGCATAAAAATGTTTATTTTGTAATAGAATATCTGAATGTTATATACTATAATACCAAGAGGCAAGTCACTTAGTTAGACATGGAGAATTTTTTTGATACAGTCGCTGTCAAAATTTTCTTCCATTCCGTCACTCTAGCAGTCTGACACTCTAAATCTCCTCAACCCTTCCGTTGTTGTCTATTCCCTCCTCTCTCTGTGTGCATATTTTTTTTCGAGGTAATTGAACGATGAAACAAGTTATTTTTTTGTTTGTTTGAAACATCTTCAATTTTATTAGTGTTTTATTATGACATATATTATTTTGGATATTATATTATGTTTATTTTATTAAATTTGCGTTGATAATACTATTGTAATAGCATCGACGAAAGAAAAAAAAAAATAAGCATTAAACTTTGAGGACCCAATTTTTAGAATTCGTTTCATGCCTCAAAATTTAAAATCCGACATTGCTATTGGTTGAAGTCTCCTCCTACTAAGCCAAACAAAGGACAACTTATCCAGCTACAGTTGGCAAATAAGAAAAGTTGGAATAACCCGTATGTCAGCCTTATTTTCTCACTAAACAAAATAAGTTACAACCCTTGTCTAACTTTGGCTTGGGTTGTCAATGACCATGGTTGGATTGCATCTCTATTTCGGTTGAATGACGGAGTTAATAATTTAGTTTTATATTAAATAGAAGATAGGATTATATATATATATATATATATATATATATATATATATATAAATCCAGTCTAATATCGATCATTCGCTCGCTAATTTCTATAAACCATGAAAGAAACATACTATAGCGAACCAACCACCACATGGAAGCATGTGTTTTTTCTTCAAAGAACATGATTACCACAACATTTTCTTCGTTCAAGAATGATTGTTATAGGTATATATGTCAAAAAGAATGTTAGTTAGCTAGCTGAGAGAGAGAGAGAGAGAGAGAGAGAGAGAGAGAGAGAGAGAGCACTGTACGTATCCCTCCATACTATAGCTATCAATATGCAGACATTACTCCTCACGATCGTATCAATAAGCTGGCATGATTAGTGGCATTTGTTGTTATGTCTTGACTTCTCTAACAATCATTCCTTCCTCCCAACATTAACACATGATCCCAACCAACTAATTTATCACCTTATACTATATATATATACATATAGCATGCAATCTTCACATAGATATCCTCACAAAGGAAATATACACGAGGGACATGGCATTCTCTAGTCCCCTCCAGTTATCCTTCCTCCTCCTCCTCCTCCTTCCGCTTCTCCTGACCGACACCGAGGCCGAGCCCGCAGCGCTAAGGCGCGCACTGGTCAGCTCGGACAGCACGGTCGCCCAGTACCTCAACCCGCACAACGCGCTCAGGAAGCAGCTCGGCCTGCCGCCTCTCCAATGGAGCGACAAGCTCGTCAAGTACGCCAAGCGGTACGCCAACCAGAGGAGGAAGGACTGCGCCATGGTGCACTCGGCCCTCAACTACGGGGAGAACCTCTTCTGGGGGCAGGGCAGGCGGTGGAAGGTCGCGGACGCGGTCGCGGCCTGGGCCGCGGAGCAGCAGTACTACGACTACAAGAGGAACGCGTGCGTGGGCGGCGCGGACTGCTACCACTACACGCAGATGGCGTGGAGGGACACGCAGAGCGTCGGGTGCGCCAGGATCGTGTGCGCCTCGGGCGACACTTACATCGTCTGCGAGTACGATCCCCATGGCAATGTCATTGGCCAAAGGCCCTACTGATCAGCGTGGCACTACAAAAATACAGAACGGAGCGGAATTATAATCTGGGATGGATCTTTAGTAAAACTAGTATGTATTGTGCTTCTGACCCATGGCAATTTTCATTTGTCAAGGGTACATTTTTTTTTTACTCGGAAAAATAAATGTTGAGGTTGCAGGAGGAACGGAACTTTATGATGTAGTAAAACTAGACTCTTTGTTTTTCTCATACAATTCTGTATGAATATCATAAATATGTTTGACCAGAGGATATCTATTTAAACAAAATATAATAACATATTTGAAAGTTAAAAAAGGAAAAAAAGTGTAGAAAGGAACTCAAGACTTAACTATAAAGATTTGAGTGCATAAAACAAAATTGAGCTAACTAATGGGAGAAAAATTAATTACTCAACAATATAAAGACTGAATGCTACTGGAAGCACTAGTGGGCCTCACTATATATACTATTTAGCTCCACACCCGTTGCACATAAAAATAAAATAATTTAAATTATATAATAATTTAAATTATTTTAAAATATAATTTGAATATATTTTAATTAGAATTTGTTATAGATATGTTTTTATAATTTTGAATATGTGAGATAGATAATACCATATGTACTTAGTTTAAAATTTCAAATATATTTGAATCAATATTTGTTAAGTAATTTTAATATATTTTTTATTTTTATTTTTTTTAACGGGTCGATTTTGAGTCGTTTCCAAACCTCATTATAAGAGTAGAGATAAGCTCCACAATGTCACGTATGGGATTTTTCGCTCCAACGAGATAATGTTGCATAATACAACAATTCAAGGGGTATAAATATCTTCGGCCTAAATCTTTCTTTTTCTCTATGTCTTCTAGAAATTTCTTGTAAGCTCCTTGGTAGCCTATAAATAAGTAGAAGATCCATTTGCTCCTCACAATTCAAATTGTTGCGAACTCTCTCTCCTATAGTAAAGTTTTTAATATTTCAATCTCTCTCTTTTGTTTAATATTTTCTCATTCTTGTCTTAGCAATCTACCTAAACATTTAAAAAAAACTTGTACGAATTTTCGAGAAGGAAGTTCGTGCGTGGCATGGAATGAGATGTAGGCAAAATACTAAATAAGTGAGAAGAAGCATCTCTAATCTCTAGTTTCTATAAAAAAATTTGGGCATGTAAGGTAAAAATGGCAAAATGCAGGACATTAATAATTGATGGACTAAATTTTATAAAATAATATTTTAGTATTATCAAAATAATTTACTATATATAACATTTTAAATTATGAATCTTTTAGATATAAATGACACTTTACAAGAATTTGGCATTTGCCATTTCAAATGAGTTAAAGTGACTGTGCGTCCAGAACCAAATGCTTCATTCTCCAACTAACTAGTTTGATGCGGAATTAAGTTAATTAACCTCTGTGTAACTCTATTTCATCCACAATTCAGTGGGTCCCGCCAAAATTGTTTAAGCTCTAATCATGTCCATCATAAAAATTGCGACTCTTCTCCTCCTCCTCAACTCCAGGAGCAGCAGCATGGCGGGCTCTCTTTCTTGGATCCGAAACCCGCTATGGATACCTCTTCTAATACTCTCCCCCCTCTTTCCCCTCTCTTCCTCCCACAACATCGTTCTCCCGGGTGAGGGTTTCCTGAACCCGACCCGGGTCTCCAGCTGCCCCGCCCCGGATCCGGACCTCTACTTCCAACCCGTCATCGGGATCCTCTCCCACCCGGGCGACGGGGCCTCCGGGAGGCTCAACAACGGGTCGGGCGTGACCAACATACCCGCGTCCTACGTCAAGTTCGTCGAGTCCGCCGGGGCCAGGGTCGTCCCCCTCATCCACACCCAGCCATGGGAGGAAATTCAACAAGTCGGTACTCTTTTTAATTATGTTTAGATCCTTACAGAAATAGTGGAATTTGGTTGAGGTCCTTAGTGTGTCTTTGTTTTTGTAGAAACTGGAGTTGGTGAATGGTGTGCTGTTTACTGGCGGATGGGCCAAGGACGGATTGTACTTCGAGACGGCTCAGAAAATTTTCCAGGTACTCTTTTTCTAAATATTAAATTACTTCGCAAACAGATTAAAAGTATTTAGGTCGTATTCATTTTGGTCTAAGGGTCTGCTTGGATTGAGTGAAAAAAAATAAACATAGTTAAGTGAGGTTAAGTGAAAGGAAGTTAAGTGAGGGGGAGTAGAGTCAATACATATAGGCTAATTCTATAGGCACTACAAAAAATACTTACGACAGTCCATTACTTCAGGACATTCCATGTTTTTAAAATCTTTACTTAGGACAGTCCAAAATTTACTCAGGACAGTCCAAACCCTAACCCTAATCCCAACCCCAACCATCGGGAAATGAGGAGGAGGGGGAGGAGGCGGCGGCGGCGGGAAGCGGAGGCTTGAGGAAGAGGCGGGAGGAGGAGGAGGAGGAGGAGGAGGCCCCCGCTGCTGCCTCCGCCGCGGCTCGTCCGTCGCACCCTCGTCCTCCTCCTACTCCACCCTCTCCGTCTCCTCCTCGTCCTCGTCCTCCTCCTCCACCCTCTCCTCCTCCTCCTCCAGACTCCTCCACCCTCATCGTCGTCCTCCTCCCTCTCCGTCTCCTCTTCGTCCTCCTCCTCCAGACTCCTCCTCCTCCTCCGACGGACTCCTCCTCCAGCCTCCTCCTCCTCCAAACTTCTCCTCCTACTACTCCGGCTGGATCGGTTTTGGGCTAGCCTGAAGCAAATATTTCGATGACAAACTTGTAATTTTTCATGTGGCAAATTTGGACTGTCCTAAGTAAATTTTGTAGTGCCTATAGAATTAGCCTACATATAATCTTGCTTGGAATGGAGGGAGAGTTAAGTGGTGTGTGTTTAATAACTCTTGCTTGGATGGGAGGTTTTGAGTGAGAGGAGGATTAATAAAAATACAATAGTTACCAGAATATCCTTACTACTTGTGTCATAAAATTAAATTTGATTGAAATTTTATTAGAACTTGTCAAAATATCTTCACAAATGAGAAAGTCAGCATGTTGAAAGCAAGAAAAAAATGGAGAGAAAAAAAATCATGATATGTTATAGGACAAACAATGGGTATTTATGACTTTTTAAACAAAACCTCTCAATCACCCTGGTTAACCCTCCAATTTGGGGGGTTAAAAAAATAGACAAAAGAGGGTTAAACAAACCCTCACTTAACCCTCTATAACCCTCCCTCTTAAACCCCACCCTCAAACCAAGCATGAATTTTATTTTCTCTCACTTAACTCTCTTAGTCCTCAATCCAAGCAGACCCTAAGATACTGACACTCAGAAGTTTGGCTTGAATGTACATGCAAACGACAAACAACAATTCATAATAAACAATTGCGTGAAATTAGATTTATATGTTTGATCATGAATCCCCCTATAACTCCTATTGTATCAATAGTAAGGCTCATCCCAAATTTTAGATTCAGAATGTAGGAGCCATTTTGTAGAATTGTAAGGTTCAATTAGAGCCCCATGATGGTCCGTTCCAACCACAAGAGCTATAGGTTGGGCATCATAATTTCTACATTCCAAATGTATGAACTTATTTTGTAGAATAGTAAAGCTTAAGTTGGAACCCCAATTTCTAGATTCTAGATTTTATATTATTTTTTGAAAAAGAAAGAATGATGACACTTGGATCTACATCCATTCATCTCATTTGGGCCTCAAGATTTATTTGTTTACTATTCTCATACAAACCCAACCGATTCTACATTTATTTATTCTGTTACAAATTTGGGCCTCAAGATGCATTTTTGAGCTCCATCTACTATTGATGCTTTTACAGACTCAATATGCAACCGGGTCATATTAGTAGCTCTTCCTAAGTTTGAATTTACTCTGAATATATTCGCCCGCATCTCAAACTGTGAGACTTATATCTGATATTCTGCGTGTTTTTTTTACTTTTAACTTATTTAAGTTTGTTGATCCTCTTTGCTTAAAATTATCTAAGCAAAAACATCTGCTTCCCCACCTCCTATCAGCAGAACTCTGCTTAATTTAGGATGGGAGTGATAAAAGCTATAGTCAATTTGAGCTCTCTGCTTCTTCTTCTTCTTTTTCTTTTTCTTTTAAACCAGCAACAAAATCTGTTTGATGATAGCATCTTCTGCTTATTTTCTGATAAGCTAGTTCACTTTCTAGGCAGCTTTTGATAGCAGGGGGTGGGGCTTGCTTTCAAAGCTGCTTGTGCTTTTTGAAGAACAACAATACTAAACGGAGCCTTAGAAAGGCAAGACTAGTTAAGCTTGCCAATTTCCATTGAAATATTAAGTATCAAATTGTAGGATTCCTTCAAGTGTGTGTGCAATATTTTTGTGCTCTGCCACACTGTATACTTTAGCGACACATATCAAATATGTTCACACATGTATTTCACTACATTTATTTGTAGTTTTATTTGTAGGTAAAATCAGGTTTAACGAAGTTTAGTTGCATTGAGTAAATATCCTCAGGATTCTGGTTTGTATTCTTCACTTTTGACATAATTTGCTCTGTAATGAATCAATGATAGATAAAACATCATATGTATTGATATAAAATCGTCATTCACTCCCTCCAGATAGTTCTGGACAAAAATGATGCTGGAGAACACTTTCCCCTATTTGGCATTTGCTTAGGCTTTGAGATTATAAGCATGATTGTCACCAAGGTAACATAGTCCTCTCTTTACGATATATGAAGATCATGATGTGCTTGTTTGGTATGATTGTTTTATTTTTATTAAATTTGTTAAAGCAACATATGCTTATGTTGGTTTTATTTTACATCAACTTCTTCCTTTGCAGTTTTCCAAAAGCACTTCTATATATGTGTAAATGTTTAATATAATATGTAGGGTAGATGCAGATTGATTTACCAATATTCCCTCCATGTAGAAATTATATCTATGTGTTGCAGATATTCATTCCTTACTTCTATATTTATGGTATCTGCTACGAATTGAGTTCATATGAAAGTCATAGCTCGTCGAATCTTTATATACTACTGTTTCAAATATTTCACTATTCCTGCCTTAAAGAAGCTCAAGTTTAATAGTTTAGCCTTTTGTTATGAGTTTTCAGTTTGAGTCCTTATGATTATGTTTAACATAAATATAGATGATTTACCTAGTCTAAATAGTCACTACTGAAATTGGTAAAAGCACTAAATGTTCATTAGTTGATTATGAGTTAGATATTAGTATATTACTTGACAAATAAGAATCCGGTAAAATATTCATATTTGGCAAATATATCAATTTTGTTAATATTTATGTTGCATGGACACACATATGAACATGTTATTGACGCAATGATACTGAAATGAAAGCATTTTGTCAGTGTCCTAATGTGTTTGTGAGTGTCCATTTCATGTTTGAGACGACATCATGTTTGACATGGTAGCCTCACATCAACATTGCTCTGGAGGTGGAGTGCGAATGCTACCAAGGATAGCATAATGCTTTAATTATCTTGTTGTCTCATAATATGTGACCTAGAAAGAAGTGAAGGAATTCATATTACATGTGTTGGTGAATGACATGCACACATACCCCCATGCACATAATTAAATGATTAACTTTTCCGTATTTTCTTGTTCTTTCCCCTCCAACCATTATTTTTTATGGCAGTAGGACCATGATATCTGTGAGAGGTTTAGTGAAGCAGATGAAGCATCTACTCTTCAGTTCACCAATGCTGCGGATATCCAAGGCTCTGTCTTTCAACGGTAACCTATTTAGCATGCCTCCTTTTTTTGTTTATTTTGAAGATTTATAGCAGCTACTACATACACTCATTCTACCCAATTAAGTTGTATACAATTGAAATTATGCCTAAAGTAGATACTTAACATGCTTCTATTAGTACAAAATTCTTCTGCCAAAGGTGATGTGTTAGATGTATGCCTGTATAATTATTAATTGAATTGCATCTCGTTACTCACCAATCTTGTCTCGATACATGTTTCTTCTTACTTCTTAGAAAGTAGAAATTGGTGAACCCTACTTCAAGCATGTAATTATATATAATCTGAGGGCTAGACTAGTTTATTGAAACATCTAGCTACAACAGTCTATTGCTAAGGTGTGGACTATATTTTGCTAACTGACAAGTTCTTCTACTCTTTTATCCTCCTTAAATTTAATGTGCAAGAGCGCAGTGCAATATCCTTGAAGTTGTTCTATATGGCAACTTATAGACCAAGGCCAACTCCTCGTAGGCTTATGAACGGAATGCAGATCCTACCATGTATGACAGCCATCTTATTACATTGGATATCAAGGCTAGGGATAATGCACATTGGAAGGGGTGAGGGAAGGTTAAGTCTGGGGAGGTTAATTAACTTCTTAACAGGACACATTGGTGTCTCTGACTTATAAATTTGATGAGCATATAATATCGATTCTCGAATAATAGAATATGGTGAGTACTGAAGGTAGTGATCAGATGAAGATTCAGATACGGTCTCAGCACCTCCTTTCTGCTTTCCTTCAAATGGATCTGATGTTCCAAGGGGAAAGAGGATCCTTTATCACAATCTATCTACGAGCAATTTCATTCTCAGCATCCCAGTCCGCAAGAGAATCAAAAACTCTATTTTCTTGCAGTTCTGTATGTTTTTGAATCCCTATATACCTTGCACATTCACTTAAGTAACCCATAGTGGTCCAGCTTTTTCCATGATCCTTGCATAGTTGAAAAATTAGCAGCTACATTTTGCACCCCATGACAAATATTTTATTTGAATTTGTTATACTCGGGTCAAATTCTGGACTCTTTGTATTTCATTCAGCCCTATCTGTGATATCCTTTAGAGGCTGTTTGGTGCGCAAATTGCGTTATTCCCAAAAAAATTATATTCCTGGAAATAATATTCCAAGGCATCAAATTCATGGGCATTTAGTTATACTACGTTTGGTACAATACCACATTATTTCTGGAAATATAGAATTCCTTTGGTATCATAAATAAATTACCAGGAATACTATATTTGTTTCCTGAATTGCCCCTACCTCACAAAATTATATCATAATAATCTGATTGAGTTAGGTCATGCTTGGTTTTAAGTAAAGTGGAGTCAGATTCAGCTTAGGTCAAAATTTGGGTCTAGTTGAGTTGGATCGAGTTTGGGTCCGGTCATTTTTGTATCCAATTTGGGTCTAGTCGAGTCGGGTTATGATTGGTTCTAGTCGAGTCGGGTTCGGATGCGGTCAAATTTTTGTTGTGTTTTAGTCTAGTTGAGTTGGTTGGGTTTGGGTAAATTTGCATCAGGTTTGGGTCTAGTTGAGTAGGGTCAAGTTTTGGTCTAATCAGGTTTGGATAAGGTAGAGTCAGGTTTTTGTCAAGTCATGATTATATCGGTTTCAGGTGTTGAGGGTAGTTTGGAAAATCCCAAAAATATCATTACTTCCGTTTGATGGGACTAAAAAATACCCACCTCTCACCATGGGAATAATATTCCCTCGTATGGTGGGAATATGATGCCCAAGGGAATAAATTATTCTAGGCTTATCCCAAACGTTATAATATGGATGATAATAACATATTCCCATCCGTAACACCACGTACTAAACACCCCCTTACACTCTCCACAACAATAAGGTGCAATTGATGGAGGGATCACCGAACTCAACAACCAAGATCTCACCAAGATCACGGATCCATAACATTTTCTTTTTTACACTTTGTAAAACTTGGATAATTTAGGATTCAGGTTGTGTGATCCTCTCGTTGATATATCCAACCTCCTTTTTTCATAGATATAAATGTGAACCAAATGGGGCCACAACTAGTTATTTTACCTTCTAATTTTGTGGTGAAATTTTGGTGATGTGGATGTTCACTCCATGTGTTCCCGGATAAAAAGGACATTGAGTGAAAGGGAGCGGAACGAAATAGAAGAGGAAGAAGTATCCAAGAGATTGTATGCCATCAAGAAACTATTATTAGATGGCAGCTTGGCAGAGAACATAGAAGTGATGCCGGTGATGTTCCTCTTTAAATTTTGCTTTGGGAAGGTGGAAAACCTAGGAGTCTCTATGCTCTGCTATCTACAGTCACAAGTTTGGCATTTGGGAATAATTCAGCTAGGTTTAAAAGTTTATGTTATATATATATATATATATATATATATATATATATATATATATATATATAGAGAGAGAGAGAGAGAGAGAGAGAGACACACACTAGCTGATGACCCGTGTTGTTGGCACTGTGACCCGTGCATTTCGGCAGCCTTTCGACACTCCACCGAATATTTTATTTTACCTGATAAATAACAACAAATAAAATATTAAAGTAAAGTAGATTCCAAATGAATTAAATCTATAAATGATAATAAGCAAAAGCAACATATACAGCACAAAAAAATATATTTAAGTTTTTTTTTTAGGTTTTTTAGAAAGTTTTATATATGATTTAAACTTTTAAGATTAGAATAGAGAATCAATCAATTAATTAATTGCCACATAGAGAGAGTTAATCAAGTACATAAGGGTGGGGTCAATAAAGAGGGAGAGAGAGAGAGAGAGGGAGTTAATTAAGTAGAGAGGGATAGAGAGTTATAAACCGTTAGGTATGTTTAGTTGTTTAATCCTGACTTTTGTTTATCTTTTGGCGGAAAACACCACTCTGTTATATATATATATATATATATATATATATATATATATATATATATATATACATATTTTGAGCAAATAATGAAAATTGAGAACAAACATGAAATAAGTATAACATAAGGAAAGCATATACAAAAATCACATTTATTAGTATCACATGTGTAATGGCTTTCCATTTTCCAATCACCAACTTATTCTTCCGCAAGAAAACCCACCAGTTGTACAGTTCCCAATAAAGACTTGCAACTCCACTGTCCTTCCTAATTCCTTTGCCCTTCAAAACCTCCCAAAAAACTATGAACTTCCCATCAAAACCTATTGTTTTTCCATTTCCCAACCTCCCAAAAAACCATTTACTTCCCGTCAGAACACATTGTTTTTCCATTTCCCAATCTCCATCCCTTCTCTTGATTTCTTCTTGCTCACCACGAAACTTTGACATTGACGATGAGGACATAATCGGAGACGAAACTTCAATCTTGACGACGAGGACATAATCAGAGCAACACCAGAGTGTAGTAGGTACTGACGATCAGAGACTGTTTAAGGAATTCTTGTGGGGGCTTCTTCAGGAACAGAACATCAAAACTTTGGGACGAATATTCGCGCATAATTGCAAGATCCGAGTTTTATTCACGAGTTTCTTGAACAATTTGCAAACTGGTGAATTATTCACGTATCAGTTCAGTATGTTATCAATTTGCGAATTAATCTCGAATTTTTGGAATAATTTGCTGATTATGTGACTGCTGCTACCAAATGTTATTTGGTCAATCAGAAAATTGTATTCCTTCAATATAGAATATAGGTTAGAAATACAATGGTATATATGGTTTACTGTCAACTGGTTGTATGCTGATTAAAAATCAGAATTTCATTGTTATTGGTATATACAGCTAAAATCTTGTGGTACACCCAGTTGACTGGTTATGGTGCTGGTAAAGATGAAACTCACTATTTTCGACGAGTAATTGTACTAGTGAATTATGCAGTTGACTGCATAGTTGAATGGGTTCCGATCTGTGCATTCCTCATTCCAACAGGAAGGGTTAGTAATATGATGCCCCTGTACACATTTCTCGAGGGCGTGAACTCCCATGTATGAACACTAATCTCCCCTTGAATCCAACAATTGTTCTGGTGCCATCTATTATGCTTCCAATGCCTGTCTTTCCCTGTGACAATTTTTTTTAGATTTCCGGGCTTTTCAAGAACAAAGAAGAGCTAGTAGTCCATGTGGAGCGAGAGAGTAAGTCCTCTTTATTCCTGGCTTAAATCTCTTCTAGAATGACCCTTCTGTTGAGGTCATTGGTTTCTGTGAGGGGAAGAAGCTTAACTCTATATTTCTGAGGTTCCCATGCATCTTGCTGTGGCGCTTTGTTCCTTACTAGCCGGCAGAGTGAAGTTTTGCCTTTCCCTGTAGTTTCTGGATTTCTTTCCCTGTAGTATATTGTACATCCTGAATGAGAACCAAGCACTTCAAGTCATGACATAATCTACTCTCTTCTATCTTCATTATCTTAATTGTCTGTCTACGAAGGAAACTACCCTTTACTTGTTTCTCCATTCTCTATACTGGACTTTGGTAGTTGTAAGAAACACCAATCCTTCTTGAAGATTATTTTCAGCATGTTCCGAACATATGCTTGTATGATTACCAATCGATTCTTGGTGGCTGTACGAGTGGCTGTACGTGGCTAAGTTTTTGTGAACTGAACAATAACAAAATTTCTCTACATTGTTATATAACTAGAATATTAGGGAAAAATTCCACTCGAAGAAGTTTGATTTCAACTGTAATAAATCATAAAATGCAACAAAGGGATGCATGTCCTGTTTTTTAGTTTAACTAGTAGATTTATTGATTCTATTGTTACCAAAATTTGCTCTTTGCTATTTGATTCTGCAGATTTCCTCCAGAACTGTTAAGGAAATTAAATACAGAGTGTCTTGCATTGCAAAATCACCATGTAAGCTGTATAAGAAGAATAATAGAGCATATATTTCTCATTTTAACCTTTTCAGAATATCTTTGGTCATTTGCAATCAAATATTTTTCTTTTGGTTCTTCATTTAACCATTGGGTTGAGGATGTTGCTTCTGATGAAAAAAAAGCATTGTTGTTAGACTTCTACATTTGCATTCAACACCTATACAAAGTTATAATCTTAATTACACCTATACAAAGTTCTAATCTTAATTCACTTGCCTCATAATGTTTGAGTTGTATTCCAAAAAAGAAGAAGAAACCTTTTCTCCCAAACTTTGTTGTAGCATTATCTTCGAAATAATGATTACTGTGTACATGACCTTTTACTTTGCTTCAAATATATATTACTGGTACACGTAAGATCTTCTAGATTATATGCACATCTTAACCTTGATAGACTTATTTACTTGTTATTGTCATAATATTATTCATTCTTACCATACTAACTGCACAAAAGTGTTCTTTTTTAACTTTTAGGCTTTGGATAAAGTTAATAGGAATAATTGCAATTACAGACCCCCTCCCCTCCCCCCAGCCCACATGCGCTCACACACACAGTTATGACTTATGATCCTATAGTCCCACATCAGTTATATAGTGAAACCTCGATGTGGGTTGATCCAATCTTGGACTCTCTCCTCTTAACGTCTAGCTTTTAGGATGAGTTCTCCCAAGGTTAGTATCAAATAGTATCAGATCCTACATCATGTCTCCCTACTGCAATCGTGCGGCGCGAGTGGTGACACCGGCAAAACAATGTTTGTTTAGAACTAGAAGTCTAGTGCAAAGCCAACCCACATGGACGGTGGGACTAAAGAGCGTGATTGAATGTTACAAATTACAATCCTAGTCCCACGTCAGCTATATGGGAAACTCAATGTTGGTTGATATAATCTTGAGGTCTCTCCTCTTAACGGCTAACACTTAGAACTAGTTCTTCCAAGGTTCAATCAAAAGAGAACAAAACTAAAGAATGAAAATAAGGGTGTCTGGGTTGTGTAGGTTATCTTATCCTAAACCTCCAGTGCTATCTGCTTGTCTTCCAAAGTAGAGCAGCTGACAGCAGCCACCAACGTCCATAACCCCTCCCCCTTTCCCTCCCTCCTCTATTCTCCTTGTCCTGCCTCAACTCCACGATTGTTGCAACCTGCTATGGGGTAGATCACCATTCTACCTGCACTAGTAGCAGATCGTCATGGGCTATATTTGATGTCAACTAGTCTAAATGCAGGCTGATTAATGCTATGGCTTGACAGGCCATATTCTTCTCTACGGAAGATTGCTTGCTGTCACTGCTAGTTGTCTAGCTGAGAGAAACTGTTCTTGGTACCTTGGAAGACATAAAGAGGAGACGGCTGAAGGGGTTGACATAAAATGGTAGGTCGTGTCAATCATTATGCATTTAATGGCATTGAACCAATAAGCCATGCCTACATGTTGTGTGCAGAACCTGTAGAGGGAGGGTGGGGCAGGCTAATTGCCTTCCGTGACCATCTGTTCTTTGTAGCCTAATCAATACTACTTTCATTGGCTGAAGAATAACCTAGTACATTTGAAACCTTCATTGACCAAATATGAGTTTCATTTGCATGCCAATCATACTGTCTACGGCCCTATGAACTGAGGTCAGTCGCCAATTCTATTCGTTTACTTTTCAGAAGGATCAAGTTCACCATGCTCGACACTCATGTGAATGCTTCTTAACTTGCTCTTTAACTGTTATGGTGAAAATCTTATCGATGCTTATGATGACCTGGACTTATGTGCACATCTATAACCATGTTTACTGACTTTTGTGGCTGATAATTAGCTTTTCTCTTGCAGTATGTACCACAGTATATTGTTCATCTATATGGAGACTTCAGAGTTTCTCAACTAATTTTCCTTGATATATAATTTGCAAAAGAATATTCATGTGTGTAGGGTGGCTAGAATATACTGTCACCAATCGCATGAATACGGATAAGGACACTATATGGATATGGGATACAAACATTTTTAAATAGGTAGAATAGGTAGTTACCTATGTTGCAAGAATACGGACTCCGATATGGGTACAATACTACAAACACAATAAGGATGCGGGCACCATTTTTCCATGTGTGTACAACATAGACTCACCAAAGAAACCTTGGAATTACAATAATGGAATAGAATTGTATTAACTTAAATACTATTACATAAGTTACGATTATATATGATTTGCTTAACTTTTGAACATGCGGTGTACATTTTCTGGCAACATGAAGTTATAAACATGAATAGAACTTTGAACTCTGTACTAGCGGTATTTTTTAAGGTTCTTATTGTGCTTTCATTTTGTAAGCGTTAGGCAAAGGTAAACATACAAAATTTAGGTGATGCTGAACTCCTACCACTTTGTCAGAATTGGACTAACATTGATACCTTTAAAAGTTTTTGAATACAAAATTTAGGCAAGCTTATCCATACTCGGATCAAATATAGCATGGGGATTCTTGATTTTTTTTTCTCCTGCAGTTCTGGTCCTTCAAAAGTTCTTGAATACACCCTAACTTCTGTATATGAACTTCTAGTACGGTCTGTCCCCTAGAAGGATGCAGGAGAATGATGCATTGTCCAGTTTCTTCAAAATTCTGACTACTACTGTTAATGGAGATGATCAGGTAGTGGAATTTCTTGGTTTTCACATTCAGCCTCTTGGCACGTTTTTCTCTCTCACATTGTTAACACTTGATCAGGTTTATGTTTCAACAGCACAAGCACATAACTATCCTGTGACTTGCTTCCAATGGCATCCTGAGGTATGCTCCTTTTATCAGGCTTCGAAGTAAGCATGTTTATGTTTTACGTTAAAAGATTTACTCCCCACATTGTTGTAAAGGGCACGTATAGTTTATGCTGTTCTGAAATATGTGCTCATTGGAAAAAGTTACGTGGCTTATTGCAGAAAAATGCATTTGAATGGGGATCGTCAAAGATTCCCCATAGTGAAGCTGCAATTGAAGTAACTCAAAACGTCGCCAACTATTTCATCAGGTAAAGGAGAACATTCCAATCTTAAGGACAATAGCCCGTGAAAAGCAAGATTCAAGAAGGGCAAGGTCTCTTGCTTTGTTTACTTGGCTCATGGGCTTTTTCCATAGTAAATTTCTTTTCTGGAGTGCTTCAATACTTTTGTGATTCAGATACTTGCATTTCTTGACAAACTGAAACTATGCTCATGGGCTAATCCTTGCAAGTTCAGATCGAAACCTGATCATGTATGAAGGGGTTTCCAGATGGAAGGCAGGCAGATATTTAGTTGCAGGGAATGTCTGATCTTTAATAGTTGTCTATTCAAAATATAAAGGCTTTTGATAAGGGCACTGCATATTTTACTCGGGGCTAGCCCAGGATTGGGGCTAGCCCACTAAAGAGGAACTTTTACTTATACTAACCCAACATTTTACTCATACTAGCCCACTACTTCCAAACCCTCCCAAACCCTCCCTACCCGACCGGAGCCCTCCCCCCTCCCCCCTCCCGCCGTCCTCCTCCGCCTCCTCCCCCGTCCTCCACCGCAACCTCCCGTCGCCACGCCTCCCGTCGTCGTCGCCGTCAAAACCAAAAAAGAAAATAAAAAAATAGAAGAACTGTCAAAATGTTGATATTTAGGACTGTCAAAATTTTGACAGTCCTACCAATTGGAAGGACTGTCAAAATTTTGACAGTCCTAAAAATGTATGTTGAATTTTTAGGACTGTCAAAATTTTGACAGTCCTACAAATTGGTAGGACTATCAAAATTTTGACAGTCCTTCCCCTGTCAAAATTTTGACAGTCCTAAATTTTTTTTTCTGTTAATTTATTTTTGTTAATTGTTGGGGGGGGGGGGGGGCAATTTCAAAATATCCTTAAAATTTCTATCCTTAAAATTTGTTAAAGTATTATGTTATTTAAAATAGTAAATTTATTATTGGTACATTAAATATTTTGTAAAAAAAAAATTACCCAAAAGTAAAATTTGGAGGTCGAAACATCGTTTTTTTACGATTCTAAAAATTTGGGAAGTCCGTCAAACGGTGAAACAGTTTATCCCGAAGTACTTTTCCATACGGTCATTTTGGCTCAAACTGGAGCTTGTTTCGATCTCCCAGTCAAAAGTTATGATACTTTAAAGTTTTATATTTTATATTTTTGCCTGTAATACGTACGTCTTACTTCGGATGAAAATTCTCTCTACACGAATTGTGTTACTCTCGTCGAAAACATACAAATAGACCTATTGTGTGACGAAAAACGATTTGAAAACAAATAGTTATGGTCATTTGAAGTCTGGTCGACGGCAGACGTAATATTCGTACGGTAGATTTTTTTTTTGGATATTAAACTAAATAAAAAATTCAAAATCCAAAACTAACTAAATAGAAATAAACTAAAAAAAAAATCCTGACAATTAAAATGAGGACTGTCAAAATTTTGACAGTACTCATTGTTTGTGGGACTGTCAAAATCCTGACAGTCCTAGTTTTATATAAAATTTTCAGTGGGTTAAAATTAGGATTGTCAAAATTTTGACAGTCCACATAGCTTGTGGAACTGTCAAAATTATGACAGTCCTAACAATTTGTAGGACTGTCAAAATTTTGACAGTCCCACAAGCAATGTGGACTGTCAAAATTTTGACAGTCCTGATTATAACAATTTGGGCTAGCCCCAAATGAGGACTGTCAAAATTTTGACAGTCCTTCCAAGTGGAAGGACTGTCACTTGGAAGGACTGTCAAAATTTTGACAGTCCTGATTATAACAATTTTGGCTAGCCCCAAATGAGGACTGTCAAAATTTTGACAGTCCTCATTTCTTGTGGGACGGTCAATATCCTGACAGTCCTAGTTTTATATAAAATTTTCAGTGGGTTAAAATTAAGACTGTCAAAATTTTGACAGTCTACATAACTTGTGGGACTGTCAAAATTATGACAGTCCTAACAATTTGTAGGACTGTCAAAATTTTGACAGTCCTTCCAAGTGGTAGGACTGTCAAAATTTTGACAGTCCTGATTATAACAATTTGGGCTAGCCCCAAGTAACTTTGGAAAACTTGTAATTTTAGGAAATGGGACTGTCAAAATTGTGACAGTCCTTCCAAGTGGTAGGACTGTCAAAATTTTGACAGTCCTGAATATTACAGTGGGCTAGCCCCGAGTAACTTTCATGATGGCAAACTTGTAATTTTTTCTAATTTTGAAATGGGCTAGCCCCGAGTAAAATGTGCAGTGCCAATATAATTTGCCAATATAAATTGAAGAAAGGCCACAAATTTACTCTAGACAGTTTTTTATATCTTGCAAATATTTAATGTGCTTAAAAGCACAGAAAGCTAATATAAAAGCATGCATGCCTGAAAGTTCACTCTTTATTTTTTTGGTTTCAGCGAGGCACGGAAATCTTCAAACACACCTGACGCCCAGGCAGTGCGTGACAATCTTATTTACAATTACAATCCAACTTATGGTGGAAAGGCAGGGTAAGATTGTTATATTATATTCTAACCTTTCATCTCTCTCGCATGTTTATTCAGAAACTGTTTTTATACGAAGTCTATCTTTGCTTGGTTACAGAAAGGGTTACGATGAAGTTTACATCTTCTCATAATTAATCACGCTCGAGATGTTCTTCTACGAGGCAAGCTTGCTATCAGCAATATATGTAATTGTGGGGCATGGATGGGAACTGCTTTTGTGAACCTTTTGTCTGGTGGTTGTACTATTATTGTGTGGGGGGTGCGATGAAGTCTATTATTGCTTGTACCAAGGACATGGTAACTGTCATTTGATAATAAAGGAGAAAGTAAACCGATCTGTTACTAATTTTGATCTTTTGCTAAAACCAGTTGGCTAAATTATTCTAATGTTATCCCAACTATACGACAATTTTGGCTAACTTAACATTTCACTGTTTGATTTTAGCACATTCTGTAAATTTTGAAACACGTTGTGACAACTTCAAAAGAATATATGACAATCCAAGTATTTAAGTTGCACTTTTGTATAAAATATATGTTTTTGAAATAGTCTTACGAAAGATACTTCAAAAGAACAATTTATAAAATTGAAATGTCAAAATTCAGCAGTGAAAAGTTAAAGTGTTGGGACACCATTAAAAAAAAAAATCGATTTTTTTCAAATAAAGTAATAAATTTTCAGATAATTGCGCAAAAGGGGAGGGGTTTGTTGGAATTGCAGGGAGAGGGACAACTCGTCAACTGAGTTGGCGGTGTCCATAGTTCGAGAAGAACTCGCCAACTCAGTTGGTGGGCTCTGGGCAAGCTCGCCAACTCAGTTGGTAGGCCCCTCTCCCCCCTCTCCCTCGGAGACCCCCCCCCCCCCCCCCCCCCCCCCCCCCCCTTCTCCCTCAGAGACCCCCCCTCCCCTCCCTCCAAAAGCTCCCCATTCTCCCTATAAATAAACCCCAACTCCTCCTCCTCCTCCTCCTCCTCCTCACGACACTCTCACATCACTCTCCTCTCCTCCACTTCTCTGTCTGCAAGCAGCAAGATCAACTGGAAAAAAAAGAACCAAAAAATCTAATGTAAGTAAACAGATTTGTGATAATTTTTAAATCATTGACAGACTTATTAAATTTTAGTCGTAAATGATCACAGTTAATTTTTTTTTGTAGATGGCTAACAAAAATGACGGTCGTATTCCCGGTGGACCGACTACCGACCTTATTATTAAGCAACGTGAAGACCACATATCTAGTAGGATATTTACTGGAGAGGTAATTTTTTAAATTATAAGTTTGCAAGTTAAGTAATTTACACACAAAATATAATGTATATATTTTTTATAGTTATGCGACCATGATCTTGGTTTACGAACCCGGATCCATGTACATTGGCGGACCGAAAGAAATTGTCGTACGTGGGAGCTAAATTCTGTCCAAAAGGCTTTGGTGGAATTCTTTGGATTCCACTATATAGATCGTGTTAGATATTTAATCCACGATCTTCATTTAGTTGTAAGTCTTGCGGAGCGTTGGTGGCCTGAACGCAACACTTTCCAACTCCCATTCGGCGAGATGACAATCACCCTATTTGATGTGACAAATATACTAGGGTTACCTATTAAATGTGACGCTATATATTTTGATCTGCACTTAAAGGGATCTGATCTGATCATGAGGTATCTCGGTGTTACCCCTCCATCTGGTATAAAAGACGGCAATTTTGTGAAGTTTACATGGCTTCGTGGCAACTTCATGGACCTACATCACACTATTGACGGGGTGGTTGATGTAGATGAAATGCGGGTATGTATTTTAATTAGTAATATTTGTGTATGACTTAATTTAGTGTTTATATAACACTTAATATTTTCAGGTCATTCGTTGCACGAGAGCGTATCTGCTCTATTTATGTGGTGCAATTCTATTTTTCGATGCATCAAAAAATATGATAAATGTGCAGCTTCTACCATTCTTGGATGATTTGACAAAACCTACTCAGCATGCATGGGGAGCTGCTACTCTAACCTTTTTATACCCAAATTTGACAGAATTTATGAGATCCAGTCACAAGAGTATTTGTGGATGTATTTCACTGATTCAGGTATGAATGAAAGACCAAAATTAGTTAGAGTATTTTTATACGCAAATTTTGTTTGTACAAATGTCATATTTTTGTTTTATAGTTCTGGTCCTACGAGCACTTCTATATTGGTAGGCCTGTTACTAGCATTCTCAGTGATGTTGGAGTATTTTCGGTTGCTATGCGATGGCCCACAGATGTAGTGGATTATCAACATTACCAATACAGGAGTGTATCACTTTATCGTAGCCAATTTGATACACTGCAGTATCATGAGATAATTTTTTAAATATCTGATAAATATCTTTAAATTATTACAGTTTTGATCGTAGATAAACATCACATCTATTTGATACAATATCATTAAATAGGTTACCTGGTTACCTTACACATGTGAAGATAATGCTTCAGAAATCAAGATGACATCATATTCGTTTAGTTTACACAAATCTTATATTATATATGATCGGTTCACCATGTACCATCCGACAGACCGTGTTCTTCGACAATTCGGGATGAGTCAAATAATTTCCGATGATCCACCGATAGTCGGTTATGAGGCAGCAAATGTAATGCAACGAATCCTTGGTCTCGTTGCTGATTGGAATAATCGGTTCGAGAATTATAGTGTGAGGGACATGTCTCTTGGACTAAAATCTGCTGAGGAATGTAAGTTCTAAGTTACTCATTATTCGTATTGATTTAGTATAAATAGTTTGCTAAAATTTTGTTTACATTATGCAGACATTGGTAACCTGGACTATAGGCAATGGTGGGGATGCCCTCTTATGAGCAACCGAGTTTACCAATATGAGGAGCAAAGGTTCAAGAGTAGATCCGTAGATGATTCTACTTTGCGTGCTTTTGTCGATGGCATTCATAATTTGGTATGACTACATTACACTTTAAAAATTACAGATATGATAAAAAATTTAATTTACATCTTTCATATTTCAGAGTGGTGTATACCAACAATATTTGCAACAATCTGAGATAAACCTTCCCCCACAAAGTCGATTTCTTATGGAGGAACTTGTGACTCGTGTTGATAATCTGGGTATTGGGCAGGAACCTGAAATGCCTCCAATAAAATCACGTCTTCCACCAGACTATCTGACCGGATTTGTACGACAAAGACACTCTCGTCGTCGTAGGAGGGATGGTGCAGAGGACTTATTCACCAGTATGCTGGAGCGGGCCCGAGTGACCAGGATGCTAGAGCGGGCCCGAGTTACGAGACTGCTGAAGATGAAAGCTACCAGATATTCACACAGTTTTTTTCGACTCCATCAGCACCGCTGCCTACCCAAACTCAACAAGACGAAGAGGAGGATGAGTAGATGATTTGTAACAATATTTGATTGCAATATTTGTATGATTTGTAACAATGTTTGATTGCAATGTTTGGGTATTGAACAATTCTTAAGTAGACTTTCATTATCTTCGGTTGTATTGAACAGTTCTTAAGTAGACTTTCATTATCTTTAAGTTTGTATTGAACAATTCTATTTTACTCTCTCGGTTGACTAGTACATCTTCTTCGGTTGTGTCCTATCGCACCACAACTACTGCAACGAAGATTGGTTGACTAGTACATCTTCTTCGGTTTCTTGGGAAAATGAAATAATTTGTTGAGAAGAACTAGTGCCCGAACTAACATGCTGGTATTCAGAAAAATATTCATTATTTCTATTATCTAATATTGCTGCTACTTTAATAACATATATTTTTATATATCATGATTGTGAATTAATCTCAAGAATATAATTTCATGCATCTTCACTATCTATCAAAAAACAATTAGAACCAAAAATAGACTTCAGAATAAAATCATAATGAATAGAACAACGTTCAATAATATGATTACGTATATTTTCAAAACTAATATTCGGATAAGTTGAAAAAATTATACTTTCTCCTCCTTCGTAATTTAACCCATTTACTTTACCGCCGTGCAAGTATACAATTCTTACGCTACGATCCATAACGGTTGAGAACTTTTGCTACAAGAAACTCAGTTGAACTTTAGCTGCATGCAGAACTTTGGCTGAAGCTTTGCTAGAGGCAGAGAGACAGAGAGAGTGCTGGGGACTTTGTTAGAGGGAAGAGGGAATAGTGTTGGATGATTTGGTTGAGATAGAAAATATAGAAAGTTTTTATTAGCCGTTGTACAACGGCTATAATCCTCCCCCCAACCTTCAACGGCTATAATATTTTTTCGCCCCCATCCCGAGAAGCCAACGGCTGAAAATTAATTTTCTCCCCTCACTCGCCAAATAAGTTGGCGGGCTCTGCCTCCAACACACATAGCTCGCCAACTCAGTTGGCGAGGCCTTTCATCCGCCAACAACCCGCCAACTCAGATGGCGAGTTCTCCCCCATCTGCCATTTGTCAAAAAAAAAAAATTATTCTTACAATTACCTGAAAATTTATTACTTTATTTGAAAAAATAAGAAAAAAAATTAGCCAAACCAGTTCTAGAATTGGAACATTACTGTTATGACCCTGTGATGGAAGGCATGCCTAACTACTCTGCATGGTAGAGTTATGAAGCAAGGACAATGCAAGAGGAAGGAACCGTATATAAAAGAAACATACATTCCAAAATAACTGACAGACTGTGCATACAATAAAAAGTGCAACCAGTAAGTTATTAATCGCAATACATACAAATAGTAATTCTAAAGGCTTAGTTTGGATTATTAAATTTATTTCTTTGGGTACTTTCTGTTTGGTGCCAAAGGAAGGACAGCCAAATTTAGTCAGTTTTGCATGTTTGAGCAAACCCCATCCCCAAAACTATAATCCAAACTAATTCTAGACCTGCACTCTACTCCGGCGGGCCTCCCGGTTCAGGCTCCGGCCGGCCTCCCGATTAATGTCGAACCAGACCTGCCGGAAGACCTTGACGATGACGTCATGGTGCTCGTCCGAGTTGAGGGACAGGTAGCACGCCAGCAGCCCCTCGAGCTCTTCCGGCCGCTGGATCCCCTTCTCCCAAATCATTTCCACCATCGATTCCCTGAAATCCCTAATCGGATCGCTGGAGCTCTTCACCACCGCGAAGCTCTCCAGCAGAGAAGAAGAGGAGTTCGAATTCCTCTCCTCCCCCATCGGCGCTCTCTTCTTCAGCCGCGGCGAGTAAACCCTAACTCTAGGCCTCACCTTCCCGCCGCTGAACGACCTCCGTCCGCTCTTGATCGGACGGCGGATCTCGATCGGCTTCAGCGGGATCGGATTCGAGTCCACCCCAATTTCCTCCAGGATCCCGCGCTCTGCGCTCCGCCGGCCGCGGCTCCGCCTGCGTCGGCGTACGGCGGGGTACGGTCCGTCGGCCTCGGCCGGAGAAACGATGAGGTCGATGTCGGATCGGAAGATGAATTCGAGGTCGCCGCCGGCGGAGTAGTGGCGGGCGGAGCGGGGCAGAGGAGGGATCCGGCAGGTGCGGGAGCGGGCGAGGTGGGAGTCTTCTTCGCCAACCGAGAGGCGGCGGGGGACTTCGGTGGCGGAGGCGGAGACGGAGGGGAGGTGGTGGCGGTCGGATTTGGAGCGGGGAGGTGAGAATAAGGGTTTGGAGTGGGATCCGGCGGTACTCCGACGCTGCTCTGTGCTGTTACTGGTCATCTTCTTCTTGAGTTTTGAGATCCAGGTGGAGAAGGAGAAGATCGACGATGAAGAGTAAGATGGTGGTGGTGGTGGAGTTGGCAAAGGTGCCTCCTTTATTTCCTCTGGTTTTTTCTTGGGGTGCTGCTTCTTTCTCCATTTCATGTTTTCTAGAGAGAGGTACGTACTTGGTCACTCTTGACTCTTACTTGTTCTTGTTTGTTACTTGTATATATGGTGGGTTATATTTGAAACGGAAGGAGAGGGAAATATGGAGAAAGAGACGCTGAACGTGGCGACTGGGAACTGTTTTTCTAGTGGAGTGGGGTGTGTCTGTGTGGGTGGGGGATTCACTGTTCACTTTTTACACACAAGACCAATTTGAAATCAAAAAATTTAGTGTAGCAAAAATAAATTTATATTAAATTCATGCAAACGAAATAAGTTTACTAATTTTTGAAATATAAATATTGTCCGCCAACAGTGTTGGCAGAAAACACAATAAACGTACACGTAGGCCAAAAAAGATTAAAAAAATTTAAAGTGAACCCCACAACCCAAATTTCGCCAACACTGTTGGCTGAAATTGGGAGGGGGGAGGGGCAATTTCAGCCAACAGTGTTGGCGAAAATTGGCATGTGGGCCCACGGGTTCCGTTGGATCGTTTGGTTTGGTTGGTTTGGTTTTATTTGGTTTGTTTTCTTAGGTTTTTTCAATAAAATTAACAGAAAATTAAAATAAATTAACAGAAAATATAACTAAATATAAATTTTAGTTATATTAAAATAAATTAACAAAAATTTTATTAACAGAAAATTAAAATAAATTAACAAAAAATTAACAAAAAATTTAAATTGGCCTCCCCACAAATTTTAACTAAATATAAATTTATTTTTATTGAAAAAACTAATTGAAAAAACTTTGGTTTTATTAGTTATATTTTCTGTTAATTTATTTTAACAGAAAATTAACACGAAATAAAATTAAAATAAATTAAAATAAATTAATAGAAAATATAACTAAATAAATTTAATATAGCAAAAATAAATTTATATTAAATTCATGCAAACGAAACAAGTTTACTAATTTTTGAAATAGAAATATTGTCCGCCAACAGTGTTGGCAGAAAACACAATAAACGTACACGTAGGCAAAAAAAAAATTAAAAAACATTTAAAGTGGATCCCACAACCCAAATTTCGCCAACACTGTTGGCTGAATTTGGGGGGGGGGGGAAGGGCAATTTCAGCCAACAGTGTTGATGGAAATTGGCCTGTGGGCCCACGGGTTCAGTTGGGTCGTTTGGTTTGGTTGGTTTGGTTTGGTTTTATTTGGTTTGTTTTCTTAGTTTTTTTTCAATAAAATTAAAATAAATTAACAGAAAATATAACTAAATATAAATTTTAGTTATATTAAAATAAATTAACAGAATTTTTATTAACAAAAAATGGCCCCCCACCAATTTTAACTAAATATAACTAAATATAAATTTATTTTAATTGAAAAAACTTTGGTTTTATTAGTTATATTTTCTGTTAATTTATTTTAACAGAAAATTAACATGAAATAAAATTAAAATAAATTAATAGAAAATTTATTCTGTTAATTTATTTTGTTAAATTGGTGGGGGGCCAATTTATTTTGTTAATTTTCTGTTTTGTTTAAGAAAATATATTTTAACGAAATAAAATTAAAATAAATTAACATAAAATTTACTGTATCGGAGTTTCAAAATTAACAAAAAATTAAAATAAATTAACTCAGTTGTCGATATGTATCAAAATTTTAAAATATCCCAAATTTCTATCCTTAAAATTTGTTAAGTATTCCTTTATAGATATCCCAAATTTATTATTGGTACAGTAAATATTTTGTAAAAAAAAATATCAAAAATAAAATTTGGAGGTCGAAACATCGTCTTTTTTCGATTCTAAAAATTTGGGAAGTCCGTCAAACGGTGAAACGGTTTATCCCGAAGTACTTTTCTATACGGTCATTTTGGCACAAACTGGACCTTGTTTCGATCTCCCAGTCAAAAGTTATGATACTTTAAAGTTTTATATTTTATATTTTTGCTTGTAATATGTACGTCTTACTTCGGATGAAAATTCTCTCTACACGAATTGTGTTACTCTCGTCGAAAACATACAAGTCAACCTATTGTGTGACGAAAAACGATTTGAAAACAAATAGTTATGTCCGTTCGAAGTCTGATCGACGACAGACGTAATATTCGTACGGTAGATTTTTTTTTATTTTTTTGGGTTCATTAATAACATATTTTATTTTGGATGTTAAGCTAAATAAAAAAAATAAAAATCCAAAACTAAACTAAATAGAACTAAAAAAATATAACTAATTGAAAAAACTAATGAAACAAACCAAATAAAACCAAACCAACCAAACTAAATTACCCAACTGAACCCGTGGGCCCACAAGCCAATTTCCGCCAACATTGTTGGCTGAAATTGCTCCCCCCCCAATTTCAGCCAACAGTGTTGGCAGAATTTGGGTTGTGGGGTCCACTTTAAATTTTTTTTTTTTTTTTTGCCTACGTATACGTTTATTTTTCCGCCAACACTATTGGAGGACAATGTTTCTATTTCAAAAATTAGCAAACTTGTTTCATTTGCATGATTTTAATATAAATTTATTTTGCTACAGTAAATTTTTCGATTTGAAATTAATACAAACGAAGAATTTCGTTCAGAGCAACGAAATTCATACAAATCCCACTCAGAACATAAAAGTTTTAAAATTTTCAAAAAAAACATCATAACATCCATAGGAAGGACGTTTTACAAATTTTAAAAAAATTTCGTCGGTTGCCGTTGTCTCTCCGTTAAAAAATAAATTAATAATAATAATATAAGGAAAATGCCCTTTGGATGGACGTTTCCAAAAGTCGTTTTCCTATATTATTATTATTATTTTACAGAAAATTTATTGTAGCAAAATAAATTTATATTAAATTCATGCAGACGAAACAAGTTTGGGTAAGTTTGAAATAGAGACAGAGTCTGCCAACAGTGTTGGCGGAAAACAAAAAAAAATGAACACGTAGGCAAAAAAAGTCAAAAGTGGACCCCACTAGGCAAAATTTTGCCAACACTGTTGGCGGAATTTTGCCTTGTGGGGCTCGCAGGTTGGTTTGGGTGGTTGGGTTTTGTTTGGTTTGGTTTGTTTGGTTTATTTTATTAGTTTGTTTTAATTAGTTATGTTTTGGTTTTTTTTATTAGTTTAGTTTTGGAATTTAATTTAAGAAAATATATTTTAACGAAATAAAATTAAAATAAATTAATTGTAAAGAAAAATTTAGAAATATTTTTTTCTCACATGTTTTATGTCCACTATTTTTGCCTCACGGATTTAAAAAAATTAATTTAAATTTTTTCTTTTTAAATTTTTTTCGCAACATCGTTTTAAATCCGTGGGCCCCTCACACCCAATATAAATTTATTTCGCTACAGTAAATTTTAAATATTCGAAAATAAAATTACCGAAAGTAAAATTTGGAGGTCGAACATCGTTTTTTTTGCGATTCTAAAAATTTTCGAAGTCTGTCAAACGGTGAAACGGTTTATCTCGTAGTACTTTTTGATACGGTCATTTTGGCACAAACTGGACCTTGTTTCGATCTCTCAATCAAAAGTTATGATACTTTAAAGGTTAAAATTTTATATTTTTGCCTGTAGTATGTGCGTTTTGCTTCGGATAAAAAAAAATTCCTACATGATTTGTGTGTCTCTCGTCGAAAACATACAAATCGACTTATTGTTTAACAAAAAATGATTTCAAAACAAATAGTTATGGCCGCTTGAAGTCTGCTCGACGGCAGACGTAATATTGTTACAGCAGATTTTTATTTTTATTATTATTTTTAACGTTTGTTAACGACAAAAGAATTAACGATAGGAATATAATATTAAAAAATATAAACACCCAAAGAACGTTTTGTTATTTTTTTCGTAATTTTTTAAACTTTGATGCTTTAGATGGAATTTATACAAATTTTGATGCTCTATATACAAATTTCTGAAAAAAAAATTCTAAATTTTTCTTACAATTAATTTATTTTAATTTTCTTTCGTTAAAATAATTTTTTTTAAATCTAATTACAAAACTAAACTAAATAAATAAAATCAAAACATAACTAATTAAAACAAACTAAATCAATCAAACCGAACCCGTGGGTCCCCACACCCAATTTCCGACAACACAGTTGGCTGAAATTGGCTTGTGGGGTCCACTTTAATTTTTTTATTTTTTTTTCCTGCTTACGTGTACGCCTGTTGTGTTTTCCGCCAACACTGTTGGCGCACTCTGTCTGTATTTTAAAATTTTACAAACTTGTTTCATTTGCATGAATTTAATATAAATTTCTTTCGCTACAGTAAATTTTCTGTTTTTTTAACCTCTCTCTCACTCAATCACTATTCTCTCTCACTCATCCGCTCACTCACTCACCCGTAACTCTCTCTCTCTCTTCTCTCTTCTCTCTCTGCTCACTCACGCACCCGCTAACTCTCTCTCTCTCTCTCACTCACTCACTCACTCTCTCTCTCTCTCTCTCTCTCTCTCTCTCTCTCTTCTCTCACTCACTCACTCACTCACTCACTCACTTACTCTCTTCTCTTTCTCTCTCACTCTCGCTCTCGCTCTCTCTCTCTCTCTCACCCTCTCTCTCTCTCTCTCTCTCTCTCTCTACTCTATGTTCTCTCACTCTCTCTCCTCTTCTGTTCCCGCTCGTCCCTCTCTATCCTCTCTTGTTAACTACAATCGAACAAATTTACATCCATTAAGGATTTGAACTTTTTTTAAAATATTTTAAAAGAGAAATAATTTTATAAAAGATTTTTTATTTTATTTCACGTCACCGCTGATAGAATTCAAAACTCCATGACTGTTTAGTTCACTCAAGTGGAACGATGGTTGCCAACATGAACAACCACCACGTAACCCAATCAAGAAGGACTCTTGTCTGCTAGATTGTTGGTTTTGCTTTTCTTCAAAAACTCAAATTCCTCTTCCTTTCTTTAGTCCCACATCGGATGCACCAAAGCCCTCTTGTGTACATATATTACTTTCTCTTCTTTGCTCTATTAAGTTGTTGTGTGGGGAACCCCTTGGGCCACACGCGCGCCGCCACCGCCGCCCGGCCCGGCTCGGCTCGGTTCGGTTCGGCGCGCGTAACGGGTGCGGGTACGCGCCCACATCTGCGGGCGCCGAATGCCGATCCGATTTTCTCTTCGGGCTGGGACCCTAAAATTCTTTTTGCTCCTCTTCTTTCTTTCATTTATTTTTTCTTAACGTTGGAATTAATTTCTGAACGTTACAATTGTTTTGAACGTTACAATTTTTCATGTCCAGATTCATTCGTTTAATTCTCCTGTGTAACGGCTGAATTAATCGTAAATTAATTCTGACCGTTACACAATTGTATTATATATGTGTCTGTCTTCTTTGTAAAATATTACAACTTTTTCTCTCTAAAAAATTGCTGTGCCAACTGATTTGTACTCTGTTCTTCATCTTCATCTCCAAGCTCTGGGCAGAGCTAAGTCCTGGTCGTTCTCTCCGAGTCGTGTGTGGCAACGAGATACCGGTAGTGCAGGGGTTTTACCACTAGGAGCTTCGGGAACGTCTGCACACAGATCCAGAATAAACTCTTAGGGCAGTGCTTCGTGCACGACTTCCCCAGAGGCCGGTAACATCTGTTTAATTTTATTTTTTTCTATTCTGCAATTTTTTCAAGAAGAAAAATACAACAATTCTAACAATCTAAGAGTTTATTCCTGTTAGAATTGATTATTTTTTTAATTGATTTTTTTAACTGTTGATTTGTTCTACAAAGGAAAAAAAATCAAAATAGAATTAGTAACTGTTGCTAGTTCTATAGCAATTTCGTTGATTTCAAAATTAACTGTTGCTAGTTCTATAACAAAATTAACTGTTGATTTCAAAAGTTAATACTGTTTCGTTTCTACAAAATTAACTGTTGAGATCAATAACAAAGATTAAATTCATATAAATTTGTAAATTCCATTCGTGATTACTCTTGTTAGTCTTAACATTCTCTATTCTCTTCTTCTTCTCATATTAGTAATTTTACTATGGTCATCTTTTCACTGGAGAAAGAATCATCTAACCAGTAATCAGTGTGAATTTGTGGAAGCGGGTTCTGTTAATTTGTTCTATAGCAAATTAAAGTTCACAATAGTTTCTGTAGCAAATAGTTACTGTATTTGTTCACAATAGTTACTGTAGCAAATTCAAGTTAAACAGTAGAAATCTTCTAGATTTTTTTTTAATACTGTTTCTATAGCAATTTGTTCACAAAATTTATTTCAATTGAAACATACAATTTGCTTCATTCTTTAATCGCTTATTATTTTTTAAAGGAATCTAGGACCAAAAGAAAAATAGTTTAGTAAAAGGAAATTGCAAATAAAATCTTCAAATCTAAAGTTTCAAAGTAGAGACAAACTCGGGCACAAGCCGAAAGGGTCCTTCTGTCAACCGGGTGTAAATAACCCTAAACGACACGGTATTTAAGAGTCTTCGGACCACCGCTAGCTGGGAACCGGCCCCTACAGCTAACCTGATTTGATCAACACTTGAAAAACTAAAGATTTTAAGATTGATTAGCAAAGACCACCAAAACTATTATCTTAGACATTGTTATTAAATAAATTTATATTTTTCAGACTGCAATCATGACTGGTAAGGAGGAATCCTCTACTGCAAAACCTACTAAGTTTGATGGCTCATACTTTAAGAGATGGCAGAGCCAAATGAAATTTTGGCTCACGACCTTAGGACTTATTTCTGCCATTGATGGGTCCACACCCATCACAAATGATTCTGATGAAACTGAGTCTGACATAGCAGTGTCCACCTCATCGAAACCAAAAATCCCAAAAGAGATAGACTTTCATTGTTTTCATAGAATTCTAAGCGCATTATCTGAATTCTTGTATGATATATTTTTTGAATACAAGAGCGCTAAAGAACTCTGGAAAGCCTTGGAAGATGAATACGGCTGTGATGATGCCGGAATAGAAATGTTTAATTCTTCAACCTTTAATAGGTATTTCATGGTAGATGACAAACCAATGAATGACCAGCTCCATGAATTCGAAGAATACCTTAGGCATATTCAAGCCAAAGGAACATCTTTCTCAAATGAGCATAAAATAGCATGCCTAATAGACAAGCTACCTCCCTCTTGGTTTGATATGGCTAAGGATCTTATCCATACACAAGGAGAACTTACCTACAATCAAGTCCTAAAGAAAATTAGAACCGAAGAACAAATTAGATTGAGGTCTAAGCCTAAGACTGAATCTAAAGTTAAGGTAAACCTTGTAGAAGGCCAAGGAAAACCCTAGTCTAATTTTCCTTATAAATCCAAGAAGAATTTCTTCAAGAAGAAGAAGAAAAACTTTCAGTCTAACCACCAAAACCATCATCACCAAAACCAAAAACCTAGAAACTTCAGTCAGACTCAGGATCATAAGAGATTTTGTTTTGTGTGTGGTAAAACAAACCATATGGCCATCAACTGCTACCATAGGAAGAAGGAAGCTGTCCAGACCTCCTACAAAGGAAAGGGCTCAGTTAGACCAGAAGCAAACATGCTTCACAAAGGTTCTTCGAGTTCCTTCAGGTCTGTAAGCTTTCAACCCCTTATTAACCTCTCTTACCATTCTGATGATTGGTGGTTGGATTCTGGAGCTAATGTTCACGTTTCATTTGATCGCTCCTGTTTTTCAAACTATCAGGAATCAAGTGGAGGAGGTGTGACCCTAAGAGATGGCTCAACGGCACAAATTATTGGAAGAGGAAAAGTTGACCTGAAGATGACATCAGAAAAAATCTTAACTCTTCATGATGTTCTTCATGTGCCGTCTGTGAGGAGAAACCTAGTTAGTGGACCCCTTCTTGTAGCCTCAGGATACAAAATTGTAATGGAGGCTAATAAAGTAGTTTTTTCTAAGCATGACTCTTTTATAGGGAAAGACTTTGTAAAAGACGGTCTTTTCATTTTAAGTACAATGAATAAAATTTCTGATTGTTCTCTCATTGTTTCTAATATAGAATATTCAAATGTTTGGCATGGCAGACTAGGTCATGTGAACCTAGGTTCTATTAAAAGAATGATGACTTTAGTTCTTATTCCCAAGACTCCAATAGATGACAAACACAAATGTGAGATTTGTGTTCAAGCCAAACACACTAGATTACCATTCAAATCTGTAGAAAAAAAATTCTGATCTTCTAGAACTTATCCATAGTGATGTATGTGACTCAAATAGAATTTTGACCAGAGGCGGTAGAAAATACTTTGTTACGTTTATAGATGATTATTCAAAGTATTGTTACATCTACCTTCTCAAAACCAAAGATGAAGTTCTAGATAGATTTAAGGTCTACAAATCTGAAGCTGAGAATCAATTAGAAAGGAAGATTAAGATCCTTAGATCTGATCGTGGTGGAGAATATACCTCAAACGAAATGATTAACTTCTGTGAAGGACATAGAATAATTCATGAGGTAACTGCTCCTTATTCACCTCAGTCTAATGGAGTTGTTGAACGCAAGAACCGCACTCTGTTAGATATGGTGAATGCCATGCTTCTCAGCTCTGGTGCTCCTGATAACTTGTGGGGAGAAGCCCTTTTAACTGTCTGCTACATTCTTAATAGGATTCCTAGTAAGACAAAAGACAAGACTCCCTATGAGCTGTGGAAAGGTAGAACACCTAGGATTAATTACCTTAGAGTTTGGGGATGCCTTGCTAAAGTCGGAATTCCCGAACCTAAAAAGAGGAAGATTGGTCCCAAGACTGTAGACGTTGTTTTCATAGGATATGCCTTAGACAGCTATGCCAATAGATTTCTAGTGACACACTCAGAAGTAAATGAAATCTCTAACAATACCATTATAGAAGCAAGAGATGCAGTTTACTTTGAAAATATATTTTCTTTTAAGGATAGAAGTTCAATCTCTTCCTCCATACCCTCTACTAGTTCTCAAGTCCAAATACCTAGCTCTCAATCTGAACAAGACTTAGAACCAAGACGGAGTAAAAGGAATAGGATTGAGAAAAATTTAGGAGAAGGATTCTTCACCTTTTTGATAGAGGGTGATCCCTCAACTTATGAAGAAGCAATGTCGTCTCCTGATGCTCCCTTCTGGAAAGAAGCCATTAACAGTGAATACAACTCCATCATGGAGAATAACACTTGGTTTCTAACAGATCTACCTTTAGGCAATAAACCAATAGGCTGTAAGTGGATTTTCAAGAAGAAACTCAGAGCCGATGGTACAATAGAGAAATACAAAGCTAGATTAGTTGCTAAGGGCTTTACCCAGAAGAAAGGGTTAGATTATTTTGATACATACTCTCCTGTAGCTAGGATCACATCCATTAGAACTCTCTTGGCCTTAGCATCCATTCATGATATGCTAATCCATCAAATGGATGTAAAGACAGCATTTTTGAATGGAGATCTAGAGGAAGAACTTTATATGGACCAACCTGAAGGTTTCATTGCTAAAGGTCAAGAAAAGAAAGTTTGCAGACTAGTAAAATCCCTCTATGGCTTGAAACAAGCTCCCAAACAATGGCACAACAAATTTGACAAAGTAATTTGTGAATATGATTTCTTGTCAAATGAGTATGACAAATGTATATACTCTAAAGGTACATGCAAAAGTTGTGTCATTTTATGCTTGTATGTAGATGACATCCTTATCCTAGGTTCATCACTGGAATTGATAAATATTACAAAGAACTATTTATCTAGCCAGTTTGATATGAAAGACCTAGGATAAGCCAACTTAATTTTAGGAATGCAAGTGACCAAAGGCAAAGAGGGTTATACTCTATCTTTAGCACATTCAATTGAAAAAATGCTAAAAAGATTTGAGTTATTTGATAAGAAACCTGTCCTTACTCCTTATGACAGCAGTATTTACTGAAAAAGAATGAAGGATCACCTTTGGAACAACATAAATATTCACAGATGATAGGCTCCCTTATGTATATAACAAACAGGAAAAGACCTGATATTGCATTTGCTATTGGGAGACTAAGTAGATATACCAGTAACCCAAATCAGTCTCATTGGACTGCCTTGGATAGGGTATTTAGATATCTCAAGGGCACCCTAGATTACAAACTTCATTTTACTAGGCACCCTGATATCATAGAAGGTTATTCAGATGCAAACTGGGTAACCGACTCACATGATATAAAATCTACTACTGGATATGTATTTACTCTAGGAGGAGCTGCGATCTCCTGGAGCTCTTGTAAGCAAACTATCATAGCTAGGAGTACAATGGACTCCGAAATGATAGCTTTAGATACAACTTGCACAGAAGCTGAATGGCTTAAAAATCTTATTATGCATATACCTGTTTCTCTTAGTCCTGTTCCTGCAATTTCTATAAATTGTGATAATAAATCTGTTATTGAACTACTAAAGCATGATTCTGTGAATGCTAAGATGAACAGGCACCTGCAGCTGCGCTTCAAGTCAATAAAAAGCCTACTAGGCAAATATGTGGTTCTTGACTATATAAAGTCAGAAAAGAACCTTGCAGATCACTTGACGAAGGGTCTGTCTAGGACTTTGATCCTAGAATCATCGAGGGGGATGGGGTTAAGCCCATAAGTTAGTCACCAGCAGTGGCAACCCAACCGAGTCTGACTGGAGATCCCAAGAAGCCGGTTCAATGGGTAGAAACAAGCTGAACTTAGGTGACTTTATGGAACACTGACTCGAGATTAAAAGTCTCATTAAAATAAAGTCCAAGCGGCTGTACATGTGTACAATGATTCCCCATCCCTATGGTGACAGTGTTCCTGTGTGATATGGTTAGGATGAGATTAAACTCTTAATAGGTCCAAGCTGTAATGCTGGGTTGATTCATATCACCAACCATTAAGGACTTACCTATATGAGAGGTCGTGAAGGCCGCGACTATGGGACAGGGCGATCCCAGACAACTCTCATGAATGTGGAAAGTGCGCATGACCATTTAAAAGTGCCACCCGATAGATCAAGGACCTCTAGCGTACTATGTGTGCTAATTTTCTAAATCTGGTTCAAGAAATCTGATTCAAGGCATAGTCCAACAAGCACTTCTTCAGATTAAGGCAATAGTCACTACGTGAGATTCAAGGCTGTAGTCCATCTCATCTATGCATAGTATTTTACTGCCCAGATGCTCTCTCTCTGTTTACTTCACTCTTATCTCTGTTTCGGAACTTGACTTTTTTTGGGGGGGGGGGATTGTTGGTTTTGCTTTTCTTCAAAAACTCAAATTCCTTTTCCTTTCTTTAGTCCCACATCGGATGCACCAAAGCCCTCTTGTGTACATATATTACTTTCTCTTCTTTGCTCTATTAAGTTGTTGTGTGGGGAACCCCTTGGGCCACACGCGTGCGCCGCCGCCCGGCCCGGCTCGGCTCGGTTCGGTTCGGCGCGCGTAACGGGTGCGGGTACGCGCCCACATCTGCGGTCGCCGAATGCCGATCCGATTTTCTCTTCGGGCTGGGACCCTAAAATTCTTTTTGCTCCTCTTCTTTCTTTCATTTATTTTTTCTTAACGTTGGAATTAATTTCTGAACGTTACAATTGTTTTGAACGTTATAATTTTTCATGTCCAGATTCATTCGTTTAATTCTCCTGTGTAACGGCTGAATTAATCGTAAATTAATTCTGACCGTTACACAATTGTATTATATATGTGTCTGTCTTCTTTGTAAAATATTACAACTTTTTCTCTCTAAAAAATTGCTGTGCCAACTGATTTGTACTCTGTTCTTCGTCTTCATCTCCAAGCTCTGGACAGAGCTAAGTCCTGGTCGTTCTCTCCGAGTCGTGTGTGGCAACGAGATACCGGTAGTGCAGGGGTTTTACCACTAGGAGCTTCGGGAACGTCTGCACACAGATCCCGAATAAACTCTTAGGGCAGTGCTTCGTGCACGACTTCCCCAGAGGCCGGTAACATCTGTTTAATTTTATTTTTTTCTATTCTGCAATTTTTTCAAGAAGAAAAATAGAACAATTCTAACAAGATTCAATGCGCGTCAACTGCATGCTTGAAAGTGAGTTAGTGAGTGAGTGAAAGGAGGGAGAGAGAGAGTGAGTGAATGAGCAGAGAGGGAAGAGAGAAGAGAGTTAGCGGGTGAGTGAGAGTGAGCAGAGAGAAGGGAGAGAGTGTGAGTGAGAGAGAGAGTTAGCGGGTGAGTGAGTGAGTGAGTGAGTTAGCGGGTGAGTGAGAGAGAAAAGAGTGATTGAGTGAGAGAGAGAAAGAGAGGTAAAAAAAAAAATAATATAGGAAAACGCAAACGTCCTTCCAAAAGGCGTTTTACTTCTATTAAATTTTTTTTACGGATTTTTTTTTTAATGGCAACCGACGAATTTTTTTTGAAAATTGTAAAACACCCTTCCGATGGACGTTATGATGCCTTTTTTGAAAATTTTGAAACTTATATGTTCTGAATGAGATTTGTATGAATTTCGTTGCTCTGAACGAAATTTTCAGTAATACAAACTGTATTGCTGATATTTTTATATAAAATAAATACAATTAATATAGTAGGAGGTGGTCACTAGGATCTAGATACTTGGAAGTGCCTCAAGTAGTTCGACTAGTCCAACTTCAAATCTAACCCGATCCAAGTTTAATTTATTTTAAATTTAGATTATGGATCCATTAACTGATAAACATCAATAATTTAAGGCTAAATTGTAACTTGACCTTCCAACTTGAAATTTATTAGCTTAACACCTTCCTTAACTAATATTTTCAATTTAATACCTAAAAATAAAAAAATAGAATAAAATTGTCCCTCATTATCCACCTCTACCCCTGGTTGCCCACCCCCTCCGCCACTCGCCGCCGACTCCCCCCCCCCCCCCTCCCTTCAGCCTCCGGTCGCCCACAACCTCCCGCGACTGCGCCCACCCTCCCCTCTCACCCCCAGGGACAGAGCAGCCCCTGACTGCACCAACCCCAGCCCTCCTCTCTCTGCGCGCAGCTGTGGGGATGGCAGCGCTAGCACGCAAAGAGAAGTTTGGGAGGGTGGGGGGGGGGGGGAGAGGGAGGGGAGTGCATTCGGAGGCTACGGGGACGGAACAATCGAATGGGGGCGGAGATTAGGCAGCCGCTGGAAGGGGGTGAGAGAGATAGGGGTAATTTCGTCTTTATTTTTTTTAGGCTATCAAGTTGATACCTATCAAAGTTGCGTACATCAAGTTGAACAATTTGAATAGTTGAGGGTATCAAATTATAATTTAGCCATAATTTAATATATATACTAGTAATTAATGATATACGGTTTGTGAGCCGTTTCTAAGTCGTATTATAATAATACTAGTCGCGTTCACATGCGATACATGTACAAAAAAGAAAAAAATATGATATTGTTAAAAATTAGATAAAAATTAAATTAATTTAAATATTTTAAATATGATTTAAATATATTTTAATTACAATTTATTATAGACATATTTTTAGAATTTTTGATATATATTTAGTTAGCTAATACCATGTATTTAGTTTATATAATTTGAATATTTAGAATTTGTTATATGTTAAGATAGTTACAAGGATATATAATTTTTTTTTTATTCTTTTACTATGGTACATAAGAGGTTAGAATTTTTTTATTTTTAAAATTTTTAATTTTTAATTTTTTATTTAATGGATGATATACATACGATTTGGATAATATACATACGATTTTGACGACTCATTTTAAAATCATTTATGAGCCTCATTATATATACCAGTAACGTGCACGTGCATTGTACGAGCGTAAACAAATTATAAATATAAAAATATTGTCTTTTCTCGGAATTGAACTTAAGCAAGCAAGAAAAATATCTCACTCCTTAACAACTTGAGTTAGATTGTTTAATTGTCAATAAATAATATTGGATAGTTATATAATTTGTTGTTAAAAAAACTTAGTGAAATATTTACATACGGCTTATACGGCTCAATTTTGAACTGGTTCCAAGTCTCGTTATAAGAGTACTAGTAACGTGCACATACGTAAAAAAAATTGTTAAAAATTTTAAATATAAAATTATTATAAATAATGTCGTTCCTAGAAATTGAACTCAAACAACCAAGAAAAATATCTCTACCTTAACAACTTTAGTTAGAATTATTTAGTTATAAATAAACAATATTAGATAGTTAAAATATTAGTTATTAAATTTTTTTTTTAATGTAATATATATATATATATATATATATATATATATATATATATATATATATATATATATAGGGTAAAAGGTATATGAGCCTATGGCTCATATTCTTATATGAGCCATGCACATGTGGACCAATATATATATATATATATATATATATATATATATATATATGGAAAAAAGAAATATGAGCCATAGACTCATATTCTTACATGAGCCAATGTACATGTAGACCAAATAGGAATTGAGTGTACTAGTGCACATGGGATGTAGGAATCCATTTCTATTAGTCTACATGTGCATGATTCATATAAGAATATAAGCCTATGACCTCATATTCCGTTTACCATATATATATATATATATATATATATATATATATATATATATATAAACGGGATATGAGCCATAGGCTCATATTTCTACATGAGCCATGCACACGTGGACCAATAGAAATTGATTCCTACATCTCATGTGCACTAGTACACTCCATTCCTATTGGTCCACATGTGCATTGGTTCATGTAGAAATATGAGCCTATGGCTCATATCCATTTTTTCCATATATATATATATATATATATATATATATATATATTTATATATATATATGTTGTAAGAGGGTTGTAGGTATTTAGTTGTAGTCATAGCATAGCCCTTTGACCTTTACTTTGTATTCAAATTGTTAAACAAATATTCTCTTCACTTAGCTACTAAAACTTAAGAGTACTTTAATCAACTAAACTACAACTTATTAATTTCGATAATCATACACTTGTATACATATTCTGTATATTTTCACTTAGCTATTGAAAAAATTGGTAAAATATTTTTCTTTTAAAAATCTAGTGGGGACTCACAAGTAGATCCATCCCTGCTCTAATAGAGTTGTTCTAAATTAATTTAAGGGGACGTTTAGTACAAAAATTTTTTTTATTCTCGGACATTTAGGATAAAAAACTCATTTTCAGGTTTGATTTATGTTATAAAATTTATTTTTCGAAAATTGCTGATATCCGGATAAACAATTTGCTAACAAAACATGTAATTATATCTCTTGAGAATAGCTCAATTTTGTTTTTGTTTTTGCCCAGACTAGTTTTGTTTTTGTTTTTTAGTCTTTTTATTATTATTTTTCATTTTTTAACATTTTTTTATCTTTTTTCCATTTTTGGGAATGTTTTTTCGTTTTTTTAAAGACTTTTTTTTAGTACTTTTCCCTAGTTTTCATCTTTTTCTTTTTTTTAAGATTTGTTTTTGATTTTTTTCAGTTTTTTGTTCTTCTTTCATTTCTTAAGAAATTTGTTTGTTTGTTTTTTTGTCTATTTTCATTTATTAAGATTTTTTCAGTGTTCTTATCTTTTTCATTTTTTTTTGGTTTTTTTTGTTTTTCTTTTTTTAAATAATAATTTTTGTTTTTCTTTTGTTTTTGTATATTTTTTTTTAGTTATCTCATCTCTTTTTTCTTTCCCTTTTTAAAGAATTTTTGCTAGTTTTTTTTTTCCAGTTTTTATTGTATTTTTATTTTTTCATTTTTTTCATTTTTTAAAAAAATATTTACATATTCACCAAATATGTGTAAATAAATTTTTATAAAATTTAAATCCAAAAAAATTAATTTTCGAGAACATAGAATTTTCTACCTGCGTAGCCAACGTGGTCCCCAAATTCATGTTTAGATCATCAAGACATTTACCCCCACACTATCACAATTAATTATAATTATCAACACGAAAATAAATGGTAATAAGTTTTACCTAATCACAATGAAAATGAAAGAAAATTTTATTTGTTTATATTTAACTTGTACGGGTAAAAAAAGTTTTTGACGAAGGCAAATGTGTACGTTCTTGCGTTATTTGGAAAATGCATTTTTCAATGATACACGTACAATATTGAATATTTTGGAGAGGACACATGCAAAAATATTATGTATATACACAAGTTAACATGTCGGATAAACACATAGGTTAATATTTAACATTCAAACTAATTTAATCATGATCTAGTTGTTTAGTACTTTTCATTATTTAACATTCAAACTAATTTAGTCATGATCTAGTTGGTAAATACTTTTCAAATCTCTAATTTTACAATGAGGCTGGAAAACGACTCAAATTCTAAATCTTTTGTAAATACTTCACTCTTTTTAAAAAAATTAATATTACATAAAAAAATATTGAAAAAATTAAATTAATTATAAATAACATTATGAAAAATCGACTTGGTTGGCCAAGGTGAATGACTCCCACCTTAAACACATGAGTTAGAAGATGTGTTTGATTATAGTTATAAAATTAAGTCATTAAATAATTAGTTAAAATTTATTTATTTTAAAATTTTAAGGCTTAAATGGCTAAACTTTTCAAGAATTTTGATAATGAGCAGAGATATATCCATAACAAATTATAATTAAAATACAATCAAATCTATAAAAAAAAGTTATAATTAAAATGTAAACATATATATAACAAATTTTAATTCAAATATATTTAAATTATTGTATAATAATATTAAAAGTTTTATTTTACGTGCAACGTACGTACATTTACTAGTATGTATAAATGAGATTTGTAAATGTTAGTAAGTTTGTGAACGAAATGCTATCTTATATTAATATTTTTGTTCACCCATCAAAACTAGAATAGATGTTGATCATTTTATTCAAAAATGATCATCGTGTCAAATTAGTGGTCAAAACTAGTGTTATTGATCTTCCAGTAAATGTACCAGAAACAGCCACTCTTAATACACAAAAATATGTACCGTATCCGTATCCTGGTGTAACATAGCCACTCTCAGTTACATTGCCATGAATAGTTACCTCATCTTAAAATGTAATTACTTTTTACTGCTGCACCTCAAAAGGGGTTAAATTCCCCAGTTCTGTTCTAGGATTTTTTTTATTTTCAAATATGTATGCATGAAGCAGCAGTAGGGGGTCACTCACTACTTACATAGGAAGGGGACCAAGCGAGCACCATAGGGCCATAGGGATGAAGCATAAATAAATGCTTTTTTAAGTAGGGACATATAGTACGAATTGATACATTAAAGCCATGCCATGCTTTGCCGTTGCCTTTGCCTTTGCTTTTGCCTTTGCCTTTTTTTTATTTTATAATTTCGAAAGGTACTGGCGGGGATCAGAGTGCTGTGCTCGACAGGCCAGGCCAGGCCAGGCCAGGCCGTGGTCTAGTCTGAATCCTGCATTGAGGGATACAGAGTACGTCTCTCTCTCTCTCTCTCTCTCTGTCTCTCTCTTTAGCCAGCTTCCAATTCCGAGAAGGAAGAAAAAGAAGAATTGAAAGTGGAGCCTTTTCTGCTCCTTATTGGTATGACCCAGCTCTTCTTTTTTGAGTTTTTTTTTGAAACCAGGTCCCGCCATCTTCTTCTTCTTTCTTTCTTTCTCTCTTTCCCTCTTTCTTTGTTTCTTCTTCTTGCTCCTCCATTCCTCGCCTTTAATTCCAAGTGAGAAAGGATGTTGTGATGGTGGGTAGCAAGGTCGCCCCAAATTTCTAACATAGTTTCAGACGGAGATCCAACTAAAGGTGTTTTAATCTGGGTTTCGACTCTACTTTCTTCCGGGATGAATCTGTATTCAAATGTCCACTTTTGGAATGCTTGTTGGGTCGGCATCTTGAAAAAACTTCTATTTGAGCCCCCCAAATAAACAAAAATGACATTTATTTATCGCCCTTTGCTATTGTCTTTGGTTAGGGAAATATTGAACTTCCAAGTCAAAGAAGTAAAGACTATGACCTATCATTTTTTTTTTCCAACTAAACTTAATTAGTTCTCAAAGTTTTTACTATTTTAGCTTGGAAGTTGGAACTTAGCTTAATCCTATGTAAAATGTTATTACACTAAGAAACATTATTTTGAAAATAAAATATAAAACATAGGTGATGATCGTGTAATTATTTTCAAAATAATTGATGTTGGTAATAATAAGAATAAAATATAAGAGAGGTTCCCTAATTTTTATTATTATCATATTGCTCTCTAGCGTGAAATGTTTTGTTGCACAAAAGTGTATGAAAATGCGACGGAGTTTGCGTACGCGATACGGATGCATAATTTTTGACTTTCCAAAAGTTGTTTGGTTGGTGGAATTGAAAAATATGAAAGTGGAGGAAAAAATAGTTTCGTTGTTTGGATAGTTGTTGAAAGCGGAGGAAAAAAAAATTCGTTATTTGGATGGTTGTTGAAAGTGGATATTGGTTGAGATTTGGTAACTCTCGATAGGCTTACCCTAAATTTGTTTGGATTATTGATTGGAGATATTACATATAAATTTTATTAAATAATTATTGATTGTTTTAATTGACATATAATTAATAAATGTAGAATTTCTAAAATGAAAAGAAATAAAATTCTTATAAATTAACCAAAAATTATTGAAGACAAATTAAATTAATTATCATAATTAAATTAGTTACAATAATTAAATGAAATAAATTACCATAATTATCATAATTAAATTAAATTAATTATCATAATATTATCAACCAAAAAATATATTAAAACTTCCAAATCCATCTCTCAAAACTTCCTCAAGACTTCTGAAGACTAATTTTCTCATTTATCAATATTTCACGCAAATCGATGCATCCCACTCACTTTCCATTTCTCATTTCTTCACTCGAACCCACTCATTCCTCTATGAGCTTTCCTTCTTCTGAAGACACTCTTTTTTCCATCTTCCATAGTCTCAGAGACGGTGAACGCAGGAAAGAAGAAGGAAATCTCAGAGCTTCCAATTGGAACGGTGAACTCAGGGACGAGGTCGCCATGGGTGGTACTGTTAGAAATATTTGTTGTTTTCTTTATAAAAATTTCAGAATACAAAAATAAAATTAAACAGATGTTACCGGTCTCTGGGGAAGTCGTGCACGAAACACTGTCCTAAGAGTTTATTCGGGATATGTGTGCAGACGTTCCCGAAGCTCCTAGTGGTAAAACCCCCGCACTACCGGTATCTCGTTGTCGCACACGACTTGGAGAGAACGACTAGGACTTAGCTCTGCCCAGAGCTTGTAGATGAAGACGAAGAACAGAGTACAAATCAGTTGGCACAGAAATTTTTAGAGAGAAAAAATTGTAATCTTTTACAAAGAAGACAGACACATATATAATACTGTTGTGTAACGGTCTGAATTAATTTTCGATTAATTCAGCCGTTACACAGGAGAATTAAAAGAATGAACCTGGACACTGAAAATTATAACGGTTCAAAACGATTGTAACGTTCAGAAATTAATTCCAACGTTCAGAAAAATAAATGAAAGAATGAAAATGAGCAAAAAGAATTTTAGGGTCCCAGCCCGAACCCGAAGAGGAAATCGAATCGGCATTCGGCGTCCGCAGATGTGGGCGCGTACCCGCACCCGTTACGCGCGCCGACCGAGCCAAGCCTGGCCGGACGGCGGCGGCGCGCGCGTGTGGCCCAAGGGGTTCCCCACACAACAACTTAATAGAGCAAAGAAGAGAAACTAATATATGTACACAAGAGAGCTTTGGCCCATCCGATGTGGGACTAAAGAAAGGAAGAGGAAGTTGAGCTTTTGCAAGCAAAACCAACAATCCCCCCCCCCAAAAGGTCAAGTTCCGAAGCAGAGATAAGAGTGAAGTAAATAGAAAGAGAGAGCATCTGGGCAGTAAAATACTATGCATAGATGAGATGGACTACAGCCTTGAATCTCACGTAGTAACTATTGCCTTAATCTGAATAAGTGCTTGATGGACTATGCCTTGAATCAGACTTCTTGAACCAGATTTTAAAAAATAGCACACATAGTACGCTAGAGGTCCTTGGTCTATCGGGTGGCGCTTTTAAATGGCCATGCGCACTTTCCACATTCATGAGAGTTGTCTGGGATCGCCCTGTCCCATAGTCGCGGCCTTCACGACCTCTCATATAGGTAAGTCCTTAATGGTTGGTGATATGAATCAACCCAGCATTACAGCTTGGACCTATTAAGAGTTTAAACTCATCCTAACCATATCACACAGGAACACTGTCACCATAGGGATGGAGAGTCATTGTACACATGTACAGCCGCTTGGGCTTTATTTTAATGAGACTTTAATCTCGAGTCAGTGTTCCATAAAGTCACCTAAGTTCAGCTTGTTTCTACCCATTGAACCGGCTTCTTGGGATCTCCAGTCAGACTCGGTTGGGTTGCCACTGCCGGTGACTAACTTATGGGCTTAACCCCATCCCCCTCGATGATTCTAGGATCAAAGTCCTAGACAGACCCTTCGTCAAGTGATCTGCAAGGTTCTTTTCTGACTTTATATAGTCAAGAACCACATATTTGCCCAGTAGGCTTTTTATTGACTTGAAGCGCAGCTGCAGGTGCCTGTTCATCTTAGCATTCACAGAATCATGCTTTAGTAGTTCAATAACAGATTTATTATCACAATTTATAGAAATTGCAGGAACATGACTAAGAGAAACAGGTATATGCATAATAAGATTTTTAAGCCATTCAGCTTCTGTGCAAGTTGTATCTAAAGCTATCATTTCAGAGTCCATTGTACTCCTAGCTATGATAGTTTGCTTACAAGAGCCCCAGGAGATTGCAGCTCCTCCTAGAGTAAATACATATCCAGTAGTAGATTTTATATCATGTGAGTCGGTTACCCAGTTTGCATCTGAATAACCTTCTATGATATCATGGTGCCTAGTAAAATGAAGTTTGTAGTCTAGGGTGCCCTTGAGATATCTAAATACCCTATCCAAGGCAGTCCAATGTGACTGATTTGGGTTACTGGTATATCTGCTTCGTCTCCCAATAGCAAATGCAATATCATGAGCCATCAAACTTAGCAGGTTTTGCAGTAGAGAATTCCTCCTTACCAGTCATGATTGCAGTCTGAAAAATATAAATTTATTTAATAACAATGTCTAAGATAATAGTTTAGGTGGTCTTTGCTAAACAATCTTAAAATCTTTAGTTTTTCAAGTGTTGATCAACTCAGGTTATCTGTAGGGGCCGATTCCCAGCTAGCGGCGGTCCGAAGACTCTTAAGTACCGTGTCGCTTAGGGCTATTTACACCCGGTTGACAGAAGGACCCTTTCGGCTTGTGCCCGAGTTTGTCTCTACTTTGAAACTTTAGATTTGAAGATTTTATTTGCAATTTTTTTTTACTAAACTATTTTCTTTTGGTCCTAGATTGCTTTCAAAAATACTAAGTGATTAAAATGAATCAAATTGTATGTTACAACTGAAAGAAATTTTGTGATAAAAATTGCAATTGACAAATAGATAGAAATTTTGTGATCAAAATTGCAATTGATAAATAGACAAAATTTTTGTGATCAAAATTGCAATTGATAAATAGACAAAATTTTCCTTTTACTGTAACTATCAATTTTTTAGAATAAAATAATTATAACAAATAGTGAGAAGCAAATTGTATGTTACAGTAACTATTAGTTAGAAGTAACAGTAACTATGAAGGGAATAAATCAACTTGTATATTTTGCTATGAAAGAATAAATCAACTATTAGCTAGAAGTAACAGTAACAGTAACTATTGGTTAGAAATTTCAAAAATACTAAGTACTGTTGATTATATTCAATTCTTTAGAATATTTTGCTATCAACTTGTATATTTTGCTATTAAAGTACAGTAACTATTTCTTACACAGTAACTATTACAGTAACTATTTTATTTTCTTCTCTAGAATAAATCAACAGTAAGTATTTATCAATAACTATTTAAATTGTAACAAATAATAAACTCTTAGATTGTTAGAAATATTTGTTGTTTTCTTTATAAAAATTTCAGAATACAAAAATAAAATTAAACAGATGTTACCGGCCTCTGGGGAAGTCGTGCACGAAGCACTGTCCTAAGAGTTTATTCGGGATCTGTGTGCAGACGTTCCCGAAGCTCCTAGTGGTAAAATCCCCGCACTACCGGTATCTCGTTGCCGCACACGACTTGGAGAGAACGACCAGGACTTAGCTCTGCCCAGAGCTTGTAGATGAAGACGAAGAACAGAGTACAAATCAGTTGGCACAGAAATTTTTAGAGAGAAAAAGTTGTAATCTTTTACAAAGAAGACAGACACATATATAATATTGTTGTGTAACGGTCTGAATTAATTTTCGATTAATTCAGCCGTTACACAGGAGAATTAAAAGAATGAACCTGGACACTGAAAATTATAACGGTTCAAAACGATTGTAACGTTCAGAAATTAATTCCAACGTTCAAAAAAATAAATGAAAGAATGAAGAGGAGCAAAAAGAATTTTATGGTCCCAGCCCGAACCCGAAGAGGAAATCGAATCGGCATTCGGCGCCCGCAGATGTGGGCGCGTACCCGCACCCGTTACGCGCGCCGAACCGAACCGAGCCGAGCCGGGCCGGGCGGCGGCGGCGGCGCGCGCGTGTGGCCCAAGGGGTTCCCCACACAACAACTTAATAGAGCAAAGAAGAGAAACTAATATATGTACACAAGAGAGCTTTGGCCCATCCGATGTAGGACTAAAGAAAGGAAGAGGAAGTTGAGCTTTTGCAAGTAAAACCAACAGGTGCTCGTGGCGGCGATGTGGATCCAGATAACGGAGGTGTGACCGGTGGCCGTTCTCGGTCCAGCTACCGATGGCTACTCCAGGTCCAGTGACTACAACAAAGTGGACTTTTATTCCATATTTTGGATGTGAAACTGATCAACCTTCTCCCTCTTCTCCGTACTTTCGAGGGGGGGGGGGGAATCACACAAGTCCTAAAAGAGTATCGATACCGTGTCTGAGAGTGCCCGCAGCGAAAATTTAAGGCCAATCCACCTGAGATAACTGATCCCTGTCTAACGAACACCAAGCACAGATAAAGACAAGTATATGGCGGTGACTATGTCATTTAGACAAATTCTAACTTTGTAACTCAGATGAAATTACAAGATTGATAAAATTAATGTTGAACTATTTGTCCTAATAGATTCAACCCCCTCACCACACTCAAGAAGAAAAGAAAGATATTACAATTAAAATCGCTCACCAACCCGTAGCAATCTTTCCTCATGTCTTGGATGGCGAAGTCCTAAGAGCAAAGCGCGAACTTTCTCTTAGATTTTCTGTGGACGAGCACCCCGAATCTCCAACTTGTGCTATTCTTTGTGCCTTCACCCTCCTCATATATTTATAGGATGTGAAATCCTATTTTAGGTCATAATAGGATTTCCTCAATATAAAATCTTAAAATAAGAATCATATTCCACCTAAAATTGTCCAACACCAATTATTGACGTCCAAATATGGTCAAATTAAATATTTGATATAAATTTAAAATTTAATCAAATCTTACATTTAATGTAGATTTTTAAATTATATCAAATCCAATTTTTGACCATATTTGGACTCCAAAATTCACCAAATCCAGACTGAACCCCAATAATCTCTCCCTCCAGTTTAACGAGATGGTGTTGACCCAATGGCTTCTCAACTGAACTCCATGCTCGTCGTCCCGCGACAGAGTTCCTACTCACCCATGCCACCGATTTTTGATCCCCCCGAGTTGCTTTGCATCTTCCTTCGTCTCCAGCTCCTCGACCGTCACGTCGACGCTAGCTGCCATGCGTAGCACCTTCTGTACCACTGTGATTCTGCCGACATCAATGACACGACCGAGACCAAAGTTTCTGACTATCAGCCTCATCGGGAGTCTTGGCTGCATGTCCCCGACTTTTGTCTTCCACCGAAACGTATTAACGTTCCGACGAGCTTTTTCACCATTGGTTGGCCCAACCAAGCGGACGGTGTGATTCTTCCGAGATTCGAACTCCTGAATCTGCCCACCTTCGTGTCCGAACTTGAAGCCCCCCCATACACATGCGTCCTCGAGTAGAACATCACGCACTGGGCATGTCGTCGATGGCCAATAGCTCCCCCGGAACTGTGTGAATGGTGACGCTCCTGCCTCAGATTGAGTTTGCTGCAAACCTTGATCTCCTCCCTGGCCTCGAACTGTTGAAACCAATGCCGTTCCGTGAAGCTTTGGTAAACCACCCGTCGCCAAAACTGGATCCGTGAAGCAATCTCCACATGGAGATCGACCAGCTGTCATGGGACAAACATACTGACCCTCAATCTTTGGCTCATCACCATTCGTCGCTTTGTCTCGACGAGCCGAATCATCCGTAATCCTCAAAGTATCTCAAAACCCCTGCTCAACAAGTTCCCGACGATCCAACTCCTGTCGAATACCCCTCGAGCCTTCATCCGATGTCTGTGGCCTGTCTATACAACTCAGCGACTTCATCCTGTACATGCCACAACATAAATCTCGTCGAGCCAACTGTTGGGAATCCTTCATAAGCATCCAATCTTTGTCCCCAAACAAACTGCGACAGCCATCATCCGTCAGTCTCCCTACCGAAACCAAGTTATAACGTAAATTCGTTACATGTCACACATCCTTGAGAACAAGCTTCACACCAAGCTCCGTTGTCAAGTACACATCATCGATGCCTACAACTGCAGCCGTCCCCTTGTTGATTATCTTCACACGTCCAAACCTGCCATCGTGGTATGACGTGAAGATCCTCCTATATGGAGTGACGTGATACGACGCCCCCGTGTCTATGACCCAATCGCCATCATGACATATGCCACAAGGTTTCTCTGCGTCGGTTGCTGCGATGATGAGATCTCCCATTGTCGTGAGATTCTTCCGATCATCCTTGCCTTTGACTTTCTCACCTTTGAGCTTCATGCAGTTCCTCTTGATATGACCAATTTCGTCACAGTGATAGCAGCTCTCCTTGTGGTCCACAGTCGCAAGATCCCGAAACTTCCCCGTCATCGCCTGTGACTTAGGTCTTTCCTTCACGTAGGAAGCCACCAGAGCAGACTCCTACGCCGATTCCACTTGCTTACACCGGATCTTCTTGTTCAACAAGATGCTTTTGAATGCCTCAATCGTGACAACTCCATCAGGCTCGGAGTTGCTCATCGACACCACCAACGTCTCCCAACTTTCCGGCAGAGAACTCAAAAGCAAAATAGCCTGAAGGTCATCATCAATCACCATCTTCATCGCAGACAGCTGATTGATAATATCCTAAACCTCGTTCAGATGTTCTGTCACTGGGGCACCCTCCCTGTAGTTCGAGTTGACAAGTTGGCGAATCAGAAATGCCTTGTTGTTAGCCCTCTTCCTTTCGTACAACGAATGCAGCTTCTCCCACAATGCTTTTGTCGAACTCTCCATGGACACGTGATAAAACACCAAGTCGCCCAGCCATTGGTGGATGAATCCAACGGCCTTCCGATCCAGTCGTTTTCAGTCTTCAGCAGCTTTGTCCGATGGCTTAGCATTGTCGCCCTCCAACGAACCATGCAAGTCCTTACACCACAGTAGATCCTCCATCCTTGACTTCCAAATCGCTCAATTCTTCCATGTGAGGGTGATCATACGAGTGTTCATCTTCTCTGTAGACATAGTTGCCAGAACCAAAACCAGTAGCTCTTATACCAGATGTTGAAAATCGGACACGTCCTGCAAGCGTTCCGACACCATGTCTGAGAGTGCCCACAACGGAAACTTTAGGTCAACCCATCTGAGATAACCAACCCCTGTCTAACGAACAACAAGCACATATAAAGACAAGTATATGACGGTGACTATGTCACATAGACAAATCCCAACCTTTGTAACTCAGGTGAAATTACAAGATTGACAAAATCAATGTTGAACCATTTGTCCTAATAGATTCAACTCCCCCACCACACTTAAGAATAAAAGAAATAGATTACAATTGAAATCACTTACCAACCCGTAGCAATCTCTCTGAGCGAATGCGACGACTTTTCGATCAGATCTCTTTCTTTCTTCTGTCTTGGATGACGAAGTTCTAAGAGCAAAGCACGAACTTTCTCTTAGATTTCCTGTGGACGAGCACCCGAATCTCCAACTTGTGATATTCCTTTTGTCTCCACCCTCCTCTTATATTTATAAGATGAGAAATACTATTTTAGGTCATAATACGATTTCCTAAATAGAAAACCTTAAAATAAGAATCATATTCCACCTAAAATAGTCGAATATCAATTATGGACGTCCAAATATAATCAAATTAAATATTTGATACAAATTTAAAATTTAATCAAATCTTACATTTAATGTAAATTTTAAAATTATATCAAATCAAATATTTGATCATATTTGAACTCTAAAATTTACTAAATTCAGACTGGAATCCAACAGAGGGAGACGGCAAACGTTTCTGCCAGACACATGAACTCGTTGGAGTTCAAAGCAGTTGCAGATTTTTGGACAGTTTCATCCAGGGTGCAACAAACCAAACATGTCCTTATTTAGGTTAGGCATTTATTTGCTCAATTTATGTCCAATTTTTGAGTGTTTTCTGTACAATATACGTCCTTATGTTGAACATTTTTCTTGATGACATATTTTGGGGCGTTGGTAACTTTTCTAAGGAAAGAATCATTCATCAAAGAAGTTCTCCTTGTTAAACCGAACAAGAAGTTAACGGTCTGCTTGGTAACATTATTTTCTTCGGTTTTGGAGAGTTTTGAATCGACGTTCATAAAAAATTTTGTTTGTTAATTTTTTTAAGGTATTGAATTTGGTCGGCTCAATTTTTTTTTCCAAAAACGATATAATATAAATTTGAGTGGCTTTATAAACATCTAAAATCGATAAATTTTGAACGATTTTATTATTTTATTTCTTTTATATTCTCACATAAAATATATAATTATAATTATTAATATTATATCCTTATTTTTTTTATCTGTATTTTTTTTCTACTTCTTCCAATCTATGGCCACTTTTTTGATAAAATTTTAAAATCTCTCTCTCCTACTTTCATCCAGACGTTTCTATTACTTATCATGATCGAGGCATGGACTAGATGACATTTTCCGTGCTCGAGACCATTTTGTTTATATATGGACATGTACGTAATTTTATTCGTGTAATTTTTTTTTTAAAACCGTTCGTTAATGAATTACCAAACATGAGTTGTACTGGTTTAAAAATCGCTACTTTAAATCATCCAAAATCGGTCATATCATAATTGTTTATAACCGGTACTCTAAAAATATTTCATAATTGCTATTCCTACAATTGTCAGGAGACATATTTCAGAGAGAACATGTGCTCCACGATTGTATTCAAAATTGTCAATAGAATTTTGGGGTGATAGTGTCCTAAAATCTTTTTTTTTTTTTTTTTGGTTAATTGTATGCACACTCCATTGTTAGGTAATGGTTCTCGTTTGAAAAAGTTATTTGGGTACTCTCCTGCTTATAATTTACTCCGTAATTTTTGATTCACTTGTTATGTCTCTTCTACCCAACTCAACACTCAAAACTTGATGCTAAGTCGAAGACAAAAAGGGATATCAATGTTATGACTGGGGAATAAAAGAAGAATAAGACTTTCCAGACATTAAAAAAAAAATATTCCATACTTTTCTAATTCCTTCATCTATCTCGTCTACAATTCATTTTTCCTTTTTTCGTAACACTTTTCAGGATGAATAAGAAATGCCACTTTTAAGAGTTCCCCCTTATGAAAAAGAAGAAGAAGGTGTTAAACTGCGAGCTGACAGTTCAGGTTCAATGGCATGACCATTCATGTTTATAGTTATTTTCAAGGCCGAAATGAAAAATTCGAGCTGAAGCGGACTAGGATAAGCTCAGTGGATTAGGATGTAGACCGGCTCATGTAGAAGAAGGAAAAAAAAGTTTGGTGGGCTGGAGCCTAATCCAGCCCACAGTCTTGTTCAGTCTTAGTTATCTTAGCTAAAAATTTGACACGAACATAAAACGTTAACAACCTATCGCAAAATTTAATTATATCTTTTATAGAGTTTTGTTAGGTATCATAGTCGTTCATATTCTGATAAAAGGAGCTTGGATGATGATGATCAGCCAAATTTATATTGCTATGTACAAACCGACAATGGGTAGATTGTTAGTCCCGAGACGGATCAAAGATGGTAGAACGCGGGCCATAGCAGAGCTACAAGCGAGACTCGAAGGTCCGTTCTCTACTGGAACCTAAGTTGTCGTCGAGATCAGAGATTCACACAAGAGTTCCTCATCTGATATATCTCGATTCCAACGAAACACGAACCAATAACAGGTTACAAACAAACTCCGAAGATAATGAAGATTAAAACAAGCAACAAGAAAACGTTCTTCTCTTTACGTTTGCAGACGCTACAATGAGAAAGAACGAAGCAAAGAGAAAAGCTGAAGAAGAGCTCCTTGTTGGGGTGCTCAAACTCACCGTTGCTCAAAGCAAGATTCACCGTACAGACGATCTGTCCCCAGGAACCAGCAAATTCATAAATGAACTTCTGGAACGCTCAATGTCACCTTCGAAAAATATTCAAAAAACACCATGTGGGAGGGAGACACTCTGGGCCGCATATGATCTGGTGTTCTCGATTTTTTCATCTGTTTTTCTCTCTCTTCAAATGAAAGAGGAGGTCCTCTATATATAGAGGAAAACAACATATATGCGGCCTGAGAAAACTCCAGGCTGCATATGCGCTGACTGACCAGATCCTCCAAAATCTGGGTGTCAAAGTCGCATGCGCCGTCTCCACCGTCGGTCACGCTGTACTGCACGAACCAGACAGCGCCGCAAAACGCCGAAAGTTGTCACGCCACAGTCCCAAAATAACGAGGGACTAGCCATGTGGCAATGGCTAGCAGCACACTCCGATGTACAAACCCAATTTAATGGACCTATTAGAGTGTACTTAAGCTGTAAAACAATTATAATGGTCTACGATGCATGTTACAGTCTAATTCTAATCTTATCTACAGAAGGTAATCACAGATCAAATGTCAGAATAATCAAAATAAAATATAATCCAACAACAAGTCTCAATAAAATATCTCGGGGAACAACCCGATAATGAGTTTGGTACAATAATCCAAGAGACAAGAAATAGAGAAACTAGAAACAAAATAACTGAGTATATAAAGCAAATACTCAGGAGAAAGCCTCTGGCACCACCTCGTCCTCTAGTGCTGGTACTACTCCAGTGTCTGCTCATGTCCCGTATACCTCGGGGTAGATCTCCTCTGGTATACCTGGGGACATAATCCGGATCCAGGTCCTTAGGGGACATAGCAAGGTACAAGAATAACTCAAGTCAAACAAAATGCAGTATATAAAAATAAATATCCACAGGGCAAACTATGTAACCGGCTATGTGATATGCAAATGAGAGCATTAATCATACTCATGCTGAAACTACTATAGGTTCTGTGTCGGGAAAACTCATAGCAGGATTTATTCTCGAAGGGCCAGTAAGTGTGCCAAAGCTCTGGTCAGAGTCCAAGGCACCTCCAGTAATGTAATATATATAACATAATCATCCTTTAGTATGGTAAGACTCTCCCCACCCAATGTAACCTCACGTCTCATGTCCATAACACGCAAGATTATGACCTCTAGCTAATGCAGCGAATCATAATGATAGCTATACATATGTAAGATCTATGTCACGAATCCTATAACCTATACAGAATCACCATGAAAAACTCAGAAAGATTATGTCTCATGAATAGTGTCAAGTGTCCTATGGTATGACGTACTTGATAAAGCAAGCACGAAAGTAAAGGATCGAGATAACAACTCTCTAAGTGACGTAACACGACTCCGCGTACGGCGTCGACACCCGAATATTATTCGGACGTTAAGCAACGTCTCCCGGTCCTAGGTTGGAGTATATACAAATAATAGGAAAGCAAGTACTGCAAGTTTTGGCAAGGTACACTTGCCTGGGTTTGAACTCCAACAGTTGCTTCGACGTATGTGGAATCTTCAGGAACGTCTCCGGATGCTGAAACAAACATTACTATTACTCTCAGAAGATATGAAATAGCTAGGATTGCCTACCCATAAGTCCAATTTGGACACTTGGACAGAAATGACAGTTTCTGGTCAAAGCGGGGTCCACATGTGGCCCACTTCGCACCGAAAAATGTGCCAGAGACAAAATTCTTCAAATTCGTCAAACTTAATGTCTACAAATCCAGAACGATGATACGAACCTAACGGAACATCCAAAACTGAATTTCGATGAGCCGATCACAAAATCGTCCGTCAAGTGGAGCCGTGGGGCCCACGATACGGGGTTTCGTCAACGTTCTCAGAATCGAACCAAACTTGGGTCACATGACCAGCATAACGCTACGAATCTAATTGCGCAAGTTTCGTTGCAAAAAGATAAGCACACACGAAGTTACAACGAGTTTCAGAACAGGTCCGATACGGAGTATTTTTTACGGATACACGTTGATTCCGGTGTGCACGCACATCCAAATCAACTTCCGTAAAATTCTACACGTCCGCATTGATGATGTGCACCTTTCGATAAAATTCGCACACGACCAAGTCGCCTCGTTTAGCGGGACGCATCCAGTTTCGGAAGAATTTAGGACATGAAAATCAAGTTTTTGGTCGATTTTACCCGCGAATAAAATACAACATGCAACAAATTAAAATAAACTAATTACTGGGTTCTAATCTTGGTTATGTTGTCTAATTGACTGCTCAAACATAATCTAAAAAAACAAACAGGTTGGGAGTAAAATGGCCGTGAACTTGTGAGTTCGGGACGGTTTCTGAATTACAGAAATATGGGTTATTTTTCCTGTTTTTGCGTCGCGGTTTGCGACCGACACAGGATGCGATACCCCGAACTAATTATATGGGGTTCGAGAGGGTTACGTGGTCATCATCTAGGATTCGACAGAATGAAATTTGGATCAACACACAGGGAGATACGCGAGCTAGAAGACGGGTACCTCACTGATTTTGTGACAGGGCAGCGCGGCGGGGCACGACTGTGGCGGCTGCTCGGGTGTCGTGGTGGGTCGTCGGCGGTCTGGGAAGTCGGCGGGGGCGTCGGGGTGCCGGAGTCGTCGAGTGGGGGCGGAGTCAGTGACCGGAGAAGATGGGGATGGCGGGGGTTGCGATTGATGGTGGTGGTCGGGTTTTTATAGGAAGAGGGGAGGCGGTTGCATGGAGAGGGTCGCCGGGGGTTTCGGGGGGGGGGGGTCGTGGGTTGTCGCGGTGGAGTCGGGGCGGGGGTCGTGGGGTGGTCGGCCGCGGAGTCGGCAAGGAAATCGTGGGGGTGTCTGCGGGGGGGGGGGGGGGGGGGGGGAGTGGGTAACACTATAGCAGTGGATTATCGCGTCGGGTCGGGTACGGGAAACACCGGGTAGGATCCGTCCCAATAGGTTTAGGTTCGGTTCAGTAGGGTTTAACTTGGTTCGGTTTGGTTCGGGTTGGGTTAATCCTGTTTATTCTGGTTCAATCAAAAATGATATTTTTAGCTATTAAAAAATAATTTTTGAGCCCAATAAATTTCAAAAAAATTACACATCCAATTATTAATTATACACTCAAAAATATAATTTTTACAATACTTTAATAATTAATTTAATACACAAAAATATTAATCCTTTTGAAGAACAGTAATTTTTAAATAATTAAAAATTACAAAAAAATGCCAAAATTTATTTTAAAAATTTAAAAAAATAGGGTGTTACAAAAGTAGATGCTCGCTCCGTATACGTCGCATATTCCAGAAGGCACAGAAAACTATGCGCCGCATATTCCGGAGGCATGGAACCATGAGCCGCATATTCCGGAAGGCACAGAAAACCATGCGCCACCTCCAGCAGACCATGTCCCCTCCACATGCAACTCATTCATCCAAATATGACCACATAGCACTGGGACCGATCCGATCCGGACGGAACGTCTGTATAGTTGTCTGTATCGTCGGAATGAGGCGTGCAGCGGGGGCTCGCCATCCGCGTTGCACACCCTTCCGTCCTGAGACTATAAATCGTCCTTCGTGGTATTATGCCAATGATCCTCTGTATATTTAAACCTGTTGTAAACTAACTTGTGTCTCCGTGGCAGGGAAGACATGGTAAGTATTGTGCAGGTAATTCAGACGGGCAGGTAAAATCCATCGAACGGTGGCAAGTTCATTAAGTATCATACATTTATATGTTGTTGCTTGTAAATGAACTAAGGCAAGATAGAAACCCACAAAATATGCATGCTTCATTAAAACAATGTGTTGATTGGTATAGTTCGGTTAGCTCACCTTCACCAGTATGCTTCGACATGCTGACCCTCGTTGAAACAGGTTCTCCGCACTAAGGCGAACCGAGCGAGGAGCCGAAGTCGTCTTTCCCTATCCAGTCCAGCTGTTGGCGCATCCTGATCGTGCCGCATTTTGAAGTACTTGAAGAAAAGGAGCTTGCAACTTTTCATACACAATGCAGCTCCGTGGAAAATCCGTCCTCCAGCCCGGAGGTCTTTAACATTTTAAAGTTTAGTAAAGGGATGTAATGTACATGACTGCTATCTCATTTTGAGTCAACACTTTTGTAAGCCCGTGCGGCAAATTAGCTGACTCGTTCAGGAGTTTGTAATAGATGTTCATTATCAATAAAGAGAACTTTTCTATGTTTCAAATCTGTGTTTCAATTTATCTGCGTACTCTGAACATGTGCTTGCTATGCAAATCATTAAAGCCTTGTGCGGGCGCAACCCCAGGCCCGTACGGCGGTCACGATTCGGGGGACGCCTCAATGATTCTACGGAATCGGGTCGTGACATAACCTGCTTTACAGTTTTTCTTAACATGTCATACCTTTGCTATGAAATGAATATAGGATTCAACTAGAAAGATCACCATATAACTGTTTGCATTCACTATTCTACTTAGTATCGGTTTAGACGAGTGGGTTACTCCGCTCACCAGTACGGCTGTGTACTGACCCACGTTTATGGGCATTATTTCAGGTATGCAGGTGTAGTGGTGCTGCTTGGATATATGGGACATAATGTATGAACGGTAGGTACCTTTGTGTTGCATTAGCCTTTATGGCATTCTCCTTATGGCATTTTCATTTGGACCCTATCGAGAGCTTCGTTGCGTATACTCTGATGTGTGCTTGGTACACAATACTTGACTTTCGCTGCAACTTGGTCATTTCGATGATAATTTTGATGTTTGACAACATCGCCTTGTGCGAGCGCAACTCCAGGCTCGTACGATATCACGTCCCGATGAGAACAATTGTCCTGCGGTAGCGCTGCAACGTGGTGATTCACGTTCAGCGGGAACGATCGAGCTTGCGGGAGATTGGGGCGTGACAATTGTATGGTTGCACAATGCATTTAAATTTACTAGACAAGCGTACCCTTGGCCATCCGGGTTAACTGTAGTGCCGGTGGTAGCAATATTCTTAGCAATGCATTTCTAGTATTTAGGGCTTGTTATAACCCTAGTTAGTTAATTATAGCAAGCCGTAGGCATGTTTGGCCATAAATTGGATATTTGTTATTCGTATAGCTCGTTCTTCTAGTTTTATTTTCTTCAGGCGTGTGGTTAGGGTGCTAAGTTCTGCTCGGGTGAAGGTCTGCAACCCCGGTCCTTGTTTGGTTTAAGGGTTGCGGTCCCGATCCAGAGTAGTTCCTATGCTCTCGCCGCTCGTCGCCTTACTTTCATTTTGCACTTATTATTAGTTATTCCAGTATTATTCTTGAGACAAGTACGTTGGTACCGTACAAGTCTCGATCTGCTTTTATTTCTTATGTGTCTCTTCTTGCTTATGTTGTGATGTGTTTGGTCTATCACCTCGAGCTCCTTCGTGGTACTTGTTGCTTGGGGTTCTATCCCCACTGGCTTTGTATTGTCAGGTTACACCGAAGAGAACCAGGATCCACCGCGCTTTCAGCAAGATGGTTCGCACTCGTAGGACTGCGACCGAAGCTCGCGAGTGGGTTTCCTTCTTCCACCCCTCATCTTGATTTCTTATTTTGTGGTGTTTATCAAGGGGCAGAGTTAGCTCCTTATATTTTTGAGACTGCGGTCAACATGATGTATATATTAGACCATGACTGGTATATTTGATCATGTATTATTAAACTCTACTAGTGCAGTATTTTGGATTCACTAGCTTTATGATCATATGTGACATGTAATTTGGGAATCCTTTTTTACTTTCATGTATGATATATACTTTTGTACTTGTGTTGCTGGATTGAGATAATAGGATTTGTCGGCCTTAGGACTGACGAGCATGCTAGAGTTCACACATTTGTCTTCTAGACAACCTTAACATATTGCGGCTTACTTCGGTATTCTGCAAGGTGCGGTTGGCCATGTCAGTCCCCGTATTTACCCAGTATACTGGGAGAGGGGAATGACATCTGTACTTATAGTCATCCGTCTAAACGGCTTGCTGACTACCTATGTCTGAACATAGTCATCACGTGTCTCCACCTCCTTACCCCCCACATCTTGGAGATATCCCTGAACTAGACATCTTTGTTGGAAAAAATAATGTCTTAGTCATATGGGTCACAACTCAATAAGAGCAATCTCTTCCTCAAGCCGGAAGTACAAAATCATAATCTTGATCCATAAATCTTCTGCTTGACACTTGTTCACCATAGAGACCTTCTTCTAAGATAGTGCTCTTTCCTGGTAAACTGCTCTTTTCTAGAGCATGCGTGGCCAGATGCACCAGTGTCTACCCACTAGTCAGCAACCACGTTTGATGACTCAACCTGCGCAATAATAACAACCAAGTTAAGTAATCAAAGAAACCATGTTTAGCTATACCTTGCTATATTAGTTTGAATTGGTTCTACTTTTAAGCTCCAATTTCAGCCATGCGCCAAGTCCTGTCTAGTGCAGTGACCTTTATGCACCTAGGCCACCATATACCAATCTTTCCATGCGCAGATACGACCATGCGCATAAGCTACTATGCGACCAGCTCTGTCATGCGCCAAGACCTGCCATGCAGCCAAGTCTTGCCAACCGTCAAGAACTTTCTAGCACTTAGTCTTGTTAGGCGCATACTCTAAAATTCTTGGTCATCTTGTAATCTTTCTTCCAACTGGAATGCGCGTCCTTCAAACGCTAACTCCTCCATCCTGAAAAATGGTATGTTCCGACGATTCACATTCAACATTTGACAAATGATTCATTCCCTCATCGAAATATTCGAAGTGTATTCCGTCAATATTCTCAAGTTTGTGAAAACTTGTTCCCGAAAAGATTTGATCGGATGTTCTACCTCTTTTTCGGATCTTACTTTAAGATTGTTAGTCCCGAGATGGATCAAAGATGGTAGAACACGGACCATTGCAGAGCTATAAGTGAGACTCGAAGGTCCGCTCTCTACTGGAACCCAAGTTGTCGTCGAGATCAGAGATTCACACAAGAGTTCCCCATCTGATATATCTCGATTCCAACGAAGCACGGACCAATAACAGGTTACAAACAAACTCCGAAGATAATGAAGATTACAACAAGTAACAAGAAAATGTTCTTCTCTTTACGTTCGCAGACGCTACAATGAGAAAGAATGAAGCAAAAAGAAAAGTTGAGGAAGAGTTCCTTGCTGGGGTGGTCAAAACCACCGTTGCTCAAAGCAATATTCGCCGTACGGGCGATCTGCCCCTAGGAACTAGCAAGTTCATAAATGAACTTCTGGAACGCTCAATAGCACATTCGAAAAGTACTATGTTAGAGAGATACTCTGGACCGCATATGATTTGTTGTTCTTAATTTTTTTATCTATTTTTTTCTCTCTTCAAATGAAAGAGGAGGTCATTTATATATAGAGAAAAACAACACCTATGCGGCCTGAGGAAACTCTATGCCGCATATGCACTGACCGACCAGATCCTCCAAAATATGGGTGTCAAAGCCGCAGGCGCCGCCTCCGCCGCCGGTCACGCTGTAACGTACGAGGTAGACAGCACCGCAAAATACCGAAAGTAGCCGCTCGTGCCGCATGCGCCGCATATTCTGTCACGCCCCAGTCCCAAAATAACGAGGGACTGAGCACGTGCGCAATGGCCAGCAGCACGCACCGATGGACAACCCAATTTAATGGATCCATCAGGGCATGCTTAAGCTGTAGTCTAACAGGAAATAGAGCAATTGTTACAGGTCACAGACTAATCTACTTTAATCTCATCTACGACAGATAATCACAGATTAAATGCCAGAAATAATGCAATAGAATAACTATCAGATCTCACATAAATGTCTCGGGAAACAATCCGAGAATATGTCTGATACATCAATGCCAATAGACAGGAAATAAAGGAACTGGAAAGAGAAATAAATGACTACATACGGCCAATGCTCAGGAGCAGTCCTCTGGTGCGAGCTCGTCTTCAGGTCCTGGTACAGCTCCTGGAAGTGCTCTGGTACGGGGTATCCCTGGATGGATCTCTTCAGCTATACCTGGGGACATAGTCCATTCCAGGTCCTCAGGGGACATAACAAGGTACAGATAATACAAGCCAACACATAAGCAGTGCAGAAACAAATAAGCAATAGGGTAAACTATGTAACCAGCTAAGTGATATGCAGTATGAGAGCAGCACTAGAAACTCAGGCTGAAACTACTACAAGCTCTGTGTCGGGGAGCCGGTAGCAGTGATATCATGTAGTTGTCTAGCTCAATGGGAGACTACGACGCCGGCATAATATAAAATCAACCTGTAGCCTGTGTGTCTCTCCCTGTCACGCCCCAGTCCCAAAATGACGAGGGACTGAGCACGTGAGCAATGGCCAGCAGCACGCACCGATGGACAACCCAATTTATTGGATCCATCAGGGCATGCTTAAGCTGTAGTCTAGCAGTACTAAGTACAAGTCTCAGGTATTACTAATCTCATCCACAGAATAAACACAGATTAATTGCCAGAAATAATGCAATGGGAATAAATAATCAATATCAAATAAGTGTCTCGGGAAACAAATCCGAGAATTATTCTGTTACATTTTAAGGAAAAGACAGGAAATAAAATGCTGAAATGAAAATACTGTGAATATGAAGCCGGTGCTTAGGAGAAGTCTTCTGCAACTATCTCGTCCTCGGTTCCGGGTTCTGCTCCAAGGAGTGCTCCTGTACCGTACACCTCGGGGTAGTTCTCCTCGGTTATACCTGGGGACATAGTCCATTCCAGGTCCTCAGGGGACATAACAAGGTACAGAAAATACAAGCCAAAACATATGCAGTGCAGCAATAATGAAACAGCAGGGTAAATATGTAAACCAGCTAAGTGATATGCAAGTGAGAGTTTTAGTCATACTCAGGCTGAGACTACTACAGGATCAGTGTCGAAGAAACCATAGCAGTATTTTCTCGAAGAGCCAGAACTTGTGCCAAAGCTCTGTATCAGAGACTAGGACACCTCCAGATAACATTATTTACATTATAATCAGTCTTGATATGGTAATACTCTCCCCACCCCATGTAATCTCACGTCACAGTTCCAGAAATATCAGGTACAAGTCACGCAAGATTGAACTAATACAATGAGTCAGGATAGAATCTAAGCATGTAAACTGTAATGACATGAAAAATGTAACCTATACGGAATCACCAGGTATATCTCAGGCAATTCCATCACATGAAGAGTGTCAGGTGTCCTGGGTTGAGCAGTTAAGCAAGTTACTTATGAAACTACAAGCAATCAAGTAAATACTTTAACCAGAATTATCTAAGAATTCGACAAGCTTTACTTGCCCACTGATATATAACTAAGTCCAAGAAATAGGTAACAAAGCTGCAAGTTTTGGCAAGGTACACTTGCCTGTGGTTTCGGCTCTGATTTCGGTTCTGACTTCAGTTGGATTTGCAGGCGGTACTCCGGTTGCTGAAACAAACATCACCATCAGATCCAGAAAATATCAATCAGCTAGAAACGCCTGTCCTTGGGTCCAATTTAGAGACAAGGGCAGAAACGGCAGTTTCGGGCCAAAACGGGGTCCACCGGTGGGCCCGTTTTGCACCGAAAAACGCGTCAGGGTCAACGGTCTCCAAATTTACCAAACTCAGTGTCAACAGATCAGAAACGCTGATACGAACCCAACGGAACTTTCAGAATTGAATTCTGATGAGCCGTTTACAAAATCGCCCGTCGAGCGGGGCCAGTGGGGCCCACGACACGCGATTTCGTCAACGTTCTCAGAATCGAACCAAACTTGACCCACAGGACTAGCGTATCGCTACGAGTCCGATGGCACAAGTTTCGTCTCGATCCGACGTGTGTACACAAAGTTAGGGCACGTTCCAGAAAGTACGGATACGGGGCGATGTCCGCGGATACGCGTTGATTTCGGTGTGCACGCACACCAGAATCAGCTTCCGCGAAATCCCACACGTCCGTATCGACGAGGCGCACGTATCTGTGAAGACCGCGCGCGACCAAGTCGTCCCGTTTGGCGGGGCGTACTCAGTTCCGGGGTGAAACATGGTCTGGTTTTTCCTGTTTTTGGATCGCGGTGTGCGATCACCACAGGATGCGATGCCCCGAACGGTTTGTCCGGACACCGAGAGGGTCATACAGGCTTTGCAACGCAATTTACGGAATCGAAATCCGAGCTACGAGCAAGAAGATACACGCACCTGAAGGAAACCCGAAAAACCGGGGTCGATCGTGTCCGACACGACACAGGACACTGTGTCCTGTGTCCAAGCCGTGTCCGGCGTCTAGGGTTAGGTCTAGGGTTCTGCGGCGGCCGGAGGACCGTCGGAGGGGCTGGGGGCAGTGGGGGAACGGTCGGCCGGGGCTGGGCGGTTCTCGGGGAGGCGCTGGCGGCGCGGGGGCGGCCGGAGGTGGCCGGCGCTGCTGCTGTTCGACGGAGGGCAGCCGGAGGAGAAGAAGAGGAGGGGAGGAAGAGGGGGCCGCAGCGGTGGAGGCGCAGGGCAAAGCCAGGCGAGGGCACGACGGCGCGGTGGTGAGGGATGCGGTGGTCGTCGGAGGTGCAGAGGGCGGTGGCAGCGGTGGTGGTGGAGGGATTCGGGTGACCGGAGGGAAGGGGTAGCCTAGGGTTTATATAGGCTGGGGAGGAGGCTGTCACGCCCCGGACCCGCCCGGGCCGTCGCTCCGCCCTGCCCCGCCCCGTGCGGCCGGGATTCAACGAACCGGGCACGAATCACCGTGCCTCGGCGCGCCGGACGCGAATCACCGCGCCCGTCCCGCGGGCGCGAGGGAGAAAGGGAGCCAAGCGAATGGCCCGAGTCGAGCTTTCGGGGGACGTGATGCCGCACGGGCCTGGGGTTGCGCCCGTGCAAGGCCAATCGTTTAAGTTGATAGTTGGCTATCATCGCATCAATCGAGTTAGCAGCGGAAAGGGACTTGTTGCAATGCAGTGCATTAGCCAACTGAGTGTTCGGGACAATCGAGGCAACTTGGGTTTCCTTTAGCAAAGGCACACGTTCGTTCCATACATTATGCCCCCTTATACGATAGCATTCTCGGGGCAACAATCGAAACCAGGATTCCGGGTCTTCGGGACTGTGGCACGCCTATCGCTCCCTCGGTCGATCCAGTACCTGCACAAGCAAGTAAACTGTTGGTGGGTCAGCACTTTATACAAGTACTGGTGAGATAAATCAACTGAACAGAAACAAGCATTCACTCAAACAGGCACTAAGTAATCATGTTATAAAACATTACATTACTAGTGATCTTTCTAGTTTTACCTAGGTTCGTTTCATGCAGTTCTAGCAGAGTCAGATTACTTGTTTGGAAACATGTTTGGAAACAGAGTTTCATATACTAAGCAGGCAAGCAATCCGTTCATGTTCCAGGGTGTGCGCAGCGTGTCTTGTGCGACTCGAAGGTCAGATGCAAAGCTAGACACACAATGCACATTCTTAGGGGCAGTCCTCTATCCAAGCCAACACAATGACTTAGCTATATGCTTGGCGGTCCCCGAGTATCTCAGGATCGGCAGCGGTTAGTCCAGCATACCAATGACTCTTTTATCTGATGCTAATGGCAGCTGTGACTCATGGTTGCTTTCCACTATCTCTGTAGCAGCCGTGACACATGCAGTTCAGCTCTGCACCAAAAGTCATTGTCCGACCGCGTGCGAATGCATGGATCACTATCAAATAAACTCTAGTATGCAGACGAGACGAACCATCATAACAATCTTTGTTGCGGGGCAAGCCGACTTATCACTTGAACACATTCAGGCACAGTATGGTTCTCTCGAAGCATAGACGATAGTGAACATGTTCATGCACTCTAAGCCAGCGATCTAGATTCTCGTTTAGCAGACTTATTGATTCAAAGACAAGCTAGGTGAGTTCGTTCATTAACATGCAAGGCAGGTTCTATCATTCTCTTAAGAAAATATTGCAAGCAAAAACTCAGGTTATTATTAAGGCGTGCAAGAATCAGAGAACGAAGTTCTGCCCACTCACCTTGATACATAACGCCGGCGCGGAGCGGGGCGTTACATACTTACCCACCAACAAAAAGTTTCGTCCTCGAAACTTGAAGGATAAACTTCTCGATATCCCGAGTAGCGATAGTGCCGTCCCTCGCCGTACTCAATCGAAACAATCAAGCAATTCAAGTTCAGGAAACGTTTTGCTCTTTGAGAATATCTATGGACTTATTGTATGGAACGCTCTTTGCAAAACCATATCGATAATATCTCAGAGTCATAGCAACGGGTTAGGCCAAAGAATCGATTCCGCTCTGATACCATTCTGTCACGCCCCGGACCCGCCCGGGCCGCCGCTCCGCCCTGCCCCGCCCCGTGCGGCCGGGATTCAACGAACCGGGCACGAATCACCGTGCCTCGGCGCGCCGGACGCGAATCACCGCGCCCGTCCCGCGGGCGCGAGGGAGGAAGGGAGCCAAGCGAATGGCCCGAGTCGAGCTTTCGGGGGACGTGATGCCGCACGGGCCTGGGGTTGCGCCCGTGCAAGGCCAATCGTTTAAGTTGATAGTTGGCTATCATCGCATCAATCGAGTTAGCAGCGGAAAGGGACTTGTTGCAATGCAGTGCATTAGCCAACTGAGTGTTCGGGACAATCGAGGCAACTTGGGTTTCCTTTAGCAAAGGCACACGTTCGTTCCATACATTATGCCCCCTTATACGATAGCATTCTCGGGGCAACAATCGAAACCAGGATTCCGGGTCTTCGGGACTGTGGCACGCCTATCGCTCCCTCGGTCGATCCAGTACCTGCACAAGCAAGTAAACTGTTGGTGGGTCAGCACTTTATACAAGTACTGGTGAGATAAATCAACTGAACAGAAACAAGCATTCACTCAAACAGGCACTAAGTAATCATGTTATAAAATATTACATTACTAGTGATCTTTCTAGTTTTACCTAGGTTCGTTTCATGCAGTTCTAGCAGAGTCAGATTACTTGTTTGGAAACATGTTTGGAAACAGAGTTTCATATACTAAGCAGGCAAGCAATCCGTTCATGTTCCAGGGTGTGCGTAGCGTGTCTTGTGCGACTCGAAGGTCAGATGCAAAGCTAGACACACAATGCACATTCTTAGGGGCAGTCCTCTATCCAAGCCAACACAATGACTTAGCTATATGCTTGGCGGTCCCCGAGTATCTCAGGATCGGCAGCGGTTAGTCCAGCATACCAATGACTCTTTTATCTGATGCTAATGGCAGCTGTGACTCATGGTTGCTTTCCACTATCTCTGTAGCAGCCGTGACACATGCAGTTCAGCTCTGCACCAAAAGCCATTGTCCGACCGCGTGCGAATGCATGGATCACTATCAAATAAACTCTAGTATGCAGACGAGACGAACCATCATAACAATCTTTGTTGCGGGGCAAGCCGACTTATCACTTGAACACATTCAGGCACAGTATGGTTCTCTCGAAGCATAGACGATAGTGAACATGTTCATGCACTCTAAGCCAGCGATCTAGATTCTCGTTTAGCAGACTTATTGATTCAAAGACAAGCTAGGTGAGTTCGTTCATTAACATGCAAGGCAGGTTCTATCATTCTCTTAAGAAAACATTGCAAGCAAAAACTCAGGTTATTATTAAGGCGTGCAAGAATCAGAGAACGAAGTTCTGCCCACTCACCTTGATACATAACGCCGGCGCGGAGCGGGGCGTTACAGAGGCTGGCTAGGCGGAGGAGGCGGAGCTCGCGGGGTCGTGGGGGCGTGCGGGGGCGGCCTGGGCGGAGACGTGGCCGGGACGTGCGGCGGAGCGGCCGGGACGCGCGGGGGGGCTGGGGGATCGTGGGTGAGCGGGTGAGCGGGTTGCGGGCGTGGGCTAGCGGGTCTGGTTGACCCGCCCGACCCGCTAGGCCACGGCTGGGCCGGGTTGGGGCTGGGCCCGGTGGGCCGGGTCCAGTGGGCCAATTTATAAAAATAAATAATTAAATTTAAATCATTAATTAATTAAATAATTATTTTTAGGTGTTTAAAAATAGGTCCGGGGCCCAATAAATTCCAAAAAAATTGCCCTAAGTCCAGTTTTCCATTTTACATCCAAAAATATTATTTCCATAATATTTTAATATCATCTATTATTATTTAAAAATTATTGAATAATTAAAACCCTATTTTTAATTTACAGAAAAATTCCAGAAAATTGTGAAAAATCCAGTTTTTAAAATTTTGAAAATTCAGGGGGTTTACACTCCCCACCCCATGTAATCACGCATATCATGACCATAACGTCTCATGTCCATGTCAGCGGGATTATAGCTAATGCAACCAGTCATATTGTCTATAATATATCACTGCCAAGTCATGTATCCTATACAGAATCACCATGAATGTCTCAGGAAGACTCTGTCTCATGAATAGTGTCAAGTGTCCTGGGTTCTGGAGTACTTGATAAGACAAGTACGAGCATTATCGGATCTCGATATCCATCTCTATGTGACATTACACAACTCCGCGTACGGAGTTGGCACCCGACTATGATCGGACACTTTGCACGTCACCCGTTTCCTAGGGTAAGCAGTTTATACAAGTTACATTTAATGAAATCAAGTAAACTACTATGTCAAGAATTACTGAGAATTGGCAAGCTTTACTTGCCCACTAATGCATAAACAAGTCAAGGAAAATAAGTAGCAAGCTGCAGGGTTTGGCAATGTACACTTGCCTTTGGTTCCGGCTCTGATTTCGGCTCTGACTTCAGTTGGATTTGCAGGCGGTACTCCAGTTGCTGAAATAAATATCACCATCAGATCCAGAAAATATCAATCAGCTAGAAATGCCTGTCCTTGGGTCCAATTTGAAAACCAGGGCAAAAACGACAGTTTCGAGTCAAAACGGGGTCCACATGCGGCCCCGCTTTGCACCGAAAAATGCGTCAGGGTCAAAGGTCTCCAAATTCACCAAACTTAGTGTCAACAGGTCAGGAACGATGATACGAACCCAACGGAACTTTCAGAATTGGATTCCGATGAACCGATCACAAAATCGCCCGTCGAGCGGGGCCAGTGGGGCCCACGACACGCGATTTCGTCAACGTTCCTAGAATCGAACCAAACTTGACCCACAGGACCAGGGTATTGCTACGAGTCCGATGGCGCAAGTTTTGTCTCGATCCGACGTGTGTACACAAAATTAGGGTGAACTACAGAAAGTCAGATACGGGGCGATGTCCGCGGATACGCGTTGATTCCGGTGTGCACGCACACCCGAATCAGTTTCTGCAAAATCTCACACGTCCGTATCAACGACGCGCACGTATCTGTGAAGACCGCGTGCGACCAAGTCGTCCCGTTTGGCGGGGCGTACTCGGTTCCGGGGTGAAACAGGGTCTGGTTTTTTCTGTTTTTGGATCGCGGTGTGCGATCACCACAGGACGCGATGCTCCGAACGGGTTATCCGGGCACCGAGAGGGTCATACAGGCTTCGCAACGCAATTTGCTGAATCGAAAACGGAGCTACGAGCAAAAGTTATGAGTACCTGAACAGGGTCCCCGGAAACCGGATCCGAATCGTGTCCGACACGTGTCCCGATTCGAAGTTAGGGTTAGGGTTCAGCCCTGCGGCGGAGCTCCGGCGGCTCGGGGCGGCCGGGCTGAGGCGGAGGGGGACGGGGGCACGTGGCGCGGCGAGGAGGAGGGCCGGGCGGCCGGCGCTGAGCGGCACGGCGGCCGGAGCTGCGGCTTGCTGCTGCCACTGCTCCTCGTCGGTGGGGAGGAGCGGAGGAAGGAGGAGGAAGAGGCTGGGCGCGGCGGAGGGCAGGGCGGAGTGGCGACGGAGGCTGGCGACGGCGTCGAGCTAGGGCGGCGGGGAGGGGACGGAGCGGGTGACCGGAGAGGGAGATCCGGCCGGAGGGGGGGGGGTTTAAAGGGCTGGAGAAGGCTGGGTGGGCCGAGAGAGGCTGGCGGAGCGGGCGTCGTGGCCGCGGGGTGCGGGGCGTGGGCCGGGCGGAGCGGCGGGCAGCGTGGCCGGCGGGAGCGGCGCTGGAAGCGGGGGAAGTGGGGAGACTGGGTCGCGGGTCGGGCGGAGCGGGTTCGGGTCTGACCGACCCGACCCGACCCGACCCGCTAGCCACGGGTGGGCTGGGCCGCGGTGAGGTTGGGCCGGGCTGGGCCAAATAAATAAATAAATAAATAAATAATAACAATAATAATAAACAGTAATAATTAATAATAAATAATTAATTAAATAAATACTTTTTGGTAATTTAAAAATAGGTCCGGGGCCCAATAAATTCCAGAAAAATTGTCCTAAGTCCAGTTTTTTATTTTACACCCAAAAATATTATTTTCATAATATTTTAATATCATTTATTGTCAATTATAAAATTATTGAATAATCAAAACTCTGTTGTTAAATTACAGAAAATTCCCAGAAAATTCCAGAAATTGTGAAAAATCTAGTTTTTAAAATTTTGAAAAATCAGGGGGTTTATAATCTTCCCCCCTTAAGAGGATTGCGTCCTCGCAATCAACAGAATAACCGATCAACAGAGATGACGCGGTCGCAAGCATCGTTTGAAAACACATCACAAGATACTTAGGGAAATACCGTTTCCCTAAAAATAAAGTTATGCACTTTCCAGAGAAAATCTAGTTAAAGCAAGAAAACTACAACTTTTATGAAAACCAGGTTGTTATTAACAAGTTGCAAATTACTAGGTTGGGGCTGAGGTCACGAACCAAGAGGCACGAGCTAAAACAAGACCAGAAACGGATAACTACGAATCACTTACTCGCATCAGCGTCCTCCACAGTCATCGCGTAGGCTTGTCCTCGTCCTTGCAGTCGATTCTTCTGCTGTTGAGCCTGCTGGAAGAGTAGTTCCTGGGGTATCAAGGGTGGCCTCGGCTGATACCCTGCTGAAGCTGGTGGTAGGACTCCTTGAACTTCCGTTTGCGGTACTTCCAACGCTGGAGAGGCTGACCTCGGTACTGGTAACGCTTGCTGGTTACCCTTTGGTGCTCTGTCTCGACGCTCAGGGCATTCCTTTAATAAATGCTGACTGGATCCGCAAACTATGCATAATCTCTTCTTTCGTCTGCACTCGTCTTCAGTGTGGCCTCGCTTGCGACAATATGGACAAACAGGTATTGTCTCCGGAGATGCTTCTGGTGGCTGGTGTACGTGAGGTCTTTTTGCAACTTCTTCCTGTGGTGCTGAAATGGAAGTCCGTTTCAGACTAGTCTCTCTCCTGATGACGCGCTCAATGCGTCGCGCTGCAGCAAGGACGTCCGAGTACGAAGTAGGTGCAACGGATCCAATCAGTTTCTGTAGCTCAATATTTAGTCCGTCGAAGAATTTCTCATCCTTCTCTTCTTCCGCCGGGATCAATGTTGGGGCGAAGCGACTTAGACGAATGAACTCAGCGTTGTACTCTTCCACCGTCTTAGCATCCTGAGTGAGGTGATTGAACTTGTCCCGAAGTTCTGATCGAGCGATAGCTGGAATGTACATCTCCTGAAAGAGTCTAGAGAACTCTTCCCAAGTGACTCGGTCTGGTCCGAGCCGTGCTTCCTCAGATAGCCACCAGTGATGCGCATTATCCGTCAACTGCATTCTGACGGCAGTCATCCAACGTTCCTTTGGAAGTTCAGCTGCTTCTAGTTGATGTTGAGTGTTGGTGAGCCACTCATGAACTTCAGTGGGCTCTTCTTTGCCTGAGAAGGTACGAGGCTTCAGCTGGCGAAAATCAGAAATAGAGCCCGTCGTTGGTCTTCGTGCTGGTAGGTCTGCCTGCTCTAGTGCGGTTACTAGGCTGTGACTGAAAGCCTCTTGTTGAGCTTGCGTTATTGCATAGATCATTTGAAATATCTGCTGTCCGTCCATGGCCTGCCCTGGTGGAATTACGGGCATTAGTGGAGTAAATTGCGTCGATGGTGGAATGTCATCGCGCTGGACCCTCGAGGCACGTTGTTGAGCTGATTGTCCTCCATCCACTAGTGTTACTTCATCTTCGTTGGTTACCTCAGCATCTCGTGGTGACGTTATGGGAGTCTCGTCGTTTGCTCGTGAATCCATAACCCTGCAACCAAAATAAACAATAAGAGGCGCACAGGAATCAAGGCAGGATGCAAGTCGAGAAATTAATTCGAAGCCGATATGGATATCAAGAACGTTTCAAGCAAGTGGATGAGATCCTAAAAACTTATCCTATCTTATTTGCAGGCCTGTTCGGTCCCTGAGTTGAAATCGAACAAATTAGTCGTAGACCTGCATGGGCCACCACAAAAACCATGTCACGTCCCAGTCCCAAAATGACGAGGGACTGAGCACGTGCGCAATGGCCAGCAGCACGCACCGATGGACAACCCAATTTAATGGATCCATCAGGGCATGCTTAAGCTGTAGTCTAACAAGAAATAGAGCAATTATTACAGGTCACAGACTAATCTACTCTAATCTCATCCACGACAGATAATCACAGATTAAATGCCAGAAATAATGCAATAGAATAACTATCAGATCTCACATAAATGTCTCGGGAAACAATCCGAGAATATGTCTGATACATCATGCCAATAGACAGGAAATAAAGGAACTGGAAAGAGAAATAAATGACTACATACGGCCAATGCTTAGGAGCAGTCCTCTGGTGCGAGCTCGTCTTCAGGTCCTGGTACAGCTCCTGGAAGTGCTCTGGTACGGGGTATCCCTGGATGGATCTCTTCAGCTATACCTGGGGACATAGTCCATTCCAGGTCCTCAGGGGACATAACAAGGTACAGATAATACAAGCCAAAACATAAGCAGTGCAGAAACAAATAAGCAATAGGGTAAACTATGTAACCAGCTAAGTGATATGCAGTATGAGAGCAGCACTAGAAACTCAGGCTGAAACTACTACAAGCTTTGTGTCGGAGAGCCGGTAGCAGTGATATCATGTAGTTGTCTAGCTCAATGGGAGACTACGACGCCGGCATAATATAAAATCAACCTGTAGCCTGTGTGTCTCTCCCCACCCCATGTAATCACGCATATCATGACCATAACGTCTCATGTCCATGTCAGCGGGATTATAGCTAATGCAACCAGTCATATTATCTATAATATATCACTGTCAAGTCCTGTATCCTATACAGAATCACCATGAATGTCTCAGGAAGACTCTGTCTCATGAATAGTGTCAAGTGTCCTGGGTTCTGGAGTACTTGATAAGACAAGTACGAGCATTATCGGGTCTCGATATCCATCTCTATGTGATGTTACACAACTCCGCGTACGGAGTTGGCACCCGACTATGATCGGACACTAAGCACGTCACCCGTTTCCTAGGGTAAGCAGTTTAAACAAGTTACATTTAATGAAATCAAGTAAACTACTATGTCAAGGGTCCCGCTTTGCACCAAAAAATGCGTCAGGGTCAAAGGTCTCCAAATTCACCAAACTTAGTGTCAACAGGTCAGGAACGATGATACAAACCCAACGGAACTTCCAGAATTGGATTCCGATGAGCCGATCACAAAATCGCCCGTCGAGCGGGGCCTGTGGGGCCTACGACACGCGATTTCGTCAACGTTCTCAGAATCGAACCAAACTTGACCCACAGGACCAGCTTATTGCTACGAGTCCGATGGCGCAAGTTTCGTCTCGATCCGACGTGTGTACACAAAATTAGGATAAATTGCAGAAAGTCGGATACGGGACGATGTCCGCGGATACGCGTTGATTCCGGTGTGCACGCACACCCGAATCAGCTTCTGCGAAATCCTACACGTCCGTATCAACGACGCGCACGTATCTGTGAAGACCGCGCGCGACCAAGTCGTCCCGTTTGGCGGGACGTACTCGGTTCTGGGGTGAAACAAGGTCTAGTTTTTCCTGTTTTTGGATCGCGGTGTGCGATCACCACAGGACGCGATGCTCCGAACGGGTTATCCGGGCACCGAGAGGGTCATACAGGCTTCGCAACACAATTTGCTGAATCGAAAACGGAGCTACGAGCAAAAAGTTATGAGTACCTGAACAGGGTCCCCAGAAAACGGGTCCGAATCGTGTCCGACACGTGTCCCGATTCGAAGTTAGGGTTAGGGTTAGGGTTCAGCCCTGCGGCGGAGCTCCGGCGGCTCGGGGCGGCCGGGCTGAGGCGGAGGGGGACGGGGGCACGCGGCGCGGCGAGGAGGAGTGCCGGGCGGCCGGCGCTGAGCGGCACGGCGGCCGGAGCTGCGGCTTGCTGCTGCCGCTGCTCCTCGTCGGTGGGGAGGAGCGGAGGAAGGAGGAGGAAGAGGCTGGGCGCGGCGGAGGGCAGGGCGGAGTGGCGCCGGAGGCTGGCGGCGGCATCGAGCTAGGGCGGCGGGGAGGGGACGGAGCGGGTGACCAGAGAGGGAGATCCGGCCGGAGGGGGGGTTTTAAAGGGCTGGAGAAGGCTCGGGGTCCGAGAGAGGCGGGCGGAGCGGGCGTCGTGGCCGCGGGGTACGGGGCGGAGCGGCGGGCGGTGTGGCCGGCGGGAGCGGCGCGGGAAGCGGGGGAAGTGGGGAGACTGGGTCGCGGGTCGGGCGGAGCGGGTTCGGGTCTGACCGACCCGACCCGACCCGCTAGCCACGGGTGGGCTGGGCCGCGGTGAGGTTGGGCCGGGCTGGGTCAAAAAAATAAATAAATAAATAATAATAACAATAATAATAAACAGTAATAATTAATAATAAATAATTAATTAAATAAATACTTTTTGGTAATTTAAAAATAGGTCCGGGGTCCAATAAATTCTAGAAAAATTGCCCTAAGTCCAGTTTTTCATTTTACACCCAAAAATATTATTTTTATAATATTTTAATATCATTTATTGTCAATTAAAAAATTATTGAATAATCAAAACCCTGTTGTTAAATTACAGAAAATTTCCAGAAATTTCCAGAAAATTGTGAAAAATCTAGTTTTTAAAATTTTGAAAAATCAGGGGGTTTACATATTCCGGAAAGCAAAAAAAATCATGCGCCGCCTCCAGTAGACCATGTCCCCTCCACATGCAACTCGCTCATCCAAATCTTACCACTTAGCCCCTGGACGCATAATGCATTTGCCGCATAGCGCCGGGACGTATAGCGCTTTGGCCGCATAGCGTCAGGATGCATGCGCCACGAAGTATGCGTCCGAGCTAGCAACCGTGTATGCAACTCGCGCATAAAGGAGCGCACGAGCGCCATGCGACGATGCTGACGTGCTAAGTGCGAAGTGCGCCAAGAAAGCGCCACTTTGCGCCCTTGAGCCCGAGTTCGAGTCGTTCATGACTTAGCTCCTAAGGAAAACTTTCCAAAGGTATTGACAAAATAAAGATTGTCATAAATGAGTTCACACTTAATCCCTCTAGGAAAGTCAACCCACATGGGCCACCACACCATGTGCATATACCAATACTAAGCATAGCTATATATTGAGATATACATATTGGCGGTTTTCCAATGTGAGACTAAAACTTCTAAAGCTAAGTGGAAAATACCAACATAGATCTAGTGCCATGGCTGGCTATCGCTGGCGGGGAGTCACAACCCTTAGGCATGCATTTGCATCTGCCACCAAAGGCAAAACCATCTTAAGGACTAAGGTGGGCTCCATCCCACCCAAGACGACCAAGAAAAAGTGTGTTATTTTTTGTATGTTCATTTTTTTAATATTCCTTTGTCACACTATATAGGACATATTTGAGGTATCTAAGCTTCACAATCTGAAGTTCTTTTTTCGCAAACAGTGATTCCAAAATTGGGATAATCTGGAATGCGGCATGGCATAATTGAAAGTCCTAAGAAATGCATGAAAAAAGGGCCAGATTAACCCCAAAAGAAGTGATCCAAAAATGGAGTGAACAACTCAAACCGACTTACCTGGCACATTGATTTTGACCTCACTGTTAGGGCTGCTCTACCGGATCTGGTTATTACTGTCCGGGCTACTCCTTAAGGAGTGATATCCTAATCCCTACGGTTATGCCCGATAGCACATGGGGAGAATGATTGGACCTAAACATTTGTACATGCTTGCCACTTTTTCGAGCTAGCTTGAAAAATCTAGGCTCTCATGGCTCGCTATGAAAATATTTGTACTTTGCTAATCTTTTATTCTTCTCTTATCTCCCTTCTTGAATCGAGGAGCGTAGTCAGTTAGGACGGTTCCTCTTTCCTATGGTTGGACGAAAAATAGTATTTGAAACGATTTCTTATCAGCCTCTCCTAATTGATCCACACTCCAATCCAACCCAATCCAACTCGGCCATGTTTGTTCAAATTTTTAGTTCCGTCCTTGGTTGCCACCCTGTGGCCAGCCTGAAAACAAGATGTTTTTTGTATATATCATTTCCACCGGATTAGAAACTAAGTTCCAAGAAGAGATTCGAACCGTACTTATCTCCACGAAAGTCTTCCATCATAATCAATAGGCCACGACTCCACGGACAAAACAAGATGCTCGTTGTAACTGTTATATTGCCCTTTCTCTGGATCTATCCAGATAATTATAAAATCCAACAGTTCCAACTTCTGACCAAATCCTAACTGTATAAAGTGGACAAATATACCCCCAAAAGAAACCCAGAACCGGTGGGGGCTGTTCCAGAAGAGATCCAAATACCACAGGACATTACAAGGGTAGGAAGTCAATTAAAAATTCCCAAGTTCTATTGGGTTTCAAAAAACTTTATAATCGGCTATAATTGGTGAAAGTGAAACCAACGTATCGTTGCGTTGAAATGCTGAAAATGTTGATTCTTAACATTGAAGAGCGAATCCTTTATTGAAATTGTATTCCAAGTATTTACTTGGACATTTTTGCATGTGTTGTTCTGGATCATGACTCAAATTGGCATTGACGGCCATTTAGTTTAAACAATGGACTTTATAGAAGTGGGCCAGTTGGTAGATGGGGCTAAAAGAAAGCATATTCCGACACAAATTTATAATAAACAAATAAATAATTGGGTCTGGGGGAATAAATAGAAAATGGGTAGGTCATATTTGAACTATTTTTCTCATTTATTTTAAAACCAAAATAGTTTGGAGCCATCATGGGACTGGAATTAAACTTTACAAAATGAACTCATACATTCTAAATTTAGAAATTTTTAGACATAGACTATAGCTCATATGGCTGAAACGAGACCATCAGTAGATGCCAACTGAGTCTTACTATTCTATAAAATGAGTCATAGAATATATAAATTGTGATGAGCCTTACTATTGATTCTCTTATGGGTTCCTTGGGGGAGGTGATGGGTTTAATCCCGCACTAGCCATACTTTAAGTGGTTAAAATCCAATTTTTACAAACAATAACACTTTTATCACAAAATTTTAGTGTTGTTGCTTGAATGTTTTTTTCCCTTCATTCAACTTTTAATACATATAAAATTTTATACTGTTTTAAAATATCAATTTTTGTTTAAATTTTAGTCTTAAGGTCTATTTAACAACTACCTTTATATATATATATATATATATATATATATATATATATATATATATATATATATATATATATATGACGGATCAAAAGATAGCGACGGGGCTCTCGCGAGACTCGACGGGACTTCCTATCCGCTCCCGTGTATATATATATATATATATATATATATATATATATATATATATATATATGAAAAAATGATTATAAACCATAAACTTGTATTCCTACATAAGCCAATACACATGTGGACCAATAGGAATGGAGTGTACTAGTACACATGGGTGCGGAATGTAGGAATCAATTTTTATTGGTCCACATGTGCATGACCTCATATAGGAATATGAACCATAGGCTCATATCCCGTTTATATATATATATATATATATATATATATATATATATATATATATATATATAAAGAAAAATGCTAAGTTTACAACTAAATAGTTTAAATATTTAAATAATTTGAATTAAGATTTATTATATATATGTTTATATTTAAATTAAATTTTGTTATAGATATATGTGTAGGTAGTTAAATAGTATTATGTAGTTAAGCTATTAGTTGATTTTTTTTCTTATTTTTTTAATTAGTACGAATCATTTAAACTAATTTTTATACGATTAAAAGTTAGTTTTGAAATTAATTTTTTTTGTATTTTTTAATTAATTGTGAATATACATACGACTTAAATTTGTTATTTTTGTGTCATTTTGAAGCCTGATATATATATATATATATATATATATATATATATATATATATATATATATATATAGAGAGAGAGAGAGAGAGAGAGAGAGAGAGAGAGATTCACTTTCAAAGTATGCAATGCCATTGTTTAACTTGGCTGCCTGCTATGCTAAAGCGGGAACCTGAAAAAAAAAAAAAAACAATGTTGTATCGTGTGACATGACACGTAAAGGACACGGTGACCGGAAGCTGTGTCCTAGTGTACACATGTATCATCAATGTTATAGCGATATAGTGACGGCGGTATACCATCTGTGTGCCACCGGTACTGATCTGTTTTGAGCTTGATACTTGCGAGCTACCTTCTTCGTCGTCTTTGACTCTCCGGACATCCGGATGGGAACCCATCTAATGCCAACATCTCACACTACTCAAAAGTGAAGAGTTATGATAATCGAAATGATTTTATCTATATTTTTCTAACAGTTGCTTAATTACAACTAGAATTGATTAATGTTTATTTATCCTTCCAAATTGTTCCTCATCATGTGGAAGTTGACATGACGTATTAAACAATTTTACTATTTGGCACTCTTGTGCACCGTCTCTCCCGTGCACCTGCGGCTTCGGAGAGGACTAGGGAGGCCGAAAACGACGCAGGAGGAAGAGGGAGGTGCGGTGGTGCAGGAAAGAGTGGTGACGGTGTCGGAGGGAGGAGGACGGCTGCAACGGAAGCAAGAGGTGGGAGGGAGGCTCCAAAGACGGAGTAGGAGGGGAGAGGGGATAGGAGGCGAAGGAGGCGGAGGAGGAGGCAACGACGAAGGAGGATGGGGAGGCGCATTACTCTCCTCTCCGGCCCTCCCTCTCTTCTTCCTACGCACTCCGGCGTCTCCGACGGTCTCCCTGACCATCTCCGGCACCCCGGATGCATGGAGACGACGTACATCCGGATGCCAAAAAGTATTTCCATATATTAAATAGCATTATGTACGTGGCATCTAATCCGACTGTTGACATGGATTTTAATTCCAAAAATTAATTACCCATAATTTTTTTAATTTTAATTTTAAAAATTTGACAATCAGATGAGGTATAAGGAGGTATGGTTTAGAGAGAGGATTTGGAGAGGTGAATATCATTATTCTCTAGGATTACATTTAAATTAATAAGTCAATAATTTATTTCCATTGCACTACAACGACCTGCCGCAGCAGAGCAAACAGCACAATCTTCTCCGGCAACGAGCTATATATGTCTCACAACTTATGTACAATTGATAGCTCAACATCATATATATATATATATAATCATATATATATATATATATATATATATATATATATATATAATGTCAAAAGTTGATTTTTTCGTAATTTTTTTCCCCAAATATATCCTTATATATTGACTAATTAAAAATGTTCATTAAAGTAAATAGGAACAACTATGTAATTACAAAAGTTATCATTTGGTGTTCATAAATAGTCATAGGTAGTAAATAATATCTATATATAATAACATAAAAATAAATTTATAATAGTTAAGGGTTTATCTTTTATTATAATTATAGCAGTTGTCCTTTTGTCTTTCTAATAATTATCTATAAAATGCGTGCAACGCACATACATATATACTAGTATATATAATGCCAGAAGTTGGCTTTACCGTGAAACTTTTTTCTTCCAAATATATCCTTGCATATATTGACTAATTAAAAGTGTTCATTAAAGTAAATAGGAACGCCTATGTAATTACAAAAGTTGTCATTTGGTGTTCGTAAATAGTCTTAGGTATTAAATAATATCTATATATAATAACATAATAATAAATTTGTAATAGTTTAGGGTTTATCTCTTAGTATAATTATAACCATTGTCTTTTAGTCTTTCTAATAATTATCTGTAAAATAAGTGCAATACACGTGCATATATACTAGTTCTACTATATAATGTCAAAAATAGGTTTCACTGTAAAAAATTTATTTCCAAATATACCCTCTAGGTATATACAATATTTGTCCTTTGGTATTCTTAATTACAACAATTATTAAATGCATTGAGTATCCAAAAAATAGGCATTAAAATGGATTTTGTTTAGCATCATTCATTCATTGAAAAATAAATAAATTTTGACTACAAGTGTCTTTTAATCTTTCTAGTAGTAAATACGTGCAACGCACGTGCATATATGTTAGTATATATAATGCCAAAAGTAGGCTCCACCGTGAAAGTTTTCATTCCAAAAAAACCCTATATTATATTTACCAATTACTAATTAAAAAGATTAATTAAAATTAATAGGGGTATCTAGGTAAATACAAAAGTTGTCATTTGGTATTCCTAATTACAATTCTTAAATGCATATTTAAAAAGGAGGCATTGAAAAATGGACTTTGTTTAGCAACATTCATTCATTGAAAAATGAACAAATTTTGACTACAAGTGTCTTCCTAATAATAAATACGTGCAATGCACGCACGTACATAGGAACGGAACCAGGACTCGCGTTGGACAAGGACTAGGTACCCAAATAAATTTAAAAGATAATAATAATCACATCATAAAAGCGAGAACAGAACCAATTTTACTAATGTTCTTTCAAGAGGAGCTTCAAAAAACCATAATAAGTGTGTAACCAATTCAAGAGAAGAACATGAATTAAACTTGAATTATTATTATTATTATTATTCTACATGTTCGATTAGTAGACAAACAGATATTACTAGACTTTTACGACATGTTGATATACTCATTTGGGATGAAGCTACTATGGCTCATCGACATGCTTTTGAAGCATTGGATAGGACAATAAGAGACATTACCGGAACTGATATTTCCTTTGGAGAAAAAGTTATGGTTCTAGGAGGTGATTTTCGCCAATTATTCCTAGTTGTTAGACATGAAACATGGGCAGAGACGATTGATGCATGTGTTGTCAAATCATTATTTTGGTCGGATGTTTAAATTATTCATCTAAAAGAAAATATGCGTGCTAGAAATGATCCATGTTTTTCTGAATTTCAATTATGTGTTGGTAATGGAGATCAACCATGTGTTGATACAATTATGATTACGTTGCCTGATGAAACAAGAATTCCTTGGTGAGGTGATAAATTAGTAAAAGAACTAATAAATTCAGTGTTTCCTTCCCTTCAAGAAAATGTCTATGATATTGATTACGTAATTGGAAGAGCTCTATTAGCATCAAAAAATAAAATTGTTGATAAGCTCAACAATAAAATTATATCATTATTTTCTAGAGAGGAGAAAATATATTATTCATTTGATTATGTGGAAGATCATGCTCTAAATTTGTATCAACAAGAGTTTCTAAATATCATCTCACCTGGTGGATTACCTCCACACAAACTTACTCTAAAGATAGGATCTCCATTCATGTTAGTTAGAAATTTGGTCCCTAGCGTGGATTGTGTAATGGGACCAGATTAATTTGTCGTAATTTTCATGTCAAACTTATTGATACAGAAATTGCAACTGGATATTTTCATGGTATTAGAGTTTTTATTCCACGCATGCCTCTTAAAACTTCTGAAAATATAGACATGCCATTTACTTTTATAAGAAATCAATTTCCTATAAGAAATCAATTTCCTATTAAAATGAGTTTTGCATTGACCATTAATAAATCACAAGAACAAACTATACATAATGTAGGGATCAGGGCCGGCCCAGGCCAAGGGCGGGCAGGACGACCGTCCAGAGTCCCATGGGCCAGGAGGGCCCAAATTTATTATTTTTGTTTAAATATATAAATATATTTTTTCCGATAATAGAACTAGTATTTACCATTGGCCCTTTTTATCACACAAAAATTGTGTGTAATCGTTATTACATTAGACTTGCATATAAGAGGTTTTTATTTCAAATCTTGCTGGAGGCATATTTTTTATTTTTTATTTTTTATTTTTTTTTTCATTATGTATGGAGTCTCATTTTGAAAGTTCGTCCCGGACCCCCATGAGCTTTGGGCCGACCCTGGTAGGGATATATCTTTCAGAACCTATTTTTAGTCATGGTCAACTTTATGTAGTCTTATCGAGAGGAGTTGCAAGAGTTACAACAATTTTTTTTTTGTTAAGAATGAATTTATTCATGGACACCGAGGGACATATATGCGAAATGTTGTATATCATGATGTATTAATGGCATGTAAAAATGATACAGTGTTAATGATAGTTATTAATTTAATATTTAGTCCATGAAATTGGAGAGGAACAAAAAATCAAACAAAAAATCTTTAAAAAAAAATAAATAAATAAAAGAAACTAACAAAAGATTGACAAGAAAAAACAAAACAAAAAAATTAAAAACTTTTTTAACTCCGCCTATGCCCAGCTTTGCTTTGCATAGCCGGTCCCAAGCCCGGATGAAGGAGGAGGGTAAAGAAAACATGATTAATTGTCCGCGAAAATAATTATTCATTGATGACATGATCAATTGAACATATAATTTATAAATCCATACCATATTCTTCTAATTGTATGATCAAAACACATGTATGAAATAAGAGCAACGCACGTGCATTTATACGAGTATATATAATGTCAAAAGTATGCTTCAGCGTAAAAGTTTTCATTCAAAAAATATCATATATTATATTTTGCTAATTACTAATTAAAAAGAATAATTAAAATTAATAGGGATATCTAGGTAAATATAAGAGTTGTCTGTTGGTATTCCTAATTACAACAACTCTTAAATACATATTTAAAAAAGAGGCATTGAAAAATGAACTTTGTTTAGCAACATTCATTCATTTAAAAATGAACAAACTTTGACTACAAATGTCTTCCTAATAATAAATACGTTGCACAGGGACAGAGCCAGGACTTGCGCTGGACAGAGACTGAGCACCCAAATAAATTTTAGAAAAAAAAATAATCACATCATGAAAGCAATAACAGAACCAATTTTACTAATGTTCTTTCAAGAGGACCGCGTACAGCGACGTGTAACTGATTATATCCATGGCCCATCGAAGCCCTGAAGATTTCCCAAGAAGCGACAACGCGTCCGCATGCGCAAACTGTTTCTTTTCCTCCATCCATCTCTCGAACCCACCGCCGCGCGGCGGAGGAGGCCAAATCCCAGTTCAACCTCCTGCAGGTTGGCCCCAGCTACGCGCGCGCCCATTCGAACAGTTGTTTCGAACCGAGTCGCGCGCGAGAGCCTTCCACCCGGCACGATCTCGCAGCAAGAAACCAAACGAAAAGAAACGATCGAGGCGCGCGCGCGGCATGGCCGGTTCCAGAAGGAGGTGGGCTGGACAGTTTTGAATCATTAGAAAATATAAATTTAGGTCATATTCAGACTGCAGGTCCTCTCGAAATGAACCATTTTCAACTTCTTTGGATCTAAATTGGTTATCCTTTTTCCTCCTTTTTCCTTTTAAAAGTTTGAGTTATTTAATTTATTGGATCTTGTGATAATTTACGTGTATTCAAGAACTAATTATATTATATTTTAAATTTATTGAATTTTCTGGATTTATAAAAAAAAATTATATTGAGAAATGACAGACTCATTTTGTAGATTTGTCTAGGATTTCCAAAACGTACTAGGAATCTATAACGTATCTAAAATTTGTTGTACCAATAATATATTTAAATATATTAAAAAAAATGAAAAATATTCGGTAAAATTAGATGTGAAGAAAGAGTTTGCCACTAATTTCGTTTGATTTGTTTTAGTTTAGTTTAGTTTGGCTTGATATTTTAATGACTCATTATGGTAGCATCTTGAATTATGGTAAATAAAGTAGGGTGTAACTAAAAATTTTCTCAAAAAATTAACCAATAGATTTTCTAAAGACAATTTAAAATTAACTAAAATATTTTTCAAATATTAGATACCACATCTAATATCATTCAAAATATAATTTTTTAATGACAGATTTAAAATTTATTATGGATAATAATATATTCAAAATTTAAATTATATTTAAATTAAGTACAGGATATTATCTAACTAAACACATATTCAAAGTTTAAAACATATATTTATGAGAAATCATAATTAAAATAGATAACATAATTTAGATGATAACAAACTAATTATTTGTTATCTATATAATTAATTATTTTAAATAATTTTTGTGTACAAATAATAATAAATTATCTTTTAGTATTATGAAAGAAAAATATAATATTGTCAATAGATTTTGTTATTATTCATATTATTATAGATAATATCAAATTAGTATAGATAATAATAAAAAATTAACTAATAATAGATCTAGATTTAATCAAACGGTTGCTATTTCAAAAATTATATTTTGATTTAATCAAATAGTTTCTATTTTGAAAATTAGTATAGATAATAACAAATTAGTATAGATAATAAAATTTTTGTATAAATAATAGCAAATTGTTTATCATTCATATTAATATATTTTGATAACAACTTATATTTTGATTTAATCAAACGGTTATTATTCATATTAGTATATATAATAACAAATTAGTATAGACTAGTATATATGCACGTGCTTTGCACGTATATTGGAGTGAATGATGTTGATGAGTTAGTTTATTTCTACTGCTTTTAATTATATAGGTTAATGGTTCAACCCTTCGAATTCTTTGGTAACAATTTAAAAGACTTAGCAAGTAGCATGAACCCTTTGATTTCCGTAAATGGTTGTCATTATTGCATCTCTTAAATGGTTGTCAGTGGAATTTATTGTAGGTATTCTTTTTAATTACTAAATATGTTGAAGGATATTTTTGGAACAAAATTTTTTCACGGTGAAGCCTAGTTTTGGCATTATATAGTAGAATAGATAATAAAAAATTAACTAATAATAGATTTTGATTTAATCAAACGGTTGCTATTTTGAAAATTAGTATAGATAATAATTATATTTTGAAAATTATATTAGTATACATAATAATAAATTAGTATAGATAATAATCAAACGGTTGCTATTTCGAAAATTATATTTTGAAAGATAATAGATGTGGTATCTAATATTTGAAAACATATTTTAGTTAATTTTAAATTGTGTTTAGAAAATCCATTGGTTAATTTTTTTATAAAAAGTTATACCGTAATTATATTTTATACCATAATTAAAAATATTTGATATCGTAATTGTCTGTTATAATTATGGTATCAAATTTAAATAAAAAAAATAACATATAGATAATACCTTATTAACAAAAAAGATAATATTGATAATAAATATTAACTAATAGATTTTGTTATCATCTATACTAATATAATAATAGATTAACTAATAGATTAAACTATACTAAAAAGAAATCAAATAAAAAGATCAAATCAAAGTAAAACTAAACCAAATCAAACCAAAAAAAAAAAAAAAACCGCAAACCATACTTTTGAAAATTTCAAATTTTCGGCAACTCGGTACAGCATATATTCTGTTTTGTTTTTATCCAACAGCGTCAGCAGTCGGAAATGGAGTGGCACTGTGACCGACTGTATCCCTGACTATGTATGTAATGTGTTTTACGTTTGCTACTCCCCGCTAGGCGGTCATGAGAATGTTGCCAGTGCTGAATGTGACTGACTCACCAACTGTACACGTACGCACATATATATATATATATATATATATATAATTTGCAGCTATAAATAGACCACACGCCACCCAGCTCCATCCCTCTTCTCTTCTCTTCTCTTCTCTTCTTCCTCTCATTCATTCATTCTCCTCCCTCCCATGGCCTCTTCCGTTGGGAGAAGAGTAGCAATCATTTTCTTCACCACCTTCTTCCTCTTGCTCTCGCACTCGCTAGAAGCGAGGAAGCTCTTGATGGTCCACACGGAAAAGCGGAGTAGTAGTAGTTTAGTACTCGAAAAGCACGGGATATTCCTCGGTGAATTGCCTAGGGGATTTGTTCCGCCATCGGCACCGAGCAGGGGGACCAACTGGGTCGGCATCGGTGGCGGCCGGTTCCATGGATCGGTACCGAGTCCAGGCATGGGGCACTAGCTAGTTAGTGGTCGTATTATTCATATATAATACAGCAATTTTTGTAACAAAAATATATACAATGGCACCATTGTTCATTTTGCTACATAACTACCTATACAGGCTATACTTCTTCTTCTTCTTCTTCTTCTTTTTCATTCATTTTTTAGTTCATTGAGATGAACAATCATCAATGTACATTTAGAGGTGATATGTGTATTTCTTTCGTTAAATAAAAGAAAATTACTAATAAAAATAAACATCTTTCTTCTTGTTATCACTCTCTTTGTTTTGAAACAGGAAAGGGGGGGGCAAATGGCATGCACCGAGAGTTGCTTCTCATTATTCAACGCAACGTTGAGAAATAAATAGTGTATCCTTCTGACACGTGGCTTGCGGATTTATTCTATATTGGGCACATACTGTTTGTATGCAGACAGTTGGATCGTCTGGTTTATGAAGGATTAGAATAGAGACATCTAACACAGAGAAAGAAATGAATATATTGAATGGAATTGTTAATTAGCAATTGTAGTATTATACTATATTATTGTTATTATTATTAAAACAGAAAATTTTAGTGAGAGCATAAAAGTTATAAAAAAAGCATAAAATTTTTTAAATTTATATCAAAAGCATTAAAACGTCCTTCCGAAGGGCGTTTTACGCTTTTCCGTTAGCTTCCGTTAACGGATGTAATTAGACATTAAAAAAAAATAAAAAAAAATATAAAACGCCCTTCCGAAAGACGTTTTATATTTTTATTTTATTTTAATATTTTTTCTCCTCTCTCTCCCCTCTCTCCTCTCTCTTCTCTCCTCTCTCTCCTCTCTCCTGTCTGAATCCACCCCCGAACAGAGTCATACACGGCCTGAGATTGGCTGCTCTGCCGAATCCACCCCCTCCGTCGCCGCCGCCGCACGGAGGAGGCATGGCGGCTGCAGCCGCGGCCGCCGCGATCTTCTCCGCGCCGGCGATCGCGGCGGCGCGCCGCTGGACCTTGATCAGCTGCCTGCTGCTGTTCGACGACGTCGACTCGTCCCCGGCCGTCCGGCTCTCCGCTCTTGACCCCCTCGAGCGCTTCTTGTGTCCCCACTGGAGGAGCACGTCCCTTCCATTGCCATTGCCGGAGTTTTGCTGCTGCTCGGATGGGGTTGGGTCGGAAGCGGGCGGGAAGTGGGACTGGACCGGGTTGGTGGGTGCGGATCCGGATGATCCGGGTCGGACCCGGGAGAGGGGGTAACCGCCGGTTTTGTCCGCTTTGCACGTCCTGGGGTGGTTGCTGCTGGGGCTGGTGGGTTTCTTTCCGTTGGGGAGATGGAGGAGGTCTGGACGCAAATTTTTTATTTTTTTATTAATTTTTTATTAATTTTTTATTTTTTTTTCCCGGGAAAAAAAAGCACAAGGGCGTTTTACATTTTTTTTAATTTTTTTAATTTTTTTAAATTTTTTAAATTTTTTTTAATTTTTAAATTTTTTTATTAATTTTTTTTTCCCGAAAAAAAAATATTAAAAAATTGTAAAACGCCCTTCACAAGGGTGTTTTACATTTTTTAATAATTTTTTTAATTTTTTTTTAATTTTTTAATTTTTTAATTTATTTTTTATTAATTTTTTAATTTTTTCCAGGAAAAAAAATATTAAAAAATGTAAAACGCCCTTCACAAGGGCGTTTTACAATTTTTTAATTTTTTTTAATTTTTTTATTAATTTTTTAATTTTTTTCCGAAGGAGAGAAGAGAGAGGAGAGAGAGAAAAAAAAATAATAAAAAATATAAAACGTCCTTTTGAAGGACGTTTTTTATTATTTTATTTATAAAAAAGTTTATTTTTTTCCTCCGTTAACGAAGTAAAAATTCATCGACGGAAAAGCGTAAAACGCCCTTCGGAAGGACGTTTTAATGCTTTTGATGTAAATTTAGAAACATTTATGCTTTTTTTATAAATATATTAAATTTGTATGTTCTCACTGAAATTTTCCGTTATTAAAACTGCATGTAATACTTAAGTGAAAAGGACATGCGGTACCTAACCAAGCATATGAAAACAAGAGAAGTCACACACACAATATATATATATATATATATATATATATATATATATATATATATATTATAGGACGATCGTTCATGATTCACGGGATAGGAGGGTCGAAAAAATTAGCTTAAATATATATATATATATATATATATATATATATATATATATATACTAATAATTTTGTATCTAGTATGTACATAGGCCTCTTTTAACACAAAATAGTTGTGTTCTAATGATTATTATGTTAAAACTTGTATGCTAGAGGTCTTATGTTCAAGTTTTGGTGGATTTTTTTTTTAAATTTACTTTTTTTAGATTTTAAAATTATTTTTTACATTATATGTGGGAAGTCCATTTTGGTAGTTTGTCTGGTGCCCCTAGAACTCAGGACCGGCCATATATATATATATATACTTAAAGTTAAATTAAAAAAAAAAAGTTTATACATTTTTTATAAGTTATTCAAAAAAAAATTCAACTTATAAATAATTAAATTTTAATTTATACTTAAAGTTATATAAATATTGATATAAAGAAACCGAATAAATTTTTCTTACTTAAAGTTTATATAAATTTTTACATAAATTATACAAAAAAATCTTTCTAACAAATAATAACTTATAAATTTCAAATTATAAAAAATAACTTAGTAACAAAAAACCTATAAATTTTAACTAGAATTTATTAACTTATATAAGTTATATATGATATATCATATAGATTATATATATATATATATATATATATATATATATATATATATATATATATATGGGCCGGCCCGGGCCGACCGTGAACCGGCCTGAACACAGACCGGTTCGGCTCAGTCCACCGCGGACCGGGTCACGAGTCCGGGCTGGATCGGGTGCCAATTCGACCGGCCAGGTCCCCTTTTGGTATCGGGTTTGGCCCGGATCGACCCAAACCCGATCAAATCCGATCAAAACGGACCTCGGACAGGGTCGGGCCGACCCATTAAACATCTTGAACTTTACAGAATAAACAAAACAAACTGTAATTGTCATTACAATGTTACCTGATTTTCAAAATAGATTACCAATTATTCTTAATTTATAAAAGAGATAAATTTTGTTTTTAAAAGCTATAATAAATTGAGGATATTTTTGATAATTCATCTTTAAATTTTGAAAATATTGTGAAGACGTACTGGACAATTACAATTTCCATAAACAAAAACGAAGTACTTGCCCAAGGGAGATTAGATTTTTAAGAATAAAAATTTCCTCCTATTGTCGCTAGAAAATTTAAATAATAGACTTATTTGCAACTTGATACCCTCAACCATTCATATTTTTCAATTTGATATATTCTAAAACAATTTAATCAACAATTTGATACCTTGAGGAAAAAAATTAAAAAATATCCTCCCTCTCTCACTCCCCCTCTCGTCGCTTGCTCCATCGTCATAGCCGCTGTTGGAGAGCGAGGAGGGGGACAAGGGTTATTTTTTTAGGGTATGAAGTTGAAAATATTTAATAGTTGATGATATCAAGTTAGTGAATAAAAAAAAATTTATGGTATCAAGTTAAAAAAATGAATAGTTAAGGGTATCAAGTTGAAAATAAGATTAAGTTATATAAAAACTAGAGTCATTTGTATTTACCTCTCATTGTTAATCCTAAATTATATTCCTTCCCGTTATTAATTTTGTTACTATATATTTTATTAAATTTTCAAGTGTTATTTGTATTTATTTCTCATTAATTATGCATAACTCTTGTAAAATGGGTCCCCCTCTTTCCAAATCTTGAAACTTAGGTATTTTTTTGGGAGGTAATAACAATTATCAATAACATGTTACCAAAGAATGAGGGTATAAGAAACAAATAAGGAATTATAAATTGGGTAAATACAAATACTATAAAAAAATTTAAGTTTGCCCAAGGTTTGCGGAATAAAATTCTAACGATCATCGGAACGGAAAAAATAAATAAATGAAAACTTAATTTCATACATGGTAGGGTCCAAACAATGTATATATGAAAGCACTATTGATGCAAACACTGCAACGATAGCTATAGATAAATGTTACATATTTTGTAATTGTATTTATAAGAAATTAGTTGCTAGTAAAACACGTAAGTAGTTACTTATTATATTGAAGATGTATTTATGAAATGAAAACTCTAAATATAAATTTCATGCACAAAGTTTTCGGGCATCAACCCATGAGATCTTAATTGTGATGGCTTGGTCTTGAATCCGAGATTACAATTTTGCTTAAAATCTCATCTCTCTCTCTCTATGCTATTACTCCAAACCGTTTTTTTTTAATATGGCAGTTGACGTGACATGTTAAATAATATTATGTAATATTTAACACGAGAGCTAAACAATAAATTTAATCAAAAAAATAATCATCCAAATTTTTTAATATCAATTTTAATGTTAATATTAATATTAATTTTAATATTAATGTTAATATTAATTTAAATTTAAAAATTTGTTATGTCTGCTATCGCATTAACTGTTATGTTAACTGTCACATAAGAAATAATAATTTGAAAGAACATTTTGGAAGAATAAATAGATTATTCTATAAATAAATAAAAACTAAGTGTGGATAAAATTTATAGAGGTCATCATTATTTGAAGATCACTCATCTAACCAAAACGGAACCAATTCATGTGCGAAGATATTTTTCAACGTGGGAGCAAAAATGTAGGAATATTTTAACAAATACCTCCATTCAAAATATAAAAACTAGCATATTTCTTCACTTTTTTTAAAAAAAAATTAGCAAATGCTTCCATTCCTTTGTATAGAATAATTAAAATTTTAAGATACATCCCTACTATTTTAACCAAAATTTTAGCTAATTTACAAAGAATAGAAATATTTCTTAGTTTATTAAAATAATGGAAGTATATGTTAGTTTTTTTTTATTTTGAATGAAGACATTTGTTAAAATATTTTAAATATATACCAAGATATTGTTGTCATCCGAAACGGTTCGATACCCGAATCATGTAACCATGAATGAAAAGAGTGGTTCAAAATTTTGTGCGGTTTGGGTTAGAATTAGGATTTGGGCTATAGACCAAAGAGAAAGAGAAAGGGGAGAAAAGGAATGAACTATTAGGAATATTATACTTGGTTCATATTTACACACAAATAAATGTCCACTTCCACTAAAGAAATAACAATAATGCTAAGTTTACTACCAAATGCTTACAACATTCTTACAATCCTCTTACCCCTCCCCCTTGCTATGTGGGCCACCCTCAGCCCCACATCTCCCCCAATGAAAGATTGTCACGTGGCGACCATCCGAACAGCCACCGGGTTCCACCTTTTCCCTTCTCCAATGGACGGTCGAACGTGGACGCCACATGGACGCCACATGGCGGTTGTAAGAAGATAGCATAAGGTCAGTAGGCATGTAGGAATTTGACCCCCATAGGAATTCTATGGGGGTCAAATCCACCATGCTATGATTATGGTCTTCTTGTCATTATATATGGTTTTTGATAAGGGCACTACAAAATTCACTCGAGGCAGCCCAAATTTTCACCACTAATAATTACAAGTTTGTCACTCCCAAAATTCACTCTGGGCTGTCCACTTCTCTTCTTCTATAATCAGGACTGTCAAAATTTTGACAGTCCTACCAATTGGAAGGACTGTCAAATTTTGACAATCTTAAAAATATATAGAAGAAGAAGAAGAGACTGCAGGTTGTAATCACCCTAAAATTTTCAGATTTTTAAATCAATTTTTGGAAATTTTCTGCAAAATTTTTCAGAAATTTACATAGGTGCTGTGGTGATTTTATAATTTTATATTGCTAATAACTAATATTAAAATGTTATGAAAATAATATTTTTGGGTGTAAAATAGAAAACCGGACTTAGGGTAATTTTTCTGGATTTTATTGGGCCTCAGACCTATTTTTAAATGCCTAAAAACTAATTAAACTATTTATTAATTAATTGTTTTTATTTATTATTATTATTGTTTTTTTATTTATTTTATTGTATTTTGGGGCCCGTCCCGGCCCAGTGGGCCGAGCCCATTAGTGCAACCCAGCCCAGCCCCCCAGCTACCCTAGCGGGTCGGGCGGGTCCGCCCAAACCCGGATCCGCACCCGACCCGGCTCCTCTCCCCTGTCACCCGCACGACCCCCACTCGCCCCGATCCCTCCGCCGCCCGCCGCGTTTTCCGGCCGCCACGACCGCCTCCCCCTCCGCTAGTCCCGCCCACGTCGCCCCCGACCTCGGCCTCCCCTCTCCCCGCCGACTCCCTATATAACCTCCCCCCCCCGATCAGCCCCTCCGGCCACAGCATCCCCAAACCCTAGACCGCCTCGCCGCCGTGCGCCACCGCCCGACTCCGGCCGACCTCCCCGCCAGCGCCGACCCGCCACCCTCCGGCCGGCCTCCCCCACCGCAGAGCCGCCCGTCTCCGGCCAGAACCCTAACCCTAGGGTTGGGTTGGACACAGGACACTTCGCGTCGTGTCGGACACGAGATAATTCGGGTTTTTTAAACCCTGTTCTGGTACGCGTATCTCCCTGCTCGTTTATCCGATTTCGATTCTGTAAATTGCGTTGCGAAGCCTGTATGACCCTCTCGGTGCCCGGATAAACCGCTTGGGGCATCGCGTCCTGTGGTGATCGCACACCGCGATCCAAAAACAGGAAAAACCAGACCCTGTTTCACCTCGGAACTGAGTACGCCCCGCCAAACCGGACGACTTGGTCGCGTGCGGTCTTCACAGATACGTGCGCATCGTCGATACGGACGTGTGGGATTTCGCAGAAGCTGATTCGGATGTGCGTGCACACCGGAATCAGTGCGTATCCGCGGACATCGCCCCGTATCCGACTTTTCTGCAATTTACCCTAACTTCGTGCACACACGTCGGATCGAGACGAAACTTGCGCCATCGGACTCGTAGCGATACGCTGGTCCTGTGGGTCAAGTTTGGTTCGATTCTGAGAATGTTGACGAAATCGCGTGTCGTGGGCCCCATAGGCCCCGTTCGACGGGCGATTTTGTGATCGGCTCATCGGAATTCAAATCTGAAAGTTTCGTTGGGTTCGTATCAGCGTTCCTGACCTGTTGACACTAAGTTTGATAAATTCGGAGATAGTTGACCCTGACATATTTTTCGGTGCAAAGCGGGCCCACCGGTGGACCCCGTTTTGGTCCGAAATTATCGTTTTTGTCCTTGTCTCCAAATTGGACCCAAGGACAGGCGTTCCTAGCTATTTGACACCTTCTGAGCGTGATGGTACTGTTCATTTCATCTTTCGGAGATGTCACGCCCCAGTCCCAAAATGACGAGGGACTGAGCACGTGAGCAATGGCCAGCAGCACGCACCGATGGACAACCCAATTTAATGGATCCATCAGGGCATGCTTAAGCTGTAGTCTAGCAGTAATATGTTACAAGTTTCTAATCTCATCCATAGAACAATACAGATTAATGCCAGAAATATTGCAATAGAAATAAATAAGCAATATTAAATAAGGTTATCTCGGGAAACAAATCCGAGAATTATTCTGTTACATTTAAGAAGAAAGACAGGAAATAAAATACTGAAATGGAAATACTGTGTATATGAAGTCGGTGCTCATTAGAAGTCTTCTGCAACTATCTCGTCCTCGGTTCCGGGTTCTGCTCCAAGGAGTGCTCCTGTACCGTACACCTCGGGGTAGTTCTCCTCGGCTATACCTGGGGACATAGTCCATTCCAGGTCCTCAGGGGACATAACAAGGTACAGAAAATACAAGCCAAAATATATGAAGTGCAGCAATAATGAAACAGCAGGGTAAATATGTAAACCAGCTAGTGATATGCAAGTGAGAGTTTTAGTCATACTCAGGCTGAGACTACTACAGGATCAGTGTCGAAGAAACCATAGCAGTATTTTCTCGAAGAGCCAGTAAGGAACCAAAGCTCTGTATCAAAGTCTAAGGCACCGCCAGATAAAAGTATTTATATTATATTATATTCAGCCTTGATATGATAATACTCTCCCCACCCCATGAAATCTCACGTCACAGTTCCAGAATATCACAGGTACAAGTCACGCAAGATTGAACTAATGCAATGAATCAGGATAGAATCTAAGCATGTAAACTGTAAATGACATAAAATGTATCCTATACGAAATCACCAGGTATATCTCAGGCAATTCCGTCACATGAATAGTATCCGGTGTCCTGGGTTGAGCAGTTAAACAAGTTCACATATGCATCTACAAGAAATCAAGTAAAATACTATAACCAGGAATATCTGAGAAACGGCAAGCTTTTCTTGCCCACTGATGTATAACTAAGTCCAGGAAATAGGTAGCAAAGCTGCAAGTTTTGGCAAGGTACACTTGCCTGTGGTTCCGGCTCGGTTTACAGTTCTGACTTCGGCGAAAATTGCAGGCGGTACTCCGGTTGCTGAAACAAACATCACCATCAGATCCAAAAAATATCAATCAGCTAGAAACGCCTGTCCTTGGGTCCAATTTGGAGACAAGGGCAAAAACGACAGTTTCGGGTCAAAACGGGGTCCACATGCGGGCCCGCTTTGCACCGAAAAATACGCCCGGCTCAAAGGTCTCCAAATTCACCAAACTTAGTGTTAACAGGTCAGAAACGCTGATACGAACCCAACGGAACTTTCAAAATTGAATTCCGATGAGCCGATCACAAAATCGCCCGTCGAGCGGGGCCTGTGGGGCCCACGACCCGCGATTTCGTCAACGTTCTCAGAATCGAACCAAACTTGACCCACAGGACCAGCGTATTGCTACGAGTCCGATGGCGCAAGTTTCGTCTCGATCCGACGTGTGTACACAAAGTTAGGGCGCGCTCCAGAAAGTACGAATACGGGACGATGTCCGCGGATACACGTTAATCTCGGTGTGCACGCACACCCGAATCAGCTTCTGCGAAATCCCACACGTCCGTATCGACGATGCGCACGTATCTGTGAAGACCGCGCGCGACCAAGTCGTCCCGTTTGGCGGGGCGTACTCAGTTCCGGGGTGAAACAGGGTCTGGTTTTTTCCTATTTTTGGATCGCTGTGTGCGATCACCACAGGACGCGATGCCCCGAACGGTTTGTCCGGGCACCGAGAGGGTCGTACAGGCTTCACAACGCAATTTGCGGAATCGAAAACGGAGCTACGAGCGAAAAGATACACGCACCTGAAGGGGACCCGAAAACCAGGGTCGAATCGTGTCCGACTCGTGTCAGACACACGGATCGAATTAGGGTTAGGGTTTACTGTGCTGGGCTTCTCGCCGGAGGACGGCGGCTGGGCGGCCAGGCAACGGCGGAGGGGCAGCGCGGCGAGGTGTCGGCGGTGAGCACGACGGCCGGAGGCGGCGGCGTGGCTGGGCTCGGCTGGGCGCTGCTGTTGCTCGCTGCTGCTGCCGGCGGAGGGCAGCCGGAGAAGAAGAAGAGGAGGGGAGGAAGAGGGTGGCTGGCCGCGGTGGTGGACGGCGCTGGGGGCGGTGGCTGGGTGGCTGGGCAGCGGCGGAGAGCGGTGGCGTCGACGGGGAGGGGGCTAGGGCGGTGTGGCCGGAGAGGGAAGAGGGAGGGGATTAAATAGGGTGGCTAGGGGAGGTCGTGGCCGTGGGAGGCGGAGGAGGGGGACGTGGGGGCGAGGCGTGGGGCTGGCCGGAGTGGGCGGCGCTGCGCCGGCAGCGGAGGCGGCGGGAAAGTCGGGGAAGAGGGGGTCGTGGGAGAGAGGGGGCCGGATCTGGGTCGAGTTGCGGCGGGTAGCGGGTCGGGCGGCGGATCCGATCCGATCCGACCCGATAGGGGAGTGGGCTGGGTTCGGGTTCGGGCTGGGCCCGGTGGGCCGGGCCCAGTGGGCTGGGTTGGGCTGGAGAAATAAATATAAAGTAAAAAATAATAATAATAATATTAATAATAATAATAAAATCAGTAATTAAATAAATAAATAATTTAATTAAATAAATACTTTTTAGGCATTTAAAAATAGGTCCGGGGTCCGATAAATTACAGAAAAATTGTCCTAAGTCCAGTTTTTCATTTTACACCCAAAAATACTATTTTCATAATATTTTAATACTGTTTAATATTAATTAAAAATCATTTAATAATTAAAATCCTTATTTTAAATTATAAAAAATTTCCAGAAAATTCCAGAAAATTGTGAAAATCCAGTTTTTAAAATTTTGAAAAAAAATAGGGGGTTTACAGGAGATATCTCTGGAAATTTCCGAGAACAGGACCTAAGTGGAATTCAAACATCAGGCAAGTGCACCTTGCCAAACTTGCAGTCTTTATCTTCATATTTTCTGTAATAATACTTTGCTGATTGTCTTGTGTAAATTCATATAAACTTGTTTAAACTGATTAACCTAGGAAACGGATGACGTACCTAGTGTCCGATCATAGTCGGGTGCCAACACCGTACGCGGTGTTGGGTTCGTCATTTAGAGATGGATTTGCGATACCCTTTACTTTTGTACTTGACATATCAAGTACCCTACAACCCAGGACACTTGACACTATACATGGACAGAATCTTCCTGAGACATTCATGGTAATTCTGTATAGGATACAGGACTTGACAGAGATACTCTAGTTATAGACAGTTTGACTTGTTGCATTAGTTATAATCCCCCTGACATGGACATGAGACGTTATGGTCATGGTTTGCGTGATTAAATTGGGTGGGGCGAGACACACAGGCTACAGGCTGTTCTATCTATATATCTACTATTATTGTGAGGTTGTAGACTCTCCAGCAGAGCTAGACCCTTTACGTGTTATTGCTGCTACCGGCTCCCCGTCACAGAGCTTGTAGCAGTCTCAGCCTGAGTACTAGTGTTGCTCTCATTTGCATATCACGTAGATGGTTACATAGTTTACCCTGCTGTTTCATTTAATTTAATTGCACTGCATTTATTTGGCTTATTTTATTTTGTGCCTTGTTATGTCCACTGAGGACCTGGAATGGATTATGTTCCCAGGTTTAGCTGAGGAGCAGTATCCCGAGGTATACGGGACCGGAGCTGAGGCTATTGCTGGACTTGATACTGGAGCAGAACTGAACCCTGCAGACGAGGTGACTGCCGAAGACTTCTCCTGAGTACCTGATCCCGTACTCAGTATTTACTTTATGTTTATCTCTTTTGTTCCTGGCCTATTGAGCCAGTGTATCAGACATATGTCGGATTATTTCTCCGACTGACTTGTTGAGACTTGTTGCTACTTATTTCCATTTCATTATGCAGTTTATTTCTTTATCTTATGGATGAGATTAGTGTGACTTATTGTAGTAGACCTTATGTACAGCTTAAGTACGCCCTGATGGTACCATTAAATTGGGTTATCCATCGGTGCGTGCTGCTGGCCATTGCCACGCATCTCCAGTCCCTCGGTATTTTGGGACTGGGGCGTGACATGGTTTTTGTGGTGGCCCATGCTGGTCTCAACTAAATTGTTCGGTTTCAACTTAGGAACCGAACAGGCCTGCAATAAGATATGATAAGTTATAGGATCTCATCCATTGATTGAATCGTTTTTGGACTCTATGTCGAATTTACTTTAATTGCTTGAATTGCATCCTGATTTGATTTCTTTGTGCGTTCTCATTGTTTTCTTTTTATGCAGAGTAATGGATCCCAGAAGTGGTGACGAAAATCCCTTGGGTACACCGCCTGAAGCTGTGGTTACCTGTGAAGCTGGAACGACGCCAGATACCAGAGGACAATCCTCTCAGAACAATAAAACTAGCCAGCCAAGTTCCAGGTTCAGGCGTGATGACATCCCGCCTCCACCCCAGTTCCCTCCTACGATGCCTGTCTTTCCTCCAGGGCAGGCAATGGACGGACAGCAAATGTTCCAGATGTTCTACGCCATGATGCAGGCACAACAACAGATTCAACAGGAGGCCCAACGTCATGAGGCCGAGAACCTAAGGAACAGCCTAGTCGCAGCATTGGAACATACAAATCCACCAAATAGGCGGCTAGCGACGGGATCTATCACGGATTTCTGTCAACTCAAATTCCGTACCTTCTCGGGCAAGGAAGGACCAACTGAAGTGCATGAATGGCTTACGAACACGCAGCATCAGTTGGAGGCCGCTGAACTTCCAAAGAGAAGTGGATGACTGCCGTCAGGATGCAACTGACGGACAACGCGCATCATTGGTGGCTATCCGAAGAAAGAAGGCTCGGACATGATCAGGTTACCTGGGAGGAGTTCTCCAGACTCTTCCAGGAAATGTACATCCCTGCTGTGGCTCGGTCAGAACTCCGAGACAGATTCAACCGCCTGATCCAGGGCAACATGACGGTGGAGGAATATAACGCCGAATTCATTCGCCTGACCCGCTTTGCCCCTTCGCTAATTCCTACCGAAGAGGAGAAGGCGGAGAAGTTCTTTGATGGGCTCAGGTTCGAGCTTCAGAAGTTAATCGGATCGGTCGTGCCCACATCTTACTCCGACGTCCTAGCTGCAGCACGTCGGCTGGAGCGCGTTACTCGGAGGAAATCAAGCCTGAAACGTCCCTTCTCCTCAGCACCGTCCAAGTCATCACCAGGGGAACCTGCTAAACGGCCCCAGAAGAGCCAGCCTCCAAGAGCAGCAACTAAGAACCTGCCTACTTGCCATTACTGCGGCAAAGTAGGACATATTGAAAAAGAATGTAGACGCAAGCTGGGGCTCTGCCTTATTTGCGGATCTGGACAACACTTCTCAAAGGACTGCTCGGAACGTCGAGATGGAGTTCCGAATCGACCAGCTCCACCTGCAGCTCTTTCAGCTGGGGGAGCAACACAGACAGGGCCTGGAGGAGCCAGGCCACCTGTAAACCCCCTGAATTTTCAAAATTATTAAATCTTGGATTTTTCCAATTTCTGGAATTTTCTGTAAATTTTCTGTAATTAAAATCAAGGCTTTTAATTAATAAATAATTTTTAATTAGCAATACATAATATTAAAATATTGTGAAAATAATATTTTTGGGTGTAAAATAGAAAATTGGACTTAGGATAATTTTTCTGGATTTTTCTGGGCCTCAGACCTATTTTTAAATGCCTAAAAACTATTTTTATTAATTAATTAATTATTTAAATTATTTATTTATTTATTATTTATTTTTATTATTTATTTTCTTTCTTTTTCCTTGGGCCGGCCCGGCCCATTGGACCGGCACGCTAGGCCCAGCCCAGCCCGACCGCTGCGGGTCGGATCCGGGTCCGCCCGCCCGACCCGGCTCCTCACCCGCCCGCCCGGAGACCCGTTCTCCTCCCCAGCCCCACGCCTCCCGCGTTCGGCGCCGGCCGCCGCGCGCAGCGCCGCGCGATCCGCTCGCCACGCCGCCGTTTCCCGCGGCCACGTCCCCCCCCCCACGATCCGCCTACCTCGGCCCCCTGCAACCGGCCGCTCCCCCTTTAAAAACCCCATCGAGTCCTCCCCGACCCCCACCGCGCTGTTCCGCCGCCTCCTAGCTCCGCCGGCGACGCCACTCCCCGCCGACCTCCTCGCCGCGCCGCCACGAGCCGCCGCCGATCCTCCCCTCTCCTCCTTCCTCCGATCTCTCCGGCAACCGCAGCAGCAGCGGTACGAGCAGCCGCAGCCGCCGCCTCTGGCTGCCCTGAGCCGCCGCCGACGACCACTTCGGCTCGCCGCGCCGCCCTCCACCGCGTGTCCCCGAGCCCGGCCGCCCAACAGCCGCCCTCCGCCGGATTCCGACGAAAACCCTAACCCTAGCCCTAATTTGGATTCCGTGTCGGACACGACACGGACACGTCTTCGACCCTGTTTTCGGGTCCCCTTATGGTATGTGTAACTTTCGCCTCGTAGCTCCGTTTTCAATTCTGCAAATTGCGTTGGGAAGCCTGTATGACCCTCTCAGTGTCCGGACAAACTGTTCGCGGCATCGTGCCCTGTGGTGATCGCACACCGCGATCCAAAAACAGGAAAAATCAGACCCTGTTTCACCCCGGAACTGAGTACGCCCCGCCAAACGGGACGACTTGGTCGCGTGCGGTCTTCACAGACACGTGCGCAGCGTCGATACGGACGTGTGAGATTTCGCGGAAGCTGATTCGGGTGTGCGTGCACACCGGAGTCAACGCGTATCCGCGGACATCGCCCCGTATCCACAATTTCTGTAATTCACCCTAACTTCTTGTACACTCGTCGGATCGAGACGAAACTTGCGCCATCGGACTCGTAGCGATACGCTGGTCCTGTGGGTCAAGTTTGGTTCAATTCTGAGAACGTTGATGAAATCGCGTGTCGTGGGCCCCACAAGCCCCGCTCGACGGGCGATTTTGTGTTCGGCTCATCGGAATCCAAATCTGGAAGTTCCGTTGGGTTCGTATCAGCGTTCCTGACCTGTTGACACTAAGTTTGGTGAATTTGGAGACTTTTGACCCGGACACGTTTTTCGGTGCAAAGCGGGCCCAACGGCGGACCCCGTTTTGACCCAAAACTGCCGTTTTTGCCCTTGTCTCCAAATTGGACCCAAGGACAGGCGTTTCTAGCTATTTGACATCTTCTGAGCGTGATGGTAATGTCTATTTCAGCTTTTGGACTCATCTATGGACTTTCCCCCCAAGAACTTAACTAATCAGATCCAAACAACAGGCAAGTACCTGCACTTCAAGTTAATCTTTATATTTTGATAATTAATTCCCTGCTCTACTAGTAACCTTGATGAGTACACGTAGTATTAGAATACTGTATTTCATGTCTTGAATACGGGTTTTCATGTCTTGCTTTCGTGTCGGGTGGGAGAATACTAGGAGGCATGTAGTTTACCCTTCCCCAGGTCCAGATACTAGCTGTTGGTACGCGACTGCACCATCAGCCTTATACTTGATTGTTCCAGACACTAGTCGTCTATGACGGCCTTATTAGCCTTATAAACCCCTACATGCCAACTATGTATTCTAAAACAAACACAAGTTCACACAGATAGTCTCTAGTCTTGTTACATTTCTTGCTGACAGTTGTAGTTTCATTTTCTGTCTCATTTATTCCCTGCTTTCTCATATTCTTGTTTATAGCTTTAAAACTCTGAAATATTGATGTTTCCTTTAAGTAATGTTCTCAATATGATACTCAATTTAATTGTCATAATTATTTAGTTTAATCTTGTTGTGCACTGTGTACTTTGCTCCTTTCCTGACTGGATACGTTGTTTAGGCGATGATGAGAACCTTGCCCCTACCTATTATGGACCCTATGAGCCAGCAGGTGATACAGTCGCAGAGCCGGTTCCCACCCAGGAGACTACTCCTGCAGAATAGTTAGCAGTAGCTATCTTTATTCTATTTCTTATCTTATTAATCGGGTTTGTCCCCGATTTTATTCTAAATTTCTGTACTAAACAATTGAATCTGTTGTCACATTTATTTCAGTTGCAATCTTAAGTTTCCATTCTCATTATTATCTTGCTTATGTTAATTGTGAATGAGCTAGTTTAGTTAAGTGTGGATTTGGCCTAGACAGCGTACTACCGCCGATTCTGCGGCGTAGGCTGGACGTGCCCACGCACTCGTGCCCGAATACCCGGGTGCGGGTCGTGACACGTTTTAGTGGTGGCCCATGCAGGTTCAAACGACTAAATTGTTCGGTTTCAACTTAGGGACCGAACAGGCCTGCAATAAGATTGAGGATTCTAGGGAAAAGCTCATTCACAGTATAGGGTCCTTATTTCAATTCTTGATATCATTTCTGCTCAATTTTCCTATCGCCTTTGATTTCCAAGTATTCTATTCTGATTCTCCTATCCCTTAATCTTTCAGAATGGTCCAAACCAGGAACACAGTAGGAGGCACATCAGAACCAGCTGAGCAGAATGTGCCCGAAACTCTTGCACTCCCGCCGCCTCCATCTGTTCCAGCAGTTACTCTAGATGGGACACAACTACTTGGAGTGTTCCAGGGACTAGTGGAATCCCAGAAAGAACAGACTGCACTTCTGCGGACCAGCCTCTCGGAAGCTATTAAGTCCCAGGAGTCGCCACTCAAGAGGCCAAGAAGTGCTAAAGACTTCAAGAACCTTAGGCCTCTGGAATTCTACGGAACTGAGGGCATTCTCTACGCGGATGAGTGGATAGAGAATGTCGAGAGACTCCTGAAGACTGCTCGGGTTCCCGATGATCTCAAGGTGGAGTCTGCAAGCCTGCAACTGTTCGACATTGCTCGAACCTGGTTCAGAGATGAACCCCAACTATCTGCTCCCGACATCACCTGGGAGGACTTCAAGAGGCTATTCAAGGAGAAATTCTACCCCGAAGTGGCTCGGGAAGCTCTCGAAAGCCAATTCGAGAGACTGGAACAAGGTAACATGACTGTTGATGAATATACTGCTGAATTTAGCAGGTTAAGCCACTTTGCGGAGTACATGGTTCGTACCCCGGAGGACAGAGCCCGTAGATTCAAGAAGGGGCTATCTCCGGATATCCGCCTTGCTGTCACCACCAGCCGAGCTCGCACCTATGAGGAAATCCTGAGCGTGGCACAAGGCGTTGAGAGAGACATGGGGCATAAGCTAAAGCGAGAGAGAGATACCGGAAATGCGGGACCCAACAAACGCCTTTTTCAACAACAACAACAGCAGAGGTCCCCGCAGCAAGCCCAGCGTCCTCTCCCTCGAGCTCCAGCACCCCAACATCAAGCTCAAGGGCAGACCCAACGAGTTCCCACTTGTGGCTTTTGTCGAAAACAAGGTCACACCTGGCAAGTTTGTAGGATGAGACTAGGTGTCTGTCTATATTGTGGATCAACAGAACATCTAGTGAGGGACTGCCCCACTGCTCCAGGACGCGGACAAGCTTACGTGATGACCGTGGAGAACGCGCAGACTTTGGGAGCAGCTAATGCGCGTAAGTGATTCGTAGATACCTTTTCTAGTATTGTTTAGCTCATGCCTACTGGTTCGTGACCTCAGCCTCAACCCAGTAATTTTGAACTTGCTAAATAACCTAGTATGCTTTTAAATTTGATAACTATAGAAGATTTTAGAGGTTGCTATTATGCTTACTATGTGTTGTTTTGTGGATTTAAATAATTTTTACCTCCTTTTCATCATTATCTAGCGCACTTAAATTTTGCTGAACTTGACATATGCTGCTATTTCATAGCTTAGTTTTGCAAGCTTACCTTTATCGGGCTTGTTCAGGACACATGTATTACTGAGGCCTGATCAACCTTAGTGCATTTTGATTCGCACTTCGCACAACTACCTTACGTGGATTGAGAGATATAGTGACTAATATACTTACCCCTAAAATGTGTCCGAGCATATCGTATCAGTTACATAATTATACTGATACGAGCATGCGGATAAACGATTAACAGAATAGAATCTCAATCCATAACCGCCTGACAATCCCCATTAGAAATCTTTAAGCGCCTTGATCCCTATACCTCTGTTCTACCACCTACCCTTAAACTCTTAGTATTGATCCTCGGCTTCCCTCACTTCGGAAAGACAAATTCTGTGTTTGATTTGTAGTGCTAGATGATAACCCTTTATGACTAAGGCAATACCCTAGGTGATGTGTTTTGGGTTGCAGACTTAAAAATTTCAATACCATGATTTATTAAGTTGGACCTAGCTTTACTAGTTGTACAGCCTTAGAGGATATGGGTAAAATTCCAAGTTGGGTAGCGACCGCAATCAAGTGAGATTGGACCGAGAGAACCCTGCTATAATTTTAAATTTCGAGGACGAAATTTTTATAAGTTGGGTAGGTTGTAAACCCCCTGAATTTTCAAAATTATTAAATCTTGGATTTTCCCAATTTCTGGAATTTTCTGTGAATTTTCTGTAATTAAAATCAAGGCTTTTAATTAATAAATGATTTTTAATTAGCAATACATAATATTAAAATATTGTGAAAATAATATTTTTGGGTGTAAAATAGAAAATTGGACTTAGGGTAATTTTTCTGGATTTTTCTGGGCCTCAGACCTATTTTTAAATGCCTAAAAACTATTTTTATTAATTAATTAATTATTTAAATTATTTATTTATTTATTTATTATTTATTTTTATTATTTATTTTCTTTCTTTTTCCTTGGGCCGGCCCGGCCCATTGGACCGGCCCGCTAGGCCCAGCCCAGCCCGACCGCTGCGGGTCGGATCCGGGTCCGCCTGCCCGACCCGGCTCCTCACCCGCCCGCCCCGAGACCCGTTCTCCTCCCCAGCCCCACGCCTCCCGCGTTCGGCGCCGGCCGCCGCGCGCAGCGCCGCGCGATCCGCTCGCCACGCCGCCGTTTCCCGCGGCCACGTCCCCCCCCCACGATCCGCCTACCTCGGCCCCCTGCAACCGGCCGCTCCCCCTTTAAAAACCCCCTCGAGTCCTCCCCGACCCCCACCGCGCTGTTCCGCCGCCTCCCAGCTCCGCCGGCGACGCCACTCCCCGCCGACCTCCTCGCCGCGCCGCCACGAGCCGCCGCCGATCCTCCCCTCTCCTCCTTCCTCCGATCTCTCCGGCAACCGCAGCAGCAGCGGTACGAGCAGCCGCAGCCGCCGCCTCTGGCTGCCCTGAGCCGCCGCCGACGACCACTTCGGCTCGCCGCGCTGCCCTCCACCGCGTGTCCCCGAGCCCGGCCGCCCAACAGCCGCCCTCCGCCGGATTCCGGCGAAAACCCTAACCCTAGCCCTAATTTGGATTCCGTGTCGGACACGACACGGACACGTCTTCGACCCTATTTTTGGGTCCCCTTCTGGTATGTGTAACTTTCGCCTCGTAGCTCCGTTTTCAATTCTGCAAATTGCGTTGGGAAGCCTGTATGACCCTCTCGGTGTCCGGACAAACTGTTCGCGGCATCGCGTCCTGTGGTGATCGCACAACGCGATCCAAAAACAGGAAAAATCAGACCCTGTTTCACCCCGGAACTGAGTACGCCCCGCCAAACGGGACGACTTGGTCGCGTGCGGTCTTCACAGACACGTGCGCAGCGTCGATACGGACGTGTGAGATTTCGCGGAAGCTGATTCGGGTGTGCGTGCACACCGGAATCAACGCGTATCCGCGGACATCGCCCCGTATCCGCAATTTTTGTAATTCACCCTAACTTCTTGTACACTCGTCGGATCGAGACAAAACTTGTGCCATCGGACTCGTAGCGATACGCTGGTCCTGTGGGTCAAGTTTGGTTCGATTATGAGAACGTTGATGAAATCGCGTGTCGTGGGCCCCACAAGCCCCGCTCGACGGGCGATTTTGTGTTCGGCTCATCGAAATCCAAATCTGGAAGTTCCGTTGGGTTCGTATCAGCGTTCCTGACCTGTTGACACTAAGTTTGGTGAATTTGGAGACTTTTGACCCGAACACGTTTTTCGGTGCAAAGCGGGCCCAACGGCGGACCCCGTTTTGACCCAAAACTGCCGTTTTTGTCCTTGTCTCCAAATTGGACCCAAGGACAGGCGTTTCTAGCTATTTGACATCTTCTGAGCGTGATGGTAATGTCTATTTCAGCTTTTGGACTCATCTCTGGACTTTCCCCCCAAGAACCTAACTAATCAGATCCAAACAACAGGCAAGTACCTGCACTTCAAGTTAATCTTTATATTATGATAATTAATTCCCTGCTCTACTAGTAACCTTGATGAGTACACGTAGTGTTAGAATACTGTATTTCATGTCTTGAATACGGGTTTTCATGTCTTGCTTTCGTGTCGGGTGGGAGAATACTAGGAGGCATGTAGTTTACCCTTCCCCAGGTCCAGATACTAGCTGTTGGTACGCGACTGCACCATCAGCCTTATACTTGATTGTTCCAGACACTAGTCGTCTATGACGGCCTTATTAGCCTTATAAACCCCTACATGCCAACTATGTATTCTAAAACAAACACAAGTTCACACAGATAGTCTCTAGTCTTGTTACATTTCTTGCTGACAGTTGTAGTTTCATTTTCTGTCTCATTTATTCCCTGCTTTCTCATATTCTTGTTTATAGCTTTAAAACTCTGAAATATTGATGTTTCCTTTAAGTAATGTTCTCAATATGATACTCAATTTAATTGTCATAATTATTTAGTTTAATCTTGTTGTGCACTGTGTACTTTGCTCCTTTCCTGACTGGATACGTTGTTTAGGCGATGATGAGAACCTTGCCCCTACCTATTATGGACCCTATGAGCCAGCAGGTGATACAGTCGCAGAGCCGGTTCCCACCCAGGAGACTACTCCTGCAGAATAGTTAGCAGTAGCTATCTTTATTCTATTTCTTATCTTATTAATCGGGTTTGTCCCCGATTTCATTCTGAATTTCTGTACTAAACAATTGAATCTGTTGTCACATTTATTTCAGTTGCAATCTTAAGTTTCCATTCTCATTATTATCTTGCTTATGTTAATTGTGAATGAGCTAGTTTAGTTAAGTGTGGATTTGGCCTAGACAGCGTACTACCGCCGATTCTGCGGCGTAGGCTGGACGTGCCCACGCACTCGTGCCCGAATACCCGGGTGCGGGTCGTGACACCACCTCTACCACCTCAGGCAGCAATGTTCCAGCAAGCTCGTCAGCAAAGGGGTCCCGCTCAGGGACGAGGTCAGGCATATGCACTAGCAGTCACTGAGGAAGCTACTACAGGCGAAGTGATAGCAGGTACCATATTAGTAGCTTCAATTCCTGCTGTAGCATTATTTGATTCTGGAGCCTCGCATTCATTTATTGCTGCTAGCTTCGTAGCCACACATAGAATAGCTACCGCACTTCTCTCGAAGATGAAGAGAATTCTAACGGGAGGTGGAATTATCCCGGTTAGTGATACCTGTAGATCATGTTCGGTAGTAGTCTGTGGCCGAGAGATGCGAGCCCAATTCCTGATCTTTTCTATGCCTGACTACGATATTGTACTTGGTATGGACTGGTTAAGTCAGTACCATGCGACACTGGATTGCCGGCTTGGAAAAGTGATATTTAGACCCCCTAGCCTTCCTGAGTTTGAATTCCTTCGAGGAGCTGTAGAACAAGGGGTCCAGCCAACTCTTAGGGTATTAACTGTAGAAGAGGATTCAGGTTACCCAAGAGTCATCTCGGATTTTGTGGATGTATTTTCCGACGATCTTCCAGGTTTACCACCTGATCGGGAGATAGAATTCACAATAGACCTAACTCCAGGAGCCGAACCTCTCACTTCATCGGTATATCGGCTAGCACCTAAGGAGTTAGTGGAGTTGAAAGCACAATTTGACGACCTTCTGGAGAAAGGATTTATCCGGTCCAGTGTTTCACCTTGGGGAGCACCTATACTTTTTGTACCCAAGAAGGACGGAACTGTACGGTTGTGCATTGATTACAGAGCCCTTAATGCTGTAACTATTAAGAACCGGTACCCATTACCACGTATTGATGACTTGTTTGACCAATTGAGTGGTGCTAGGGTATTCTCAAAGATTGACCTTAGATCCGGTTATCACCAGATTAGGGTGAAGAAGGAAGATATCCCAAAGACGGCCTTTAGAACTAAGTATGGGCATTATGAGTTCCTAGTAATGCTGTTTGGGTTAACCAACGCACCCGCCGTATTTATGAGTTTGATGAACGGAGTCTTCCATCAGTACTTGGATAAGTTCGTGGTGGTATTCATTGATGATATCCTAGTCTACTCCAAGAACCACGAAGAGCACGAGGAACACCTAAGAATTGTGCTAGAAACTTTGAGAAGGGAGAAGCTATATGCCAAGCTCAGCAAATGTGAGTTCTGTATGGACAAGGTGCCATTCTTAGGACATATTATCTTGGGTGAAGGACTGTCTGTGGACCCAGAGAAGGTCACTGCAATAGAAACCTGGCCTACCCCTACCTCGGTTGCGGAAGTGAGAAGTTTTCTTGGACTTGCTGGGTATTACCGGCGGTTCGTAGAAATTTTTTCAAGGATCGTAGAGCCGATGACTAAGCTGACACGGAAGGATCAGGAGTTCATATGGACGGAAGAATGCCAGAATGCCTTTGAAGAATTGAAGAGGCGTCTAACAACAGCACCAGTATTGACTCTTCCCTCAGGGTCAAGAGGTTTTGTTGTTTATAGTGATGCGTCCGGTAGTGGACTAGGTTGTGTCTTGATGCAACATGGCAAGGTTATCGCTTATGCATCGAGGCAGTTGAAGGTCCACGAGAAGAATTACCCAACGTATGACCTGGAGCTAGCTGCAGTGATTTTTGCATTGAAGATCTGGAGGCATTATCTGTATGGAGAGAAGGTCGAAATATTCACTGACCATAAGAGCTTGAAGTATGTTTATACTCAGAAGGAGCTCAACACGAGGCAAAGGCGTTGGCTTGAGTTGATGGTGAACTTTGACATAGATCTGCAGTACCACCCGGGGAAAGCAAATGTTGTAGCCGACGCCCTCAGCAGAAAACCCTCGGCTTATTTCTTAACTGAGCAGCCTCAGCTATTACAAGACTTGCAAGATCTTCAGATAGAGGTTATTTTACCTGGACAAAATGGTTTGCTGGCTAACCTCGAAGTTAAGTCATCGCTGGTGGAGAGAATCAAAGAAGCTTTGCCTAATGATGCCAGATTCCGAAGGCTGAAAGAGAGAACCGAAGCAGGCATGCAAACGGGACTTCGCATCCACGAGGACGGGACATTAAGGTGCGGAAATTGCCTATATGTTCCAAATGGAGAATTAAGGCAGGAGTTGATGACGGAAGCACATAGCTCCATATACTCTGTTCATCCAGGAGGAACCAAGATGTACCGGGACCTAAGACAATATTACTGGTGGCATGGAATGAAAGGGAGATTGCCCGATTTGTGGCAAAATGTTTAGTCTGCCAGCAGGTGAAGGCCGAGCACCAAAGGACTGCAGGTATGTTGCAGCCACTTCCCATACCTGAATGGAAGTGGGAGCATATTACCATGGACTTCGTCACTGGCTTTCCAAGAAGCCCCAGTGGAAAGGATGCGGTATGGGTCATCGTGGATCGGCTCACTAAGTCGGCTCACTTCTTGCCATTCAGAGTCGGACAATCCACGGAAGTACTAGCCGACATGTATATGCGACAGATCATAAAATTACATGGAGTGCCGGTTAGTATTGTATCAGATCGAGACTCGAGGTTTACATCTCACTTCTGACGAAGCATGCAAGAGAGTCTCGGCACCAGGCTCAAATTCAGTACTGCCTATCATCCTCAGACAGATGGCCAATCAGAGCGCACAATTCAGATCTTGGAAGATATGCTGCGATCATGTATACTGGACTTCGGAGGATCTTGGGAAGATCATCTGCACTTAGTGGAGTTCTCCTACAACAACAGCTATCAGGCAAGCATTCAGATGGCACCTTTCGAGGCGTTGTACGGAAGGAAGTGCAGATCGCCGATATGCTGGAGTGACGTTGGCGAACGTCAATTACTGGGTCCAGAGTTGGTAACGAAGACAGTGGAGAAAGTAAGACAGGTTCAGAATCATCTTCGTGCAGCCCAGGATAGACAGAAGCATTAGGCCGATGCACACAGACGACCCCTGGAGTTCAAGGAAGGAGAGCATGTATTTTTGAGGATATCGCCCACTAGAGGTACTATCAGATTCGGCAGTAGAGGCAAGTAAAGCCCAAGGTATATTAGGCCATTTGATATCTTGGAGCGCATTGGTGAGGTGGCTTATCGTCTTGCATTACCTCCATCCTTAGAGGGAGTGCATGATGTATTCCACGTCTCACAGCTGAGGCGATACGTGACTGACCCAAGTCATATAGTTGATCATTCTGAGATTTCGGTGGGACCTAGCCTGAGATACGAGGAGCAGCCAGTGGGTATACTCGACACCAGTGAGAAGACACTGCGAGGGCAGACAATCGGACTGGTTCGGGTAGCTTGGAAACAATATTCTCCGGGCGAATCGACCTGGGAACGGGAAGATGTTATGCGCCAGCGTTATCTACACTTATTTGCAGATGCAGGTAAAACCTAAGCATTCTTTAATTCTGTAAATTTGTGCCTCTGTAGTTTATCCTTCGATTGCGAGGACGCAATCCTCTTAAGTGGGGTAGATTGTAATCACCCTAAAATTTTCAGATTTTTAAATCAATTTTTGGGAATTTTCTGCAAAAATTTTCAGGAATTTACATAGGTGCTGTGATAATTTTATAATTTTATATTACTAATAACTAATATTAAAATATTATAAAATTAATATTTTTGGGTGTAAAATAGAAAACCGGACTTAGGGTAATTTTTCTGGATTTTATTGGGCCTCAGACCTATTTTTAAATGCCTAAAAACTAATTAAACTATTTATTAATTAATTGTTTTTATTTATTATTATTATTATTATTGTTTATTTATTTATTTTATTGTATTTTGGGGCCCGGCCCGGCCCAGTGGGCCGAGCCCATTAGTGCAACCCAGCCCAGCCCCCCAGCCACCCTAGCGGGTCGGGCGGGTCGGGCGGGTCCGCCCAAACCCGGTTCCGCACCCGACCCGGCTCCTCTCCCCTGTCACCCGCACGACCCCCACTCGCCCCGATCCCTCCGCCGCCCGCCGCATTTTCCGGCCGCCACGACCGCCTCCCCCTCCGCTAGTCCCGCCCACGTCGCCCCCGACCTCGGTCTCCCCTCTCCCCGCCGACTCCCTATATAACCTCCCCACCCGATCAGCCCCACCGGCCACAGCATCCCCAAACCCTAGACCGCCTCACCGCCGTGCGCCACCGCCCGACTCCGACCGACCTCCCCGCCAGCGCCGACCAGCCACCCTCCGGCCGGCCTCCCCCGCCGCAGAGTCGCCCGTCTCCGGCCAGAACCCAAACCCTAGGGTTGGGTTGGACACAGGACACTTCGCGTCGTGTCGGACACGAGATAATTTAGGTTTTTCAAACCCTGTTCTGGTACGCGTATCTCCCTGCTCGTTTATCCGATTTCGATTCTGTAAATTACGTTGTGAACCCTGTATGACCCTCTCGGTGTCCGGACAAATCGCTCGGGGCATCGCGTCCTGTGGTGATCGCACACCGCGATCCAAAAACAGGAAAAACCAGACCCTGTTTCACCCCGGAACTGAGTACGCCCCGCCAAACGGGACGACTTGGTCGCGTGCGATCTTCACAGATACGTGCGCATCGTCGATACTGACGTATGGGATTTCACAGAAGCTGATTCGGATGTGCGTGCACACCGGAATCAGTGCGTATCCGCGGACATCGTCCAGTATCCGACTTTTCTGTAATTCACCCTAACTTTGTGCACACACGTAGGATCGAGACAAAACTTGCGCCATCGGACTCGTAGCGATACGCTGGTCCTGTGGGTCAAGTTTGGTTCGATTCTGAGAACGTTGACGAAATCGCGTGTCGTGGGCCCCACAAGCCCCGCTCGACGGGCGATTTTGTGATCGGCTCATCGGAATTCAAATCTGAAAGTTCCGTTGGGTTCGTATCAGCGTTTCTGACCTGTTGACACTAAGTTTGGTGAATTTGGAGACAGTTGACCCTGACACGTTTTTCGGTGCAAAGCGGGCCCACCGGTGGACCCCGTTTTGGCCCGAAATTATCGTTTTTGCCCTTGTCTCTAAATTGGACCCAAGGACAGGCGTTCCTAGCTATTTGACACCTTCTGAGCGTGATGGTACTCTTCATTTCATCTTTCGGAGACATCTTTGGAAATTTCCGAGAACAGGACCTAAGTGGAATTCAAACATCAGGCAAGTGCACCTTGCCAAACTTGCAGTCTTTATCTTCATAGTTCCTGTAATAATACTTTGCTGGTTGTCTTGTGTAAATACATATAAACTTGTTTAAACTGATTAACTTAGAAAACGGATGACGTACCTAGTGTCCGATCATAGTCGGGTGCCAACACCGTACGCGGTGTTGGGTTCGTCATTTAGAGATGGATTTGCGATACCCTTTACTTTTGTACTTGACATATCAAGTACCCTACAACCCAGGACACTTGACACTATACATGAACAGAATCTTCCTGAGACATTCATGGTGATTCTGTATAGGATACAGGACTTGACAGAGATACTCTAGTTATAGACAGTTTGACTCGTTGCATTAGTTATAATCCCGCTGACATGGACATGAGACGTTATGGTCATGGTTTGCGTGATTACATTGGGTGGGGAGAGACACACAGGCTACAGGCTATTCTATCTATATATCTACTATTATTGTGAGGTTGTAGACTCTCCAGCAGAGCTAGACCCTTTACGTGTTATTGCTGCTACCGGCTCCCCGACACAGAGCTTGTAGCAGTCTCAGCCTGAGTACTAGTGTTGCTCTCATTTGCATATCACGTAGATGGTTACATAGTTTACCCAGCTGTTTCATTTAATTTAATTGTACTGCATTTATTTGGCTTGTTTTATTTTGTGCCTTGCTATGTCCACTGAGGACCTGGAATGGATTATGTCCCCAGGTTTAGCTGAGGAGCGGTATCCCGAGGTATACGGGACCGGAGCTGAGGCTATTGCTGGACTTGATACTGGAGCAGAACTGAACCCTGCAGACGAGGTGACTGCCGAAGACTTCTCCCGAGTACCTGATCCCGTACTCAGTATTTACTTTATGTTTATCTCTTTTGTTCCTGGCCTATTGAGCCAGTGTATCAGATATATGTCGGATTGTTTCTCCGACTGACTTGTTGAGACTTGTTGCTACTTATTTCTATTTTATTATGCAGTTTATTTCTTTATCTTATGGATGAGATTAGTGTGACTTGTTGTAGTAGATCTTATGTACAGCTTAAGTACGCCCTGATGGTACCATTAAATTGGGTTATCCATCGGTGCGTGCTGCTGGCCATTGCCACGCATCTCCAGTCCCTCGGTATTTTGGGACTGGGGCGTGACACAGGTGGTCCATTAAGGAAATCCCAATTGTTGGTCATCTTGCGCAGCAACAGAACTCTCAGCACTCTGTTGGTAGCATTGGTTCTACTTATAATTTCTCTGCTTCAGGAAATCCTAATAGTCAGCCCACTGCAGGTGGTCCATTAAGCCAAACTGGATTTATGACTCAGGTTTGCTGCTATGGTTTCAGTTTATGACTTAAATCAGAAGTATCCCAATTGGTGGTCATCTTGCGCAGCAGCAGAACTCTCAGCACTTTGTTGGTAACATTGGTTATATTTTTTTTATAATCAGGAGTGTCAAAATTTTGACAGTCCTACCAATTGGAAGGAGTGGAGGACCTGGGGGTAGCGGCGGAGGAAGGAGGGAAGGGAGGAGCGGCGGACGCCGAGGGTGCCGAGGGTGCCGAGGTAGTCGAACTTGAGCTGGGCGAGGGTGGGACGGTGTCACGTTCCAGTCCCAAAATACCGAGGGACTAGCCACGTGGCAATGGCCAGCAGCACACTCCAATGGACAAACCCAATTTAATGGACCCGTTAGAGTGTACTTAAGCTGTAAAACAAATATAATGGTCTACGACACATGTCAAAGTCTAATTCTAATCTCATCCACAAAAGATAATCATATTTCAAATGTCAGACTAATCAAAAAGAAATATAATCCAACAAGTCTCAAAAAAAAGTAATTTCGGGGAACAACCAGAAAATAAGTTTAGTACAGTAATCCAAGAGACAGGAAATAGAGAAACTATAAACAGAAATAACTGAGTATATAAATCAAATACTCAGGAGAAATCCTCTGGCATCACTTCGTCCTCTGGTGCTGGTACTGCTCCAGTGTCTGCTCATGCCCCGTATACCTCGGGGTAAATCTCATCTGCTATACCTGGAGACATAATCCGGATCCAGGTCCTCAGGGGACATAGCAAGGCACAAGAATAACTCAAGCCAAATAAAATGCAGTATATAAAAATATATCAATAGAGCAAACTATGTAACCAACTATGTGATATACAAATGAGAGCATTACTAGTACTCAAGCTGAGATCACTACAAGCTCTGTGTCGGGGAGCCGGTAGCAGCAATATCACGTAGTGGGCCAAGCTCTCGAACAGAGACTAAAGTATCGCAATAATAAATATATATGTATGTAATCAACCTGTAGCCTTTGTGTCTCTCCCCACCCAATGTAATCACACGTCTCATGTCCACGATATCTCATGTCCATAACACGCAAGATCATGATCTCTAGCTAGTATAACGAATCATAATAATATCTATGTATATGCAAGATCTATGTCACGAATCCTGTAAGCCTATACAGAATCACCATGAATAACTCAGGAAAGATTATGTCTCATGAATAGTGTCAAGTGTCCTATGGTATGACGTACTTGATAAAGCAAGCACGAAAATATAGGATCGGATTATCAACTCTCTAAGTGACCATACACGACTCCCCGTACGGCGTCGACACCCGAATATTATTCGGACGTGAAGCAACGTCTCACGGTTCTAGGTTGAATATGTACATCTCAAGAGTATATATATATATATATATATATATATATATATATATATATATATATAAAGAACTTAAGCAAATAATATAACAGGAATTATTGCAAGTTGGCAAGGTACACTTCCTGGGGTTTGAATTCCGTTAATTGCTCCGATGTGCGTAAAATCTTCAGGTACGTCTCCGAATGTTGAAACAAACATTACCATCACTCTCAGAAGACCTGAAATAGCTAGGATTGACTACCCATAAGTCCAATTTGGACACAGGGACAGAATTCACAGTTTTTTGTCAAAGCGGGGTCCACATGTAACCCACTTCGCACCGAAAAATGGGCCAGAGATAAAGTTCTCCAAATTCGTCAAACTTAGTGTCTACGAGTCCATAACGATGATACGAACCCAACAGAATGTCCGAAACTGGATTCCGATGAGCCGATCACAAAATCGTACGTCAAGTGGAGTCGTGGGACCCACAATACGGAATTTCGTCAACGTTCTCAGAATCGAACTAAACTTGGGTTCCAGGACCAGCATAACGCTATAAATCCAATTGCGCAAGTTTTATTGCGAAACGACAAGCACACACGCAATTATGACGAGTGTCAGAACATGTCCGATACGGGACTTTTCGACGGATACGCGTTGATTCCGGTGTACACGCACATCCAAATCAACTTTTGCGAAATCTCACACGTCCGCGTTGACGATACGCGCCTTTCGATGTAATTAGCACACGACGAATTTGCATCGTTTAGCGGAACGCACCTAGTTTCGGAAAAAAAAAGGGTTTTAAAAACCAATTTTTTGGTCGAATTTACCCGCAAATAAAACATAATATACAGCAAATTAAAATAAACTAATTACAGGGTTTAAAACTCGGTTATGTTGTCTAATTTACTGTTCAAACAGAATTTAAAAATATTAACCAGATTGGAAGAAAAATGGCCATGAACATGGGACTTCGGGACTATTTCTGAACTCCAAAATATGAGCTATTTTTCTGTTTTTGCGTCGCGGTTTGCGACCGACACAGGGCACGATACCTTAATCTAATTGCACAGGGTTCGAGAGGGTCATGCTGCGATCACAACGCAATAGGCCGATCGAAAATCGACACAACGAGGAGGGAGAAAAACTCACCGGAACAGGGGTCGGCCGCGGTGTGCTACGCGTGGACGGGGCGGCGGTGCACGGCGGCGGCGGCAGGTTGCTGCGACTGCTCGGTCGTCGGTGGGTCGTCGTCGTCTGGATGGCCGGAGTTGGCGGGGTCGTCGAGTCGCCGGAGAAGATGAAGATGGTGATGGCGGTGGGGGTGGCGGATTATGGTGGTGGTCAGGTTTTATAGGGGAAGGGGAGGCGGTTACGGGGAGAGGCCGGAGCGGGGGAGGTCGTGGGGGTATCGCCAGGAACGGGAGGGTCGTGGGTGTGCGGGGGTTTCGGAGACGGGGGTGGGGTCATGCGACGCTGAGGGGGAGTGGGTTATCGGGTAGGGTAGGATCCGACCCATTAGGGTGGGGTTGGGTTTAGTTTGGTTCGGTTCAAGTCTGGTTCGGTCTAGTTTATCTAAACACAATGTTATTAGCTATTTAAAAATAGTTTTTGAGTACAATAAATTCTAAAAAATTATACAACATCATATTATTAATTATACACTTAAAATTATAATTTTTATAATATTTTAGTATTTAATTTAATACACAAAATATTAATCCCTGAAGGACATTTATTTTAAATAATTAAAAAATTACAGAAAAATTTCAAAAATTTATATTTAAATTTCTAAAAAAATCGGGTTTTTACAGACGGGGGTAGAGGGAGGTGGGGGTGGGTTCGGGTGGTCGATCCTGTGCGGAGGCCGAAAGGGGGGACGAGGCGGAGGAGCGGGAGGGAAAGGAGGCGGCGGGAGGCGGGGGAGGAGGCGGCGACGGAAGGCGGCGGTGGAGGACGAGGGAGGAGGCGGAGGCGGAGCGCTCACGTGGTGGAGAACGAGGCCGCTGCTGCGCGCGGGGGTGGCGGTGGAGGACGGGAGGAGCAGGAGTAGGGAGGTGAAGAGTTTGGGCTAGCCTGAGTAAAATTTGGACTAGCCTTAATAAAATTTCTTCATAACTTAGCTAGTCCTGAGTGTACTTTGTAGTGCCTTTATCACAAACCTTATATATATACGTGCACATATAAAAAAATTATTAAAAGTTTTAAACATAAATTTATTATAAATATTAACGTTCAAAGTAAGAATTATTTAGTTGTAAACAAATAATATTAGACAATTAAATAATTAGTTATTTAAAAAATTAGTTAGTGGACTATTTACTTACAGCTTAGACTTATCAATTTAAAACTGTTTTCATGCCACACACACATATATATATATATATATATATATATATATATATATATATATATAACCGTAAGAACAAAATCAATGTTGTCAAATTTCGAGTGATCCTTGTGGCCAATGATATGAGCCATAAAAGTTTTGGCTGTGTGGCAAAAAAATTAATAAATCGAACCAATAAAACGTGTTATTTTTTCTATTTATGATGGAAGTTAAAAAATAGTAAACCCAAAAGACATATAATATATTGTCCACAAAATATTCCGAACATTAGTGGTCCCATGATACACCAGCGACTAGGAATCTAATTAATTAATATGTGCTAATAGGTGGTACAAAATCCAACCCGGATTGTACGTAGACAAATCTGTACAAAATCAGATCGGTGTTTCTAATTGAGAATTTAAATGTCAGGCTGGCTAGATTTGGTCCGAACCGGACTGACATTGGACCATACATGTAGCCGATCGAGACGGTGGACCCAACATTTGTATGATTCATTTCTCAATTGTACATGTGGTTGACAATAATGATATCAACAATATCTGACCTGCACCTAATTAAAATTAACAGTCCTCCCATACTTTTGGTACAAATTTGCAATAGTATAGCAGGGATTTGGGACCATTGAACAACCAAAAGGATCCTAGTGTTAATCGTAAGGTTAATCAGTATATTCAACTTTTTTCAATTTTACACTTTATTATTCCGTACTTAATTCATGAATACTCTTTTATTTAGCTGCATCTTAAGTTGCTTATTAGGGTTTGTTTTATCCAAATTGTGATCGAATTTATAATCTTGTTTTTTTTTTTTTTTTCACTTTAAAGTTTTAGTGGTGACCATTTAAGGTGACTAAGGGTCGTCTTTAACTGGAAATTTCTTTGCAATATTTGTTATTGCAATTGAATTGCAACCAAAATAGCTGGTAAAACATTTACTGTAGAAATTAATATATAAATTTTGCTTTTTTGTTACAATAGTGACTCCATTTACATTTAAATAAATCTTAAAATTTGTGTAAAATTTAGAACAAATATTATTGTGCTTGTATTTACGACCATCCGGACAATCTATGGAAACATTTGGTATGCGAAATATTTTTTTATTTTCAGGCAAATTGATAGTAGGAAACACATTATCTTGTTTGGTTTAAGTTATAAAATTTAGGCTAAATTTTACGTTTATACCCCCAACTATTCTAGATGTACAACATAATACCCTCAACTATTCTAGATGTACAATATGATATCCTAAACTTTTTTACTCAATAACTTAATACCCTCAACTATTAAAAAATTTCAACTTAATATCTAAAATAAAAAAATAAAAAAAATCATAAACTACCACTCTTCCTCTGTCTCACCCCCACCAACCCCCCCCCCCTTCCACCCCCTCCCCCCCTCTGTAACACCCTGTTCCGCTCAAGCGGACTGCCGTCTCAAACGGCAATCGTGCAGCTGTCCCGACCCGCTTTGCCTCGATCAAGAAGCAAAGGATATCCAGACTTGTCCCTACAGGAATCCGGCTTAGGCTTTCAGAGGCTCGCTCAGACGTATCGCTCTACCGAGGCGAATCATCGCTAAGGTGGGTGGCTACGGTGAACTTGTCTTTGCTTAGTCAGCACACATAAAATCTGGAATGTTTATGCTAGTCGCTAGGTGAATCATCCCCTGCATGCTAATAAATCCAACGCACCTAGCTAAGGGAATAATCCCAACTCATATTGCTTGCTAGAACATGGAAAAGGAAATACTGCTTATATTCAGACCCTCGCATGCTAAGTCCCTTAACGGTTTCATCTCTCGGACTACCTTCGGGCCCGAGCAACATGCCTGCTTATGTTCCTAGAAACGCATGCTTGTCTGCTTGATAGTTACCGTATTTTCATCCAAACCCCGGGAGACTACTACGTAGTCGTTCCGTGCCTGAATGTTCCTGCAAGTATCCGGGACCGTTAGGTCACCAGGCAGCCCCGAACCAGGGGAATGCATCAAGACAAGTAAATCACTGTAAAGAATCATGATTCAAGCACCTCCTGTAATCGTGCACTACTGTACTACTGTTATACTGTTCTACTGTACCACTGTACCACTGTACTCCTGTTCTACAGTACTCGAGTATCTAGTGAAGGGGAAACTGACCCTGACCCTGACCTGCATGTCGCGGACAACTCGGAAACGAGGCATAGTTCCACGGACGTTCTCCGGGGCACTGGGGCCGCTCCGATCCGGATGGAACTCCACTGTTTCAGCCAACTGTACTGGACGAGATAGTGTGCAGCACCTACCGTTCTTTCGCTGCATACCATCCGCTCCATGGCTGAACTTACTGTATAGTCTACTGTACTAAACGAGATGGCTTGTAGCACCCACTGTACTTTCGTTGCAAACTACTCTCGTTTAAGACTAGTGTCCATAATGGCTTTGCCAGCGACCGTGTTCATATAGATAAGTCATCCTCGCTTAGCGGCTATCCGCGTGCGAGTCACTGCATCGCATCAAGTACAACTAAACACCTGAACGATCATGTTAAAACGACCCTCCTGTTTGCATATGCTTGCCTCCTGAATATTTATACATGCCTCTGCTCGAATTAACAATGTTGCCTTGGACAGGGAAGGAGATGGTAAGTTGGTGAGTCTCGCCGTGTTTCCTCTAACATCGCACGGCGCACTGCCCGACACGATAGGCTATTCAATATCTGCATGAAACTGATCCTAAGGCAACTAGAAAGACAACTGAATAGTTGTGCACGGAACCTGTATTACGTATTTGGATTTGTCGAGCGGGCGAGTAGCTTCCCCACCAGTGCATTCAATGTACTGATAATCCACCAGTTTGATATGCAGGGTGCGGGAGAACCTCGTGCGATGCGGACGCCTCCTTCGTGCGTGCTAAGGCCAGGAGTTTCCTCTGAAGCCTTGCAACGGTGCGTCCGGGACTGAAGCACATATACAAGACATAAGTTGTGAACATCGCCTGACCATCGCCTGTACATTCATTCCACAGTTGTAGCCACTTGGCACGCTTTTACTGTTTCAGAGAGAGAGGCTTGGGCGACTTGTAATCTCGGCTATACGCCGCCTGTAATACATGTTTCATATCAATAAAGAGATTACTTTACTTGTTTCGATGCTTCCGCTATATTGTCGACTCAGTGAACCTGTTACCGATCGCCTATGCGTTCATGACTCCGCTGCACTCGGACAATCTGTGCGACTCTGTGGCTTAGAACTCTTGCCGCCAGCCAATGAACCATGGCCTTGCACGGACGTGGATCACGCTCGTGCGGCATCACGTCCGGATGGGTTAAGCGATCGTTCCGCGGGAGCGCTGGCGAGGGTGATTCCCGCCTAGCGGGAACTGCCGATTTGCTTGCGGGAGATCGGGGCGTGACACCCTCATTGCCGACCTCCCTTCCCCCCTCTCTTTCTCCGGCCGACCCCCCTCCCTCTCCCCTCCTCCCTCTCTGTCGGACAGCACGGGCATCGGGACAGACGAGCACAGGGGCAGGCCGCACGTCGGCTGACGGCGCTCGCAGGCAGAACACGCAACTAGCACAGGGATAGCCGCGCGGCGACCGGCGGCATACGCGAGGCTCTGCTGCTGTCGCTGTTGCTGCGCGGGCGTGAAAATCTAGTAGGGGGGTTGGGCAGGGAGCGTGGGTGGTCAACGAAGGGAGGAGTGGAGGGGGGGGGGGAGGGGGGAGGGGAGGTGGGGGAAGGCTGGAGGGGGGGTCAACGGCGGGAGGAGAATGGGGGCCGGGAGGTGTGATAGTGACTGGGAAAGGGAAGAGAGGAAGGACATTTTGGGGGAAAAAATCCAGGTTATTAAGTTGTCCATTTTGATAGTTTAGAGTATAAGTTAAACATTTAGAATAGTTGAGGATATCAAAGTGAAATTTGGGAATACCCAACTAAATAATTTGTCCACAAAATATGATAATCCTATGTCTTAAGAATATGTAGATTTTTTTTTTCGGGTAAAATATTTTTTGTTTTTTATGCTCTTTAAAATAAATTTTTTTATTTTTTTTTTCATTTTTTGGGTTTTCTTTGTCTTCTTCATTTTTTTAGTATTGTCTTCTTTCAAAAAAAAAAATTTAATAATGTTTTTTTTTTCATTTGTTATCTTTTTTTCATTTTTCCCCTGCTTTTTTTATATTTTTCTCTTTTCTTAAGAATGATTTTTATGGTATTTATTTTCCCCAGTTTTTTTTATTTATATAAAAAAAAAATTCTTTTGTCAGTCTTTTTTTTATTTTATTTTTTCCCGAAAATATGTATATATTTATCCAATATGGAAATATAATATTTCAAAAAAAATAATTCTAGAGGATTTAATTTTTAAGTTTATAACTTTTTTTTTTGAATAAAAGTATATAAATTTTTTTGGTTATATTAGTATTCCGCTACCAAACGTTTTCCCTAAAGATTATGAGAGGATCCGCGGAATCAAAGAACTACAAACCCATTACATTCAAAAGTGCAACTATGACGAAACAACTTCACACGTAACTTAATTACTTCTTAAGCAAGACGGGAGGAAAGAAAGTGAAAAGTGGAAAACTATAAATAAACCATTTTATAAAACGTTTTTTTTTTCGTACAAGTAAAAAGTGGGGACTAATGCAACCAAGCAACTAATTCATGAACAACCAACCAATTGAAGTAATAGAAATTTATGTAGTTAATTGATGGAGCTAGCCCCTGTGATTGGATTGAATGTTAGCTAACATTCAAGCAACAAGAAATGATTGTGGTCAAATGTAGGCCTATTCTGGGACGAAAGTTTGTTGATACTTAGATTACAACACGATAAACAAATATTATTTTATTTTTATTTTTTTAATGGTCACGGTTAACAAATGCTAGTTTTTTTTTTTTTTCTGAAAATTTGTCTTGAATTTCAATTGTTGTAAATTTTGTTTTCGTACCGAGTAATTTATTTGTTAGGTATTGTAAAAGTTGATTACTTTGAAATTAATAATGACACATTATCTTATTTTAGTTCTTTAATAAATTAGTACTATATGTTGAGTTTGGTGTGAAGTTAGCTATGATCTTTTTTGAATATATGCGTAGCATAGGCTCAATGTTTATTTTTTAACTTTAAATGTGTTATTTTCTACTTGAATTTGTTAAAAAATAAACTTTTATGAGATAATTTTTTTTTATTTGTTTTGGTGTCGGTTTCTGTCCAGTGCGAGTGTTGGCTTAGTCCCTGGGTCCTATGTTTTCCTTTCTGTGTAAAGTTAGATAGGAGAAACCAATGGAATTCATTGCTGGGGTAATATTATGATGTGGACACTTCCATGCAAATATGGACACGAGAAGATTTTAAGGAGGAGTGGGGCATGATACATGTGCTAATTCAATTTGGAAAGAGGTGGGTGAACCAACTCTTAACACTTTTTAGGAATACTTGTTGATTTGGTAGGTGCATGTTAGATTTATTTATCATATGATTCAACAAAAATAATTCTTTTTTTTTTAGTTCCATATAAAAAAGGAGAAGTCATTCTCCTTTTCATATATTGCTTTATCTCTCTTAGTGGGTAAGTGGATTTTGTAGGGGATGGGCTAAATCTCATCCAACCTGCAAGCGGGTGCGTGTTTTTACGCGTTTATTATTCGCGCACTTAGCACTTGACATGCCGCAGAACGGACATGGGTACAAAGGTAATTTCATAAATTATTTTATTTTATTTTCGTTTATTTGGTCTGGTGGGTTGCTGGTCTTCCGCGCGCGGAACTGTTCTCACGTAATCCCGTTACGGAAAGAGTGGGAAAGGTTACGTGAAAGATATATCCAGGACACGATCATGAGATCTGAAAATGAGAAATCAGTTTTTCCTTCTCTCTTTCTCGCTCTCTGTTCGGAACGAAAGAACGATCGTATAGAGACGAAAAAGAAATGAAAAACACCAGAACCTATATTCTTCCAAAAACTCCTCCGTCCAATCTCTATTCTTCGGACAAGGTTGTGATCGTTCGTGGGATTCGCCACCGGGTGCACGGTGAAGTGAATCGAAGGATTCGTTGTATCTCGGGGATAGATCGCCAGGAACCCACTGCACTGTTCGCGGGGCGAAATTCTATTCTAAGGACAGCGTGTAACGTGCCTCAAATCCTATAATATTTTTTGTCTTTAATTTTATATCTTTCAATTTGCATTTTTTAGAGGTTTTTAACAACAATTTTGTCCCACGAACAGTGCATGGTGGTTCAAATTCAAGATTAATTAATGAAAAAAGTAGTAATTAATTCGAATTTGTTATGGCTAAATTTCAACTTGAGGAAATTTATTTTTTTCAACTCGATATCCTAAACTTTAATATTAAAAAAATTAATATCTCAATTATAATTATACAACTTAATACTCTAACATTATTAATAAAAAAATTTAAATGACAAAAATATTTTTCTAGAAGAAGATCGTAGAAAATATGTGAGGATGATTTGATCAAAATATTATTATTTATTTTTGTTGAAACCAAAAAATCAACCTTTAACCGTCGGAAGGTATCGACTTTAAAATATTCAATAGTTGAGGGTAGTAATTTGTATGCTATTCAGGTTTAGGATATAAAATTGAAAAACTTGGATAGTTGTGGGTATCAAGTTGACATTAAGCCACAAAAATATTTTGGGTTTCATATTTTATATGTAAATATTTGTCTCGATTTAGACATGGTCGTTTCTGAGCATGCTCAAGCTGTGTAATCGTATAGGGCCCAAAAAATTAAAAGGTATAAATTTTTTTAATCTCATATATATTACTAATTTATTTTATATTTAGGTCATTCTATTTTTTTTTTATAGAAACTATACTAGTAGAGCCCTTAAAATATCCAAAAAATAAATTTTTTTTTAGAGTGGTTAAAAATACATTTTTATATGTATATGGTTCTTAGAAAGTTAGAAATGTGAATTTAGATATGAAATATGAAACAAAAATTGGACTAGATTTTTCATACATTATGAACTTTTATTTTTAGCATAATATTTGACATGTTGGTGTTGGTTTTACTTTGCTTTCAAAAGCTCAAGTTTTCTCTTCCTTTCTTTAGTCCCACATCGGATGGGCCAAAGCTTTCTTTTGTACATATATTAGTTTCTCTTCTTTGCTCTCTTAAGTTGTTGTGTGGGGAACCCCTTGGGCCACACGTGCCGCCGCCGCCGCCAGGCCCGGCCCGGCTCGGCTCGGTTCGGCGCGCATATCGGGTACGGGTACGCGCCCACATCTGCGGGCGCCGAATGCCGATTCGATTTTCCCTTCGGGTTCGAGCTGGGACCCTAAAATTCTTTTTGCTCCTCTTCATTCTTTCATTTATTTTTCTGAACGTTGGAATTAATTTCGTCAGTTACGAATTGTTTTTGAACCGGTTTTGTGTCCAGATTCATTATTTATTTCTCCTGTGTAACGTCTGAATTAATAGAAAAATTAATTCAGACCGTTACATTTGAGTATTATATATTGGACTGATTTCTATGTAAAATCTATCCAAAATTTCTTATCTAAATTTTTGCTGCCAACATTCGATTCTGTCAAATCTTCGTCGTCTCCGAGTTCTGGGCAAAGCTAAGTCCTGGTCGTTCTCTCCGAGTCGTGTGCGACGACGAGATACCGGTAGTGCGGAAATTTTACCACTAGGAGCTTCGGGAACGTCTGCACACAGATCCCGAATCAACTCTTAGGGCAGTGCTTCGTGCACGACTTTTCCAGAGGTCGGTAATATCAGTTTAATTTTATTTTTTGTATTCTAAAATTTTTCAATAAGAAAAAGACAATATTTTTAACAGTCGGCGGGTTGTTGGTTACCATTGACATTTCTAGGTGGGTGATTAAAGTATCAATTACTTATGAGGTGCTCAACTTAGTTAACCAACCACTATTTAGTATTTCCCCCAAGGTGGTTAGTTCTTTAAGTTATATACACACAAACGATAAGAAGAGAGAGTGTAATGCCACGTAGAATTGGTGCAACTATCCACATAGATTTTGTCGTCTTTTACTCACTAACTTTACAATTTGGTCTTTAGGAATAGAATTATTTAAGTTAACTATTTCTATATTTTATGTTTATTATACAAAATATTTTTATTTTAAAACTAATTATACGAAGTATTCTATATTTTATATTTTCTACAAAAGAGTATAATAGTAACTACTCCTTTGTTTATTTATTTTTCTAAAGAAAAAAATATTTTATATAATTAGTTTTAAAGTAGAAATATAATTAACATAAATAATTCTTAAGAATATGATCTTAACATGAGACCAAGGTTGAGATAGATAAGCCAAGAAAGGACATTTTCTCTCTCTTTCTTTTTACAGATTTTTTCGTTTAAAGTAATAAAATAAATATAATTATAAAAAAAGGAAAAAGTGGGAGGTAATTGCAGATAGGGGGACCACTCGCCAAGTGACTTGGCGGGGTGCTGAGTTGGAGAGCATCTCGCCAACTGAGTTGGCGGGACGCTCTCCTCGAGAGGCCGCTCTCCAACTCAGTTGGCGGGGCATGCTGAGTTGGCTCACGACCGTTGCAATATGCTCGCCAACTGAGTTGGCGAGTAAGGATCCGTTTTCCGACCGTTCCACAACGGCTATAAACAACAACGGCTATTACATTCTCCCTCTATAAATTACCTATCTCAACCAAATCATCTCACACTCAATCTACTTCCTCTATTTCCTCTCTTCCCTCTAGCAAACTCTCCAACACTCTCTCTGTCTCTCTGCCTGCAGCTAAAGTTCATTTGAGTTTTCTGTAGCAAAAGTTCTCAACCGTCATGGATCGTAGCGTAAGAATTGTATGCTCGCACGGCGGTAAAGTAAATGGGTTAAATTATGAAGGAGGAGAAAGTATAATTTTTTTAACTTATCCGAATATTAGTTTTGAAAATATACGTAATCATATTATTGAACGTTGTTCTATTCATTATGATTTTATTCTGAAGTCTATTTTTTGTTCTAATTATTTTTTGATAGATAGTGAAGATGCATTGAATTATATTCTTGAGATTAATTCACAATCACGGTATATAAAAATATATGTTATTAAAGTAGCAGCAACCTTAGATAGTAGAAATAATGAATATTTTTCTGAATATCAGCATGTTAGTTCGGGTGCTAGTTCTTCTCAACAAATAGTTTCATTTATCCAAGAAGGTCATTCATCAGATGAATCTAACCATGATGATGATAGTGACAACGACGATGGAAATAGTGATGATTTAGTTGAAAATATAATTTATACGGTAGATGATGATGTTGTAAAAGCTATCACTGATGAATTATTTAAGGGACAATCATTTCCTAGTCGTTCTCACTTTAGAAGCTTTATAAGTAATTTAGCAATTAAATATAATTTTAGTTGTTCAGCTAGTCTTATGAATAATGCTCGTGGAAGACGAGATTGTACTGGAGGCATTTCCGGTTCCCGTCCAATACCCAGATGCTCAACACGAGTGACAAGCTCCTCCATAAGGCGCCGACTGTCTGGGAAAAGGTTTCTATGAGGTCGTTGTAAATGTTGCCGGTATAAACCACTCTGAAATTTGAAACTTGTAAATTAATATATTTATAAGATCTATGTATATGTTTTTTTGAAAGTATAATGAAGTCATACCAAATCATGCATTCCATCGACAAAAGCACGCATAGTAGAATCGTCTAATGATCTACTCTTGAACCTTTGCTCCTCGTAGTGGTATAATCGGTTGCTCATAAGAGGGCATCCCCACCATTGCCTAAAGTCCAGGCTACCTATGTCTGCAAAATGTAAAGAAAATTTTAGCAAACTTTTTACACTAAATCAATACGAATAATGAGTAACTTATAACTTACATTCCTCAGCAGAATTTAGTCTGGGAGACATGTCCCTCACACTATAATTCTCGAACCGATTATTCCAGTCAGCAACGAGGCCAATGATTCGTTGTAATGCATTTGATGTCTCATAACCGACTGTCGGTGGATCATCGAAAATTATTGGGGTCATTCCGAATTGCCGAAGAAAACGGTCTGCCAGATGGTACATGGTGAACCGATCATATATAATATGACATATGTGTAAAGTAAATGCATATGATGTCCTCTTGATTTCTGGAGCATCAGGTTCACATGAGTGCGATAACCAGGTTACCTATTTAAAGATATTGTATCAATTAGATGTGATGTTGATCTACGATCAAAACTTAAATAATTTAAAGATATTTATTGCATATTTAAAAATTACCTTATTATACTGCAGTGTATCAAATTGGCTACGATATAGTGATACAGTCCTGTATTGGTAGTGTTGACAATCCACTATGTCTGTAGGCCAGCGCATAGCAACTGGAAATATTCCAACATCACTGAGAATGCTGGTAACAGGCCTACCAATATAGAAGTGCTCGTAGGACCAGAACTATAAAACAAAAATCTGACATTAGTACAAACAAAATTTGCGTATAAAATTACTCTAACTTTTTAAGGTATTTCATTCATACCTGTATCAGTGAAATACATCCACAAATACTCTTGCGATTGGATCTGACAAATTCTGTCAGATTGGCGTATAAAAAGGCAAGAGTAGCAGCTCCCCACGCATGCTCAGTAGGTTTTGTCAGATCATCCAATAATGGTAGAAGCTGCACATTTACCATATTTTTCGATGCATCGGGAAATAGAATTGCACCACATAAACAAAGCAGATACGCTCTAGTGCAACGAATGACCTGTATTTATTAAGTGTTATATAGAATTGCACCACTAAATTAAGTAATAAACAAATTTACTAATAAAAATACATACCCGAATTTCATCTACATCAACCACCCCATCAATAGTTTGATGTAGGTCCATAAAGTTGCCACGGAGCCATGTAAATTTTATATAATTGTCGTCTTTTAGACCTGAAAGAGGGCTAACACCGAGATACCTCCTGATCAGATCAGATCCCTTTAAGTTCGGATCAAAATATATAGCGTTACCTTTAATAGGTAACTCTAGTATATTCGCCACATCAAAAAGGGTGATCGTCATCTCGCCGAATGGGAGTTGGAAAGTGTTGCTTTCGGGCCACCAACGCTCCGCAAGACTTACAACTAAATGTAGATCGTGGATTAAATATCTAACACGATCTATATAGTGGAATCCAAAGGATTCCACCAAAGCTTTTTGGACCGAATTTAGCTCCCACGTACGATAATTCCTTTCGGCCCGCCAATGTACATGGATCCAGGTTCGTAAACCATGATCATGGTCGTATAACTATAAAAAACATATGCATTATATTTTGTGTGTAAATTTATATGCATTAATAAAGTAAACATATGCATTATAAAAAACATATGCATTAATAAAGTTGGCAACTTGTAATTTCAAAAAATTACCTTGCCAGTAAATATCTGACTAGAAATGTGGTCTTCACGTTGCTTAATAATAAGCGCGGTAGTTGGTCCGCCAGGAATACGACCGTCATTGTGGGTAGCCATTGCCAGTAAATATCAGGAGGAGAAAGAGGATTGCTGTGATTAAGGAGGAGGAAGCTGTGAAAATAGGAGGAGGAGAATGTGCTGTGAGGAGTGTTTGGGGGGTGTTTATAGGGAGGGAATGTAGCCGTTGTGCAACGGTTGGAAAGCCAACTCAGCATGGCCCACCAACTCAGTTGGCGAGCTGCAACGGTTGGAAAGCCAACTCAGCATGGCCCGCCAATTCAGTTGGCGAGCTGCCTCGCCCCGCCAAGTTAGTTGGCGAGTGGTCCCCCTGTCTACTAATTTCCCCCAACTTTTTCCTTTTTTTATAATTATATTATAATTTATTACTTTAAACGAAAAAATCCGTTCTTTTTAACTACGTTGTACATACTTCATTTGTGTTTCCAAGAAATTCGAATGTCGTGTACTACAGTTGGTAACAGGAACGACTATGTACAAGGGAAAAGTCATTCGAACCAAGGGCGAACACAGGTGAGGACAAATTTGACTAATTGATCCCACTGAAAAAATAATAGGAATATAATTTAGTTTGTTATTTTGGATTTCTCTATAGTGAAATCAACAATCGATTGCTCGGCCTAGTACACAAAGAGACATATTTTCGGATTTACCCTCCCCCCTAGTTTCTAATACCAAAAAAAAAAATTATTATGATGGAACATTTCTTAATCAACTGTGCTATTTGGCATCCGTCGCATGCATCCATCCGGTGCATTCGCAGTTGTGGAGGGAGCCAAGGAGGTCGAAAGCGGAGCAGGAGGGAGGGGGGAGGTGCGGTGGCGCAGGGAGAGTGACGACGGTGCAGGATACGGCGACGGAACAGGAGGGGGGAGGGAGTCTCCAGCGCGGAGCAAGAGGAGGAGAGAGGCGGAGTAGGAGGAGGAGTATGCGACGGAGGAGGAGTATGCGACGGCGGCGCAATATTCTTCTTTTCGTCCGTCCTTCTTATCTTGTTTCGTCCGACGACCTCCACAGCCACCTAGACACCCCACGGGTGCCAACTATAATTTTTGTTTCTTAATTCTTATATAAAAACTAGTTAGTAGTTGGATTAATATGTAACATTGGAAAGAAAAAAATAATATATATATATATATATAGAGAGAGAGAGAGAGAGTGAGAGAGAGAGAAAATAAGGGAGGTGAGATGGCACCTCACTCCCAAAACAAGGGTGGCGGTGACGTGGCACAATTCCAACCACACATTTCATAATTCGCAAATTGCACTTAACCCCCTCCCCTCGTTTGTGTGGTTGTGATTGTGCCACATCATCGCCACCCTTATTTTGAGAGTGAGGTGCCACCTCACCTCCCTTATTCTCTCTCTCTCTCTCTCTCTCTCTCTCTCTCTCTCTCTATATATATATATATATATATATATATATATATATATATATATATATATATATATATAAAGGGATATGAATCATAGGTTCATATTTCTACATGAACCAATATATATGTGGACCAATAGAAATTGAGTGTACTGGTGCACATGGGTACACATGGAATATAGAAACTCATTTTTATTAATCCACATGTGCATAACTCATATAAGAATATGAATCTATGGTTCATATTCCGTTTACCATATATATATATATATATATATATATATATATATATATATATATATATATATATATATAACTCTTTTCCAAGCCCACCTGCCGACTTAAATTCAAGGTTTGATGGCGCATGCACATGTATTGTCAAGCTCGTGAAACTTAGTAAACCACCTAACAAAAAGTACATTCAAGTACGTACTCAGGATGAGGTTGTGTGACAACCAAGATCCCGTGTACCCATCTATGTTGGTATTTTTGTCTTTGGACTATATAAAATAGTTTCATATTGACTACACCATTAACTGAGTATCTCAATATAATGTTTTGCTTATGTTGATGTGTGTACATGAAATATGGTAAGGCACATGGATGTCATATTGGAATATTTTATTAGGATGAAGAAGGATTCACTCCTTAATAAAAATATTTATGCTTTTTGTCATTCTCTTGAAATTTATTCCATAGGAGCTAAGCTCCAAAGACTCGGACGCAAAATGGCGCTTTGTTGACACACTTTGCAGCTGGACACATGAGCGGAGTGCATGAGCGACCACATGCGCTGATGCTTGCGCGGCCGCATGCGCTACGGCATAAGCGGCCGTATGAGCTGTTACTTGCGGGGCCGCATGAGCGGTTGCATGCGGGTCCACTGCTATCAAAAAGATTTAATCAGTTATGGAAAGATTGAGTCATTAATTTAAATTCGATATTTGTGGGGTTTGAATTTAATTCATTACAATCAAGTAGGATTTAAATTTATTTATGTGGGATTTGAATTTAATTCAAATCAATCATATGAGTTTTAAATTTAATTCATTCCAATCTTGTGGGATATGAATTAAATTCATTCAAATCTTTTTGTAACTAATGGGTGGCCAGACTCCTCTATAAATACTCTCTTCGTGCCTACATTGAGGACTTATTTAAAAATAAAGGAGACGTAGAGAGTGCCAGCAGCCGTCATTGCAGTCCAGGAAGTTCGTACGAGTCCAAGCAATGAGGTGACAGAGAGCATTTCAGAAGTTCTACGTGAACTTGCTGGTTCCTGAGAGCCGATCTTGTGTGGCGAATCTTGCTTTGAGCAACGGTGATCTTCATCACCCCAGCAAGCAGAGTTTATTCTTCTTCTTCTTCTTCCTCTTCTCTTTTGCAAGTTGTAAACTCTGTTCTGTCCGTTAGCAACTGTGATTGCAAGGAAGAACGAGAAGATAGTTTTCTCTGATTCTTTTGTTATCTTGTTTCAAGTTGTAATCATATCCTATATATAGTTTCTTGTTGGATCAAGAGATATCAGGAAGGAAGCTCTTGTGTGAACTCCTGATCTCGACCTCAACTCAAGTTCTACCATCTTTGATTAAGCGTCGGGACTAACAATCTATCCATACTCTAGCACCTCAGCTTAATCTAGACTGTTTTCGAGTTCTCTACAGAGGACTCGTGTCCAGATCCGGAACTGAGATTCATCAAAGATGATTAGATCCGGTATAAAAAAGTAAAATTAAAAACTTGTTCTCATAAATTAAATTATCTAAAATTAATATCAACTAAGAAAAATTATTAAATTACAATAATTTTTAATTAAGATAGAACTATCATTTATTCTATAATTATATTTTAAGTTTTCTATAACAGATGGGCCTGCAACGGAATAGTGATTGGAACAAAAAATTAATTAAATATGGACAAAAAGTTTAATTTTACTAAAATTGTTTTATATGTATTTATATATAAATAAATGTAAAATATATGACATATACATAAAAAAATTTAGACCTATGAATTTGTAATGCCTGGCATGGTCGAGTCTATTGTACTCGCTTTTCTATGTACACACGAACACACTTTAATATATATATATATATATATATATATATATATATATATATATATATATATATATATATATATATATATATATATATATAATTCAAATAACATCGGTATTAATATATAATTTTATACAATATTAACTTGCTAAAAACATAATAATTTAGGGATAAATGTACTATTTACTCTAACTAGTTGAATGAGATAAGTTCGAGATAGATATTTCTGTCCTTCAGCTACTTAGAGATTAAAAATATATTTTACATATTTTATGGAATGAAAATTGTTCTATATTTTTTTCTTCTAAAAATTGTTAGTTCCGAAGTCAGATAAAAGAAGAAGAGGTAGCCACAAAATAGAGACTCACACAAGAGTTCGTCTCTACAAACTCCAGAGAGAACTTGGTGCACTGAAATTCACACAGAAGTTCATCTTCAGTGACACATAACTCCACAGAAACACTAAACAAGAAACATGTTACAAACTGATAACCCAAAAAAATACAAATACAACAAGAATCAGAAAATCGTTCTTCTCTTTACATTCGCAGACGCTACACCGAGAAGAACGGGAACAATAACAGAAATACAAAGAAGAAAACTCTTGCTGGGGTGATCAAATCCACCATAGCTCAAGGCAAGATTCGCGCTATACAATGATCAGCTCCCAGGATCCAGCAAGTTCACACGAGAACTTCTGGAACGCTCTTGGTCACATTCGGATCACTCAGAATATCTCTTTGGAATGATGCTAAAAACTATCGCAGGTTCTGCTAGTGCTCTCGATTTTTCTCTCTCTTTCTCAATTTTTTCCAACACACTAAATGAAAGAGGAGAGCCTCTATATAAAGAGGATTTCAGATTCTATGAGGCCTGAGAAAAAAATTAGGCCGCATGAGCCGCCTGTGCCGCTGTACTGAACAGAGCAGACAACGCCGTCAGGCGCCCCAGGCAGCATGACTCTACGAAGCATGCACCCGAGCAAGCAATCGTGCATGTAACTCGCGCATAAAAGGAACGCACGAGCGCCATGCGACGATGATGACGTGCTAAGTGCAAAGTGCGCCAACAAAGCACCACTTTGCTCCCTTGATGTCACGACCCGCACCCAAAATTTGGGCATGAGTCATGGGTACGTCCAGCCTACGCCGCAGCATCGACGGTAAAATGCTGTCTAGGTCTCAATAATATCCTAACATAACTCACAACCTGTTAATGATATCAACTCCAATAAGGAGGACAATGAAATAACATCTCACAATAGCTCATAATATAAACTCAATCACAATAACTATAAGAGTATAAAGGCACGATAAAAGATAAGAATGACATAGTCAAACACAATGTCTCAAATAGAGATAAACTACAGTCTACCTGTCCAACATAAGAAGTCTCCACAAGTCTCAATTTAAACTTAACATAAGTCTCAACATAAACTGGAATAAACCTCAAATAAGTCTCAATGCATAAAATAAATGATGTCTAGATAACTGCAGGTAGTGTCTCCTCTAAAGGAAGGGACTCCTCTAAGATCTCTGATGTGTAGTCTGCATCTATACCTGGTCCATAATGTGTGGGACAGAAGTCCTCAAGATCCTCTGGAAAAAATATCCAGTCAGGATTGGAGCGAAGTACAAGCACTAACAGCAGTTCTACATATATTGACAAAAACTATAATACAGTGTAAAAAATACAATATGGATATAAATACTGGAATAACAAAATACTGGAATAAGGAAATACTGGAATAAGGAAATACTGGAGCATGTCATCATCAATGGTATATTTAGCAATGAATAGAAATACAAGTGCATGCTAGAACAATGAACTATAATATAAGTGAATACTAGAATAATAACTAGAACATAAGGAATACTAGATCAATAAACTAGAGATACATGTCAAGAACATCTAGCTAAGTGTGTGAAACATCAACATATCAGGTGATCGGCTTAGGACTGATCAGGCTTACTATGTATGACTGGCTATGATTCATGTAAGGTCAGGCTAACCATCCGGATAGCTATGATGCAAGCAATAGTCAGGCTAATCATACATAACAGGCTATGAGGCATGTAATGGTCAGGCTGCACCGACGTGAGGTATGGGTGAGCTATGATGCATGTAGAGTTGGGTATGATCACATAAGCTACTAATATTTTCCCGTTCCCCAGCTAGCACGATGGATCACAATCACGACTCCTCGTGACAGGTCTCGATGATGCCAACTCGTGTATACAGCAGTGTCAGAATCATGTACGCTATACAACTAGAATTATAGAGATAATTAACATAATGAAAATGTCAGAGTATGTACTCGCCTGTGGTCCTATGCTAGAAATATCAATGTCCTGTTTCCGAGGTCTCGTCTGAATAATCCAACAGTCCTATAGACATCAATTAATAATAATATTGTATCAGTCGATACACTAACATACATACCATCATAAATATCATGAACTAAGATACTACGCTAGGGTGCTACTTGTCATCTACAGGGTCAAGTGTGCGTCTAGTTGCACGGGTGTTACGTCTGTAATTGCTGTGCAAAATCAGACAGTCAAAATAATACGGGTCTCGCCAGTACGTCAGTGTACATAAGGCAGTTTGCTAACAATTCACAGGGTCACATGGTCCACGTAAATACAGAATATCCGTAAATAATATTAGGGCATACTGTATATATACAAATATACATATAGTCTTAACTAGCATAGTATTTAATTACTTACAATATATACATACCATATATTTATATATGTATATAACAACCAATAATTATATACATATCAATTGAATATATATATATATATATATATATATATATATATATATCAATGAATAGTATACATTACTAGATGTATACATACTAAACATATATATACATATACCAATTTAAGTAATATACACATACCAATTATATACTAATGGAATACATATACTATACATATATATGTATATATATACATGCCGAATACAAACCTACTAAACATAACTAAATATATATATGTAAACTAATAAACAATACGCGTACGCGCGTACGAGTACGTGTACGCAAATAAGAAAGTGTATCTCGAACCTGTGCGCGCGGGAACGAGGCGTTCGACGAGTCATCGAGGAGAAGGGGTCGGCTCCGGCGTATCTGGCGGTCATGCAGGCGGGTCTGGTCGACGAGGAGGTGGGTGCAGCGTCCAGCGGTTGGCGGATCGAGGTGCAGCGGGTCATCGACGGGGTCGAGTGCTTCAGTCTCGGGCGATCAGCGGCTCAGGTCGAGTGCTTCAGGCGAACGGGTCTGGAGGAGAACTGTCACGACCCGCACCCGGAAGTTCGGGCACGAGTACGTGGGTACGTCCAGCCTACGCCGCAGAGTCGGCGGTAGTACGCTGTCTAGGTCAATCCATCTAAACTAGTCTAACTCATTCACAAATTTACATAGGCAAGATAATAATGAGAATGAAACTTAATATTTCAACTGAAAATAAATGTGACGACAATTCCAATGTTTAATACAGGAATTTCAAATGAAATCGGGGACAAACCCGATTAAATAAGATAGAAAACAGAAATAAAAGATAGCTACGGCTAGCTACTCTGCAGCAGGGGTCTCCTGGGTGGGATCTGGCTCATCATAGGTATCATCTGTACCCTCATAAGGACCATAATAAGTAGGGGCAAGATCCTCATCATCGCCTAAATCAACAGATCCAGTCAGGAAAGGAGCAAAGTACACAGTGCACAACAAGGTTAAACTTAAATATTCATGACAATTAAATATTGAATATCATGTTAAGGAATTTGCATAAAAGGATGTCAATATCTCAGAGTCACAACTATAAATAGGATTATGAGGAAACAGAAGTAAATGAGCAGGAAATAAAACTACAACAGGCAGCAAGAAATATAACATGACCAGAAATTTTCTGTATGAAACTTGTGTTTGTTTTAGAATACTTAGTTGGCATGTAGGGGTTTATAAGGCTAATCCGGACTTCATGAATGGCTATTAGTCACGAATAATCGAGATTCGGCTGATGGACAGTCGTGTACCAACAGCTATTATTCACGACAAGGGGAAGGGTAAACTACATGCCTTTCAGTATTCTCCCACCCGACATGAAAAACAAGACATGAATTCCAATACTCAAGACATGAAAATCTAGCATTTCTAACACTAAGGGTAATCATCAAGGTTACTAGTAAAGCAGGAAATTAATTATCACAATATATAGATTTAACTTGAAGTGCAGGTACTTGCCTGTTGTTTGGATCTGTTTAATTTGGTTCTTGGGAGAAATTTCCACAGATGAGTCCAAAAGCTGAAATAGACATTACCATCACTCTCAGAAGATGTCAAATAGCTAGAAACGCCTATCCTTGGGTCCAATTTGGAGACAAGGGCAGAAACGGTAATTTCTGGTCAAAACGGGGTCCGCCGGTGGGCCCGCTTTGCACCGAAAAACGTGTCCGGGTCAAAGGTCTCCAAATTCACCAAACTTAGTGTCAACAGGTCAGGAACGCTGATACGAACCCAACGGAACTTCCAGATTTGGATTCCGATGAGCCGAACACAAAATCGCCCGTCGAGCGGGGCCTGTGGGGCCCACGACACGCGATTTTGTCAACGTTCTCAGAATCGAACCAAACTTGACCCACAGGACCAGCGTATCGCTACGAGTCCGATGGCGTAAGTTTTGTCTCGATCTGACGAGTGTGCACGAAGTTAGGGTGAATTACAGAAAAGCCGGATACGGGGCGATGTCCGCGGATACGCGTTGATTTCGGTGTGCACGCACACCCGAATCAGCTTCCGCGAAATCTCACACGTCCGTATCGACGATGCGTACGTATCTGCGAAGACCGCACGCGACCAAGTCGTCCCGTTTGGCGGGGCGGACTCAGTTCCGGGGTAAAACAGGGTCTGGTTTTTCCTGTTTTTGGATCGCGGTGTGCGATCACCACAGGACGCGATGTCCCGAACAGTTTATCCGGACACCGAGAGGGTCATACAGGCTTCACAACGCAATTTACGGAATTAGAAACGGAGCTACGAGGCGAAAGATACACGTACCTGAAGGGGACCCGAAAATCAGGGTCGAGACGTGTCCGTGTCGTGTCCGACACGGAGTCAAAAATAGGTTTAGGGTTTCTGTTTTCGTCGGGGCGTGGCGGTGGACGGCGGAGGGCGGCTGCTGGGCGGCCGGCGAGGGCGGGGGACTGGTCGCCGGAGCGAGGCGGAGCTGCTGGCGGTCGGCGGCGCGCGGGGAGGTCCGGCAGCGGCGGCTGCGGCTGCTGCTGCTGGTTGCTGTGGTTTGCGGGAGGAGACGGCGGGCGGCGCCGAGGGGGAGGAAGGCGCTGGGAGGTCGGCGAGGCGGTCGGTGAGGCGGTGGCGAGCAGCGGCGAGGCAGGGCGGAGCTAGGCGGAGAGGGGTGGCCGGAGAGTTAGGGTTAGGGCGAGGGTGGTGGAGGAGACGGCGAAGGGGGCGGTATAAATAGGGGAGCGGGCGGTTAGGGGTGGCCGATCACGGCGGAGGGCGAGGCGACGTGGCCGCGGGGAGCGGCGCAGCGCGCGGAGGGCGGCGCTGCGCGCGGAGGGCGGCGGAGGAATCGGGGCGTCGTGGGGGGGACGGGGTCGTGCGGGCGGGTCGGCTGACGGCGGGTCGGGTTCGGCTGAACCCGACCCGACCCGATAGGGCGGCTGGGCTGGGCTGGTTAGCGGGCTGGGCCGCGGCCCAAAAGAAAAATATAAATATAAATATAAATAATTATAATAATTATAATAATAATAAAAACAGTTTTAATTTAATTAATTAATTAAATTTAGTTTTTAGGCATTTAAAAATAGTTCTGAGGCCCAGAAAAATCCAGAAAAATTACCCTAAGTCCAATTTTTTATTTTACACCCAAAAATGTTACTTTCGTGATATTTTAATATTATTTATTGCCAATTAAAAATCATTTATTAATTGAAAAACTTGATTTTAATTACAGAAAATTCTCAGAAAATTGGGAAAAATCCAAGATTTAATAATTTGAAAATTTAGGGGGTTTACAACCTACCCAACTTACAAAAATTTTGTCCTCGAAATTTAAGAATAACAAGGCACGAAAAGAAAGGCCAAGAAATAAAATACACCTCAGGGTTCAAAAAGATAGGGGTATCGCTCTCTAATCTCGTCTTCTCGCTCCCAGGTGGATTCGCCGGGGGAATGGTGCTTCCAAGCTAAGCGAACCAGGGAGATAACCTGGTTCCGTAGGACTTTCTCCGAGCGATCCAGTATCTCCACGGGTTGCTCCTGGTAAGTCAGACTTGGGCCTACTTCGAGCTCTGAGTGATCCAAAATGTGGCTGGGGTCTGACACATACTTCCTCAGCTGCGACACGTGGAAGACGTTATGGACTCCTTCCAGAGAGGGTGGCAATGCCAGACGGTATGCCACTTCTCCGATTTTCTCCTGAATGCCAAAAGGTCCAATGAATCTTGGGCTGAGTTTTCCACTCCTTCCGAACCTAATGGTGCCACGTGTCGGGGAAATCTTTAAGAACACCAGCTCTCCAACCTTTAATAAAGTCATAATCAAGCCTTAGTTCCATAAGCAAAATATTTAATTTGACTTGAATTTCATAAATTTAATTACCTCAAACTCCAAGGGCCTTCGGTGGCTATTTGCCCAATGTCGTTGCCTGTCTTGAGCCACTCGAAGTCTATCCTTTATTTGCTTTATCTTCTCAGCTGAATCGATCACCATCTCTGGTCCCAGCAAGGCTCTTTCTCCAACGTCGTCCCATGACAGCGGGGTACGACATCTTCGTCCATACAGAGCTTCAAATAGAGTCATCTCGATGCTGGCTTGATAACTGTTATTATAAGAGAACTCCACTAGATGTAGGTAGTCTTTCCAGGATCCTCCAAAATCAAGAACACATGTACGGAGCATATCTTCAAGTGTCTGGATTGTACGTTCCGATTGTCCATCAGTTTGGGGATGATAAGCTGTGCTGAATTTGAGTTGCATCCCCAAGCTGGCTTGTAAGCTCTTCCAGAAGTGAGAGGTGAACCTTGAATCTCGGTCGGAGACAATACTTACTGGAACTCCATGCAGCCTAACAATATGTCTGATATATAAATCTGCCAGCTTCTCTGTAGATAGCCCTACTTTGAAAGGTAGAAAATGTGCAGACTTGGTCAGTCTATCTACTATCACCCAGATTGCATCCTTTCCACTAGGTGTCCTTGGAAGTCCGGAAACAAAATCCATTGTGATATGTTCCCACTTCCACTCCGGAATGGGTAGTGGTTGAAGCAATCCTCCAGGTCTTTGTCTTTCTGCCTTGACCTGCTGGCACACTAAACAACGAGATACGAACCTGGCTACTTCTCTTTTCATGCCATGCCACCAAACATGCGTTCTCAGGTCCTTGTACATCTTGTTGGCTCCTGGATGTATAGAGTATTGCGATCTGTGCGCCTCTTGCATGATTTCTTCTCTTATGTCTCCTTGAGGTACACATAATCTATCGCCATGCCTCAGTGATCCATCTTCATGAATTCTGAATTCTTCTACTAGTCCAGCTTGCACTTGACCTCGAAGGCTTCGCAGGCCTTCGTCCTAAAATTGAGTCTCCTTGATCTTGTCCATTAAGGTAGACTGAATCTGCAAGTTCATCATTTGGCCTTCTTTTCCTGGGATAATTACTTCAATACCTAAACTTTCCAAGTCCTCCAGCAGGTGTCTGTCCATAGTCAAGTACATCGCCATAGGATACCTGCTTAGAGCATCAGCAACTACATTTGCCTTCCCAGGGTGATATTGAAGAGTGATATCAAAATCTTTTATTAGTTCCAGCCACCTTCTTTGCCTCATGTTTAGCTCTTTCTGGGTGAAGATATATTTTAAACTTTTATGATCTGTAAATATTTCCACCCTTTCTCCATAAAGATAATGTTTCCATAGTTTAAGAGCAAAAATGACAGCTGCCAATTCTAAATCATGAGTTGGATAATTCTTTTCATGGGGTCGAAGCTGTCTAGAGGCATAGGCTATTACCTTCTTGTTCTGCTCCAGTACACAACCTAGACCTTTTCCAGAAGCATCACTATAAATAGCGAAACCTCCGGTTCCGGAAGGTAAGGTCATAATAGGGGCAGAAGTCAGTCTTTTCTTCAATTCCTCAAAGGCACGCTGACATTCATCAGTCCAGGTGAACTCTTCATCCTATCTTGTTAATTTTGTCATGGGCTCCGCAATTCTAGCAAAGTCCTTCACAAACTTCCGATAGTAGCCAGCTAGTCCCAGGAAACTTCTAATCTCAGCTACAGAGTCTGGAGTGGGCCAGGATTCTACTGCAGCTATCTTCTTAGGATCTACTGCTATTCCATCTCCAGTCACAACTTGTCCCAAGAATTCTACTTTTTCTAGGAAGAAAGCACATTTAGACAATTTTCCATAAAGTTTTTCCTTCCTCAAAGTCTCCAAGGCTAACCTCAAATGTTCTTCATGTTCTTCGGGGGTCTTGGAGTAGATCAAAATATCATCAATGAAGACCACTACAAATTTGTCTAGGTATGGCTGGAAAACTCTGTTCATTAGGTTCATAAAAATTGCTGGAGCATTCGTCAACCCGAACGGCATTACTAAGAATTCATAGTGTCCGTTCCGGGTATTGAAAGCAGTTTTAGGGATGTCTTCCTTTCTCACCCTTACTTGGTGGTAACCCGACCTTAAATCAATCTTGGAAAAGACCCGAGCTCCACTCAACTGATCAAATAAGTCATCTATCCTGGACAGGGGATACTTATTCTTAATTGTTAAGGCATTCAAGGCCCTATATTCAATACACATTCGGGATGTTCCGTCCTTCTTGGGCACAAATAATACTGGAGCTCCCCAGGGTGAGACACTAGACCTAATGAAGCATTTATCTTCTAGTTCTTTGATTTGCTCATTTAGTTCTATTATCTCCTTCTTGTTAATTCTGTAGGGATTTTGGGACACTGGTGCTGCTCCTGGCACTAAGTCAATGGAGAATTCAACTTCTCGGTCTGGGGGTAAGCCTGGGAGATCCTCAGGGAAGACATCAAGGTATTCAGAGATGATAGGTGGCAATTTTTCTGTTACTAGGGCTCCACAAATTATGTTATTACCCATTTCTCTAGAACCTCTAGCAAATTCAAATTCTGGCTTGCCAGGGGGTCTGAAGATTACACTGCCTCTGTGACAGTCTATTGTGGCATGATGTTGACTTAACCAATCCATACCCAGTATAATGTCAAAACTGGGCACTGGCATTACAAGTAGTCTAGCATACAGTTCTCTTCCACATAATGTAATAGGACAATTGTTACAGGCATCACTAACCGGAATGATTCCTCCACCGGTAATGATCTTATAACAATTCCTAAGGGGTTTAGTGATTAAGTTATGCTTCATAAGGAAATCTACTGACATGAATGAATGAGAAGCTCCAGAGTCGAATAAAGTAATAGCTGGTATTGAATTTATAAGCACAGAACCTGTGATCACGTCTGCTGTGGCTTCTGCTTCTTCCAGAGTCATTGCATAAGCACGGCCTTGCTGCGGTGCACCCCTCTGTTGCTGTTGTTGGTGCTGAGCAAAGCGTTGTTGTTGAGTTGGAAGCGGGGGTCCCCTCTGTTGTGCTGCTGGGGGCCTGGCCTGGACTGGAGCCTTTGGTGCAGCAGGGCATCCTTGAGCAGCAGGACAGTCCCTTAATTGATGTGCTGGTGAGCCATAATAGAGACAGGCACCTAGCCTCTTTCTACAGTCTTGCCAAGTGTGGCCTGGTTTTTGGCAATAGTTGCAAGGGGGAGCTCGCTGGTTCTGACCTTGAGCCTGGTGTTGGGGTGCTGGAGCTCGAGGGAGAGGACGCTGAGTTTGCTGCGGGGCCCTCTGTTGTTGTTGTTGTTGTTGTTGCTGTTGTTGAAAAGGGCGTTTGTTGGGTCCCTTATTTCCGGTATCTCTTTCTCGCTTCAGTTTGTGCCCCATATCTCTCTCTACGCCTTGTGCCACGCTCAGGATTTCTTCATAGGCACGAGCTCGGCTGGTGGTGACAGCAAGGCGAATATCCGGAGACAGCCCCTTCTTGAATCTACGGGCACTGTCCTCCGGGGTACGAACCATGTACTCCGCAAAGTGGCTTAACCTGCTAAATTCAGCAGTATATTCATCAACAGACAGGTTACCTTGTTCTAGTCTCTCGAATTGGCTTTCGAGAGCTTCCTGAGCCACTTCGGGGTAGAATTTCTCCTTGAATAGCCTTTTAAAATCTTCCCAGGTGATGTCGGGAGCAGATAGTTGAGGTTCATCTCTGAACCAGGTTCGAGCAATGTCGAACAGTTGTAGGCTTGCGGACTCCACTTTGAGGTCATCAGGGACCCGGGCAGTCTTCAGGAGTCTCTCGACATTCTCTATCCATTCATCGGCATAGAGAATGTCCTCAGTTCCGTAAAATTCCAGGGGTCTCAGATTCTTGAAGTCTTTGGCACTCCCTGGCCTCTTGAGTGACGACTCCTGGGGCTTAAGAGCTTCTGAGAGGCTGGTCCGCAGAAGTGCCGTCTGCTCTTTTTGGGATTCCACCAATCCCTGGAACACTCCTAGCAGTTGTGCCCCATCTAGGGTAACTGCCGGGACAGATGGAGGCGGCGGGAGTGCAAGAGTCTCGGGCACATTCTGCTCAGCTGGTTCTGATGTGCCTCCTACTGTGTTCCTGGTCTGGACCATTCTGAAAGATTAAGGGATAGGAAGATCAGAATAGAATACTTGGAAATCAAAGGCGATAGGAAAAAATTTGAGCAGCAATGATATCAAGAATTGAAATAAGGACGCCATACTGTGAATGAGCTTTTCCTAGAATCCTCAATTTTATTCCATACCCTGTCCTAGGGTATTACCCTATTTTAGGATAGGACCTGCATGGGCCACCATAAAAACGTGTAACGACCCGCACCCGGAAGTTCGGGCACGAGTACGTGGGTACGTCCAGCCTACGCCGCAGAGTCGGCGGTAGTACGCTGTCTAGGTCAATCCATCTAAACTAGTCTAACTCATTCACAAATTTACATAGGCAAGATAATAATGAGAATGAAACTTAATATTTCAACTGAAAATAAATGTGACGACAATTCCAATGTTTAATACAGGAATTTCAAATAAAATCGGGGACAAACCCGATTAAATAAGATAGAAAACAGAAATAAAAGATAGCTACGGCTAGCTACTCTGCAGCAGGGGTCTCCTGGGTGGGATCTGGCTCATCATAGGTATCATCTGTACCCTCATAAGGACCATAATAAGTAGGGGCAAGATCCTCATCATCGCCTAAATCAACAGATCCAGTCAGGAAAGGAGCAAAGTACACAGTGCACAACAAGGTTAAACTTAAATATTCATGACAATTAAATATTGAATATCATGTTAAGGAATTTGCATAAAAGGATGTCAATATCTCAGAGTCACAACTATAAACAGGATTATGAGGAAACAGAAGTAAATGAGCAGGAAATGAAACTACAACAGGCAGCAAGAAATATAACATGACCAGAAATTTTCTGTATGAAACTTGTGTTTGTTTTAGAATACTTAGTTGGCATGTAGGAGTTTATTAGGCTAATCCGGCCGTCATGAACGGCTATTAGTCACGAATAATCGAGATTCGGATGATGGACAGTCGTGTACCAACAGCTATTATTCACGGCAAGGGGAAGGGTAAACTACATGCCTTTCAGTATTCTCCCACCCGACATGAAAAACAAGACATGAATTCCAATACTCAAGACATGAAAATCTAGCATTTCTAACACTAAGGGTAATCATCAAGGTTACTAGTAAAGCAGGAAATTAATTATCACAATATATAGATTTAACTTGAAGTGCAGGTACTTGCCTGTTGTTTGGATCTGTTTAATTTGGTTCTTGGGAGAAATTTCCACAGATGAGTCCAAAATCTGAAATAGACATTACCATCACTCTCAGAAGATGTCAAATAGCTAAAAACACCTGTCCTTGGGTCCAATTTGGAGACAAGGGCAGAAACGGTAATTTCGGGTCAAAACGGGGTCCGTCGGTGGGCCCGCTTTGCACCGAAAAAAGTGTCCGGGTCAAAGGTCTCCAAATTCTCGAAACTTAGTGTCAACAGGTCAGGAACGCTGATACGAACCCAACGGAACTTCCAGATTTGGATTCCGATGAGCCGAACACAAAATCGCCCGTCGAGCGGGGCCTGTGGGGCCCACGACACGCGATTTCGTCAACGTTCTCAGAATCGAACCAAACTTGACCCACAGGACCAGCGTATCGCTACGAGTCCGATAGCGCAAGTTTCGTCTCGATCTGACCAGTGTGCACGAAGTTATGGTAAATTGCAGAAAAGCCGGATACGGGGCGATGTCCGCGGATACGCGTTGATTTCGGTGTGCACGCACACCCGAATCAGCTTCCGCAAAATCTCACACGTCCGTATCGACGATGCGTACGTATCTGCGAAGACCGCACGCGACCAAGTCGTCCCGTTTGGCGGGGCGGACTCAGTTCCGGGGTGAAACAGGGTCTGGTTTTTCCTGTTTTTAGATCACGGTGTGCGATCACCACAGGACACGATGTCCCGAACAGTTTGTCCGGACACCGAGAGGGTCATACAGGCTTCACAACGCAATTTACAAAAATGGAAACGGAGCTACGAGGCGAAAGATACACGTACCTGAAGGGGACCCGAAAATCAGGGTCGAGACGTGTCCGTGTCGTGTCCGACACGGAGTCAAAAATAGGTTTAGGGTTTCTGTTTTCGTCGGGGCGTGGCGGTGGACGGCGGAGGGCGGCTGCTGGGCGGCCGGCGAGGGCGGGGGACTGGTCGCCGGAGCGAGGCGGAGCTGCTGGCGGTCGGCGGCGCGCGGGGAGGTCCGGCAGCGGCGGCTGCGGCTGCTGCTGCTGGTTGCTGTGGTTTGCGGGAGGAGACGGCGGGCGGCGCCGAGGGGGAGGGAGGCGCTGGGAGGTCGGCGAGGCGGTCGGTGAGGCGGTGGCGAGCAGCGGCGAGGCAGGGCGGAGCTAGGCGGAGAGGGGTGGCCGGAGAGTTAGGGTTAGGGCGAGGGTGGTGGAGGAGACGGCGAAGGGGGCGGTATAAATAGGGGAGCGGGCGGTTAGGGGTAGCCGATCACGGCGGAGGGCGAGGCGACGTGGCCGCGGGGAGCGGCGCAGCGCGCGGAGGGCGGCGCTGCGCGCGGAGGGCGGCGGAGGAATCGGGGCGTCGTGGGGGGGACGGGGTCGTGCGGGCGGGTCGGCTGACGGCGGGTCGGGTTCGGCTGAACCCGACCCGACCCGATAGGGCGGCTGGGCTGGGCTGGTTAGCGGGCTGAGCCGCGGCCCAAAAGAAAAATATAAATATAAATATAAATAATAATAATAATTATAATAATAATAAAAACAGTTTTAATTTAATTAATTAATTAAATTTAGTTTTTAGGCATTTAAAAATAGTTCTAAGGCCCAGAAAAATTCAGAAAAATTACCCTAAGTCCAATTTTTCATTTTACACCCAAAAATGTTACTTTCGTGATATTTTAATATTATTTATTGCCAATTAAAAATTATTTATTAATTGAAAAACTTGATTTTAATTACAGAAAATTCTCAGAAAATTGGGAAAAATCCAAGATTTAATAATTTAAAAATTTAGGGGGTTTACAAGAACGGCGGTCGTGCAACGGTCGATTGAGGGCAGCGGATCAACGGCTTCAGGCAAGCGGCAGGTGGTGTCGTTCAGCATGGTGAAGGAGAGGCGGGGTGGTGTGCTGGGTTCACGGCTGGTTAACTCCGGCGAGTGGTTTTGTTCCGGCGGGTGGTTGATGGGAAGGGGATGATGGGATGAACATTAAGGGGTGAAGGGGGAGTCAGCTGGGAGTATTAGGTTTAGGAATAGAAAAGGAAAAGGAAAAGTAAAGGAAAAGAATATTTATATATGTATAGTATTGGGTTGACCTAGAATAAGGGCTTGGTCAACACTTGGAAAAAGGCCTTGGCTTGTCATGTAGAATTTCAAGGGCTAGGATTACATAGATTCAAAATTAGGAGGGCTATGGTTTGAGGAGGTTGAGTGTTACACACTCCAAAATGTGTAAACCCCCTGAATTTTCAAAAAATATTAAACTTAGATTTTCTCACAATTTTTTGGAATTTTCTGAGAATTTTTCTGTAATTAAAATCAGGGTTTTAATTATTAAATAATTTTTAATTGATAATAAATAATATTAAAATATTATGGAAATAACATTTTTGGGTGTAAAATGAAAAACTGGACTTAAGGTAATTTTTCTGGAATTTATTGGGCCCCGGACCTAATTTAAAATACCTAAAAAAAAACTATTAACTTAGTATTTATTTATTTATTTATTTATTTAATAAGTTATTATTTAAACCTTAAAAATCTACCCATGTCACTACCCAATTCTAGAAAATAGGGTATTTTTTTTTATTTGATAAATAGTGGATTGTATTTAATTGATTATATTTATATTTATTTAGTGCTTCTATTATTTTTTTAATGATTGTTTTAGGGTTTTGGCTAGCCTGGACCCATGTCAGACCCTAGTTTGACCTAGCTTTGACCATAATTGTCCTCGTTGACCGTAAAAGTCAACGTTTGATATAGTTTGACCTAAAGTTGACTTTTTGGACCCCGGGTTGACTTTTTGACCCGATTTTCACCGGTTTGACCCGTTCGACCTAGAATAGCCCTAGAAGCCTGTTTTTAATTATTTTATATCAGTTTAAATGCTTAGAACCCTGTTTAATTCTGCTTTTCGTATTAGGTCCTTGCGACACCGGTCCGGATCTCGATCCTCATCAGTTGCTCAGGACATCAGGCGAGTACCTATCTCTGATAGTTTCCATTTCATGATAGCGTTTATATCACCTGTTCTAGAACTGTAATACTTGATTCTGACACATTGTTACACGAGCTGGTACTAGTGGATCCCGTCATGAGATGCTATCCCCCTTACCGTGTTCAGCGGGTACTCTATCACGTGTATTTCATCATGTGCTTCGGGTATTGATTCTCATGTGCTATCATGTGCTTATTGTGCTCTCGCCTTCGTGTGCGCGAGCTATTATCATGTACATAGCGTGTTGTGGTTGGATCCAATGGTATTAGTGGGGGAGGGGAGTAGTGAGTTGGTTATGTGATCAAAGCCAAACAGTATTCATGTGTATGTCGGTTATGCAACTCACGCATAACAGAGTTATCGTAGTATTTTTTATGTACAACCTAAGCCGATCACAAAACGAACTTGTGCTCAAGGCACTTAGCTAGTATTCATGTTTCTCACCTGCAGTTACTTTTCCACTACTTGTATTGTTCTCCAGTTTACCTTACAGCTACTTACTGTGCTCCAGCATATATTTATTTCCTGTGCATCTTGATTACTTTTCTATTGCTCGTCATATACACCTTACCATGCATTTGGAGTTGCTTTCAGAGTTATGTACTTCGCTCCAGTCCTGACTGGGCATATTTTTTTCAGAGGATCCTGAGGACTTTTGCCCGACGTTCTACGGGCCGGGTGTTGACGACTGTTGTGACCCCGAGATCGAGGAGGAGTGCGCCGAGGAGACGCCTGTAGCACCCTAGTTAGCTAGGTGGGTTCCTGGGTTATTTCCAGTGGTTTGTATTTTGGATGATTGTACCTATTCTTTTGATGCTGTGATGTTGTAGCTATTATGGCCTTGGACTGTATTATTTTGGATTGTCTTGCTCTCTTGGTTCTGTTTCTTTGTTTATATCATATCGTGCTTATATTCTTCCTCTAGATTTTGTGATTGAGATTATTGATATATATATATATATTGCGTGGTTGCCCTCCTTTTGGAGAGGATTTTGATATATATATTGCGTGGTTGCCCTCCTTTTGGAGAGGTCATGCCGGATTTTTCTGTGAGATATAGATAGATATGGTTGACCTAGAACGGACCTTTACAGCGTTCTACCGCCGATTCTGCGGCGTAGGCTGGACGTACCCACGGCTCATGTCCAATTTTCGGGTGCGGGTCGTGATACGTTTTTGGTGGTGGCCCATGCAGGTCTAGTTTTTAGGTTACCTGCAATAGGATATAGGAGATAGGCTGAGAGAGTGTGTGCTCAATCACAACTAGGACCCTTCCTGCTTCCTTTTGCTATCTTTAATTTTTTCCTGAAATTGTTTCTTTTGTAATATTACTGTCCTTCATTGATGTTATCGTTTCATGCACTATATTGACTTCTTTTGATCTGTGTTCAGGATGCCTCCGAAGACCAGATCTCAGCGCACCGCCCCAGCAGCTGCCACCGAGAGGTCTGCCACCTCTCGACCTGCTCGACTTCCGGCAGCCGCTACCGCTCCACTCGCCACTCCTGCGGTTGAGGGAGAGTCAGTTTCTCTCGGAGATCCCCTTACTCCCATTGATCCGAGAGCCACCCCAGTTGTCCCGGTGGTACCTCCTCCACCACCGCCTGCGCCAGTGGATGCTACGCAGTTGTTCGCATTCTTCCGAGAGATGATGGATGCACAGCACCGCCAGGCAGATGTTATGAGGATGGGCATTGAGAATGCTCATCAGGTGGCTATGACAGCGGTCGACAGAGTGGCTCAGATCCAGCCACAGCCAGATCAGGCTCAGTATCCTAGGCCGGGTACTATCATCGATTTTCAGAGGATGCGGTCTAAGGAGTTTCGTGGCACAGAGGGGATCATGTACGACGACGACTGGATCGAGCATATAAAGGGCATCTTCAGGCTGGCGATGATCCCAGCCAGCATGCAGATAGAGGCAGCGGGCAGCCAGATGTTCGACCTTGCCCTCACTTGGTTCCGCACGGATACGCGGATAGCAGTTCCGGGATTGACTTGGGAGGCTTTCAAGAAGCTTTTCAAGGAGAAGTTCTTCCCGGACGTGGCTCTCAGTGCCTTGGAGAGTCAGTTCGAGGCGCTCGTCCAGGGGAGTATGCTAGTGGATGAGTATGCAGCGGAGTTCTGCCGTATGGGCAGATTTGTTGAGGGGTTGTCTGAGGCAGCGAAGGCGCGGAAGTTCCGCAAGGACTTGGTCATGGCGGTCAAGTCCTTGACCAGGAGCGACCGCGAGGCGACCTTCGAGCAGATTGTCAGCGACGCTCAGAGGGCTGAGGATGATTTGGAGCTGAAGATGAAGAGGAGCAGAGATGCTTCAGGAGCAGGTAGCAGTGCAGGCCCAGCCAAGAGGCCATTCCAGCAGACCCCGCAGCACCAGGGTCAGGGTCGTGCACCCTTCCGGCAGGCGCCCCAGCAGCAGAGGCAGGGTCAGCAGCAGGGCCAGAGGCAGCCCATCGTTTGCCCTTTCTGTAGGAAGCCAGGGCACGGATGGGACATATGCAGAAAGAGGCTGGGCAGATGTTTATTGTGTGGCACAGCAGATCACCAGCTGAAGGATTGTCCTTCAGCGCTTGCCCGTACAGCTCAGGGCGGAGGAGCCGCTCAGAGGGCACCAGCCATAGCACCTGCAGCGCAGCAGAGAGGTCCGCCTTTGCAGACTCAGCAGCAGAGGTTCGCCTAGCACCAGCAGCAGCACCGAGGAGGACAGCAGGGGCGAGCTTTTGCCCTGACAGTAGACGAGGCCGAGCCAGTTGGTGATGTTATTTCAGGTTCTGTTCTTCTTGATTCCATTCCAGCTCTTGCTTTATTTGATTTCGGTGCTTCCCATAGCTTTGTGTCTGTATCTTTTTCTGTTAGACACCATCTTGTTGCTGAACCTTTAGCTAGACTCTGCAAGATCACGACCGGGGGTGGTATCATCCTAGTCAGTGATGTCTGCAGAGACCGGAGAGTTACCTTGGGAGGCCGGGAGTTGAGTGTGTGCCTACTCGTAATGCCACTTCCGAGCTACGATATTGTCACGACCCGCACCCGGAAATTCGGGCACGAGTGCGTGGGTACGTCCAGCCTACGTCGCAGAGTCGGCGGTAGTACGCTGTCTAGGTCAAATCCATATTTACTAAACTAGCTCATTCACAAATAACATAGGCAAGATAATAATAGGAAACAGATACTTAAGATTGCAATTGAAATAAATGTGACAACAGATTCAAATATTTAGTACAGAAATCAGAATAAAATCGGGGACAAACCCGATTACTAAGATAAGAAACAGAAATAAAAGATAGCTACTGCTAGCTATTCTGCAGTAGGGGTCTCCTGGGTGGGATCTGGCTCCTCATAAGTATCATCTGTACCCTCATAGGGACCATAAAATGTAGGGGCAAGGTCCTCATCATCGCCTAAATCAACAGATCCAGTCAGGAAATGAGCAAAGTACACAGTGCACAACAAGATTAAACTAAATATTTATGACAATTAAATTGAATATCATGTTGAGAAACTGCATAACAGAACATCATTATCTTAGAGTTAAAGCAGTAAATAGGAATATGAAAAAGCAGAAATAAATGAGACAGAAAATGAAACTACAACAGTCAGCAAGATATATAACAAGACCAGAAACTATCTGTGTGAACTTGTGTTTGTTTTTAGAATACATAGTTGGCATGTAGGGATTTATAAGGCTAATCTGGCCGTCATAAACGGCTATTAAACAGGGAAAATCGAGATCCGGCTGAGGTACAGTCGCGTACCAACAGCTATTAAACATGACAAGGGGAAGGGTAAACTACATGTCTTCTAGTATTCTCCCACCCGACATGAAAAACAAGACATGAACTCCAATATTCAAGACATGAAATCCAGCATTTCTAACACTAGGTGTAATCATCAAGGGTACTAGTAAAACAGGAAATTAATTATCACAATATAAAGATTTAACTTGAAGTGCAGGTACTTGCCTGTTGTTTGGATCTGATTAAATGTTCTTGGGAAAATTTCCAGAGATGAGTCCAAAAGCTAAAATAGACATTACTATCACGCTCAGAAGATGTCAAATAACTAGAAACGCCTGTCCTTGGGTCCAATTTGGAGACAAGGGCAAAAACGACAGTTTTGGGTCAAAACGGGGTCCGCCGGTGGGCCCGCTTTGCACCGAAAAACGTGTCCGGGTTAACGGTCTTCAAATTCACCAAACTTAGTGTCAACAGGTTAGGAACGCTGATACAAACCCAACGAAACTTCCAGATTTGGATTCCGATGAGCCGAACACAAAATCGCCCGTCGAGCGGGGCCTGTAGGGCCCACGACACGCGATTTCGTTAACGTTCTCAGAATCGAACAAAACTTGACCCACAGGACCAGCATATCGCTACGAGTTCGATGGCGTAAGTTTCGTCTCGATCTGACGAGTGTACAAAAAGTTAGGGCGAATTGCAAAAAAGTCGAATACGGGGCGATGTCCGCGGATACGCGTTGATTCCGGTGTGCACGCACACCCGAATCAGCTTCCGCGAATTCTCACACGTCCGTAGCGACGACGCGCACGTATCTGTGAAGACCGCACGCGACTAAGTCGTCCCGTTTGGCGGGGCACACTCAGTTTCGGGGTGAAACAGGGTCTGGTTTTTCCTGTTTTTGGATCGCGGTGTGCGATCACCACAGGACGCGATGCCCCGAGCGGTTTGTCCGGGCACCGAGAGGGTCATAGGGTTAGGGTTTTGCGGATTCCGGCGAGGGAAGCTCGGCCGGAGGAGGGCGGAGCGGCGCTGCTGGGGCCGAGGGCGGTTTGTCGGGGCTGGGCGGAGCCGGTGGTCGGCGGCGCACGGGGAGGAGGGGCGGCCGGAGGCGGCTGCTCGCGTGTCCGAGTAGAGAGGAGGGGCTGTGGAGGAGGACGACGACGCCGACGGGGTTCTGCGAGGGCGGCGAGGCGCTGGAGGAGGGCGGCGGAGGCTGAGGGAGGAGGATGGGGGTTCCGGCACGGGGAAGGAGGCCGGAGCCGGTCGCCCGAGTTAGGTTTAGGGTTAGGGTGAAGGAGGAGGAAGAAGAAGAGGGGTGAAGTTTATAAAGGGGAGGAGGCGGCGGTTAGGGGGCCGGGCAAGGCGGGGTGAGGGGGTATCGTGGCCGCGGGGTGCGGGCGAGGTGGCCGGCGGAGGCGCCGCGTGTCCGGGCGGGGCGGGCGGCTGACCGAGTCTCGCGGGGACGTGGGGGGAGGAGGTCGCCCGGGTCGGGTAGACGGCGGGTCGGGTCTGGCTGACCCGACCCGACCCGGTAAGGGGCGGGCTGGGCCGGATCAGGCCCAATGGGCCGGACAAGGGAACGGGCCGGAAAATATAAAAAAAACAGAAAATAATAATAATAAATATAATAAAAATTATTTAATTTAATAATTAATTAATTAAAATAGTTTTGAGGTATTTAAAAATAGGTCTGAGGCCCAGAAAAATCCAGAAAAATTACCCTAAGTCCAGTTTTTCATTTTACACCCAAAAATGTTATTTCCATGCTATTTTAATATCATTTATTAACAATTAAAAATCATTTAATAATTAAGAACCTTGATTTTAATTTCAGAAAATTCTCAGAAAATTCCAGAAAATTGGGAAAATCCAAGATTTAATAATTTTGAAAATTCAGGGGTTTTACAGATATTGTTGTAAACCCCTGAATTTTTCAAATTTTTAAATCTTGGAATTTTCCCGATTTTCTGGAATTTTTCGGGAATTTTCTGTAATTAAAATCAAGGTTTTCAATTAATAAAGGATTTTTAATTGTTAATAAATAGTATTAAAATATCATGAAAATAACATTTTTGGGTGTAAAATAGAAAACCGGACTTAGGGTAATTTTCTGGGATTTTATTGGGCCTCAGACCTATTTTTAAAAGCCTAAAAACTATTTTTATAATTAATTAATTAATTCTGTTAATTATTATTATTATTATTATTATTATTATTTATTTATTTTTATTTTTTTCTCGTTTAGGGCCCGGCCCGGCCCAGTGGGCCGAGCCCATTGGCTCAACCGGCCCAGCCCTACGCTTAGCGGGTCGGGCGGGTCGGCCTGACCGGATCCGCGCCCGACCCGGAACCCGCTAGCTCACCCCTGTCACCCGGTCTCCCCCACGACCGAATTTTCCGCCGCCGCGCGTTCTCCGGCGACGTGGCCACGCACTCCGCCAACCGCGCCTCCCCTCCGGGTTATCCGCCCACGACCGCCTCCGGCTGAGCCCCTCGAGCCCTATTAATACCCCCTTCTCCGACCTCTTTTTCCCCTCCGCCTCGTCCCCAAAACCCTAACCCTAGATCTACCCTCCGGCAGCCGTCCGGCGACCTCCGCCTCCCTCAGTCACCTGCGACGACTTCCCCGGCGCCGACGAACCTCCTCCTCTCTCCTCCTCACAGCTAACCTCTCCGGCCGCCCTCGAATCCACTCCCCGCCGTTCGAGAGCCGCCCTAGCCGCTGTCGACGACTCCGCCGGAGCCACAGCCACTGCCCAGGCCTCGCCGGAGCCGCCGCAGCCCGCCGTGACCTCGCCGACGGTCGACCAGCCCCGGCGTACCCTCCAGCGAGCCCGGACACGCCGCGGACACGACCTAGACGCGGATTCGAGCCCGGACACGCCGCTGACACGTCCAGGACACAGAATCGCGCGTCGGACTCAAAATACCCCGATCCCGAGTCCGAGGCCTCCCCTCGGTGCTCCTCCATCCGCTCCCCGGTAGGTGCCCCTTTCAGAATGCACTGTCCTTTCCAAAACCACTCCCCTGTCCGACCGGGACTGACAGAATGAAACTCTGTCAATCCCGGGATAGCTTAGGTTATAGTTATTAGTAGGTTAATGATTTGTTAGTTTGGTTGTTAATTAATTAGTGATTCGATACAACGATCTGCAAATACGTATACTAATTATATATATATATTATAAAATAAAAACCTTATTAAATATTACCTAATTAGTAATTACTTAATAGATAATTTTCGTAATGATTTTTAGTATTTAAATACTAATTAGTAATTATTTAATATATAATTCTGAAATGATTTTCAGTATTCAAAATATAATATGTTAGGTTTTCCAAAATATTGTTTCTCTTATAAATTAATTGCTAAAAACAAACGATATTATTTTTATTAAAATCGTTCTTTCCTATTATCCTATCAGAAACAAAACGACATTTTACCATAAAATATTTTTATACGATAAAATAAATAAAGTTTCATTATTATTAAAAAGGGTTTTGTTTTACTAAATCACTAATACAAATTATTATTATTATTTTAATCGATCGTTGGATTTAAATCATTAACTTAGTTAACTAATCAAGACAAATTAAAACCCTTTGTTTAATTCTAAAATCAGATTATTAATAATTGTAGGTCCCTGTAACTAAGGTTGAGACCGTCGCGACATCTCACTCGCGTCACCAACCAACTCCAGGCAAGTTTCATATAATTCAAAACCGGTATTTTAGTTGTAATTAAATATGTTGCATGTCATATAGATATATTGGGACGACACTTGATTTCACGGAACCGACTGATTGACTGATTGATTGACTCATTGACTCATTGACTCATTGACTCATTGACTATTGCCTTAGGAACTGGGGAGAAAAGTTAGCACCCGTGGTCAAAGCCCCCTTATTGCCTCATTGTGGATAGCTGAAGTCCAACCTCACTGGACTGACGCCGCACCGTGTTCACGCGAACACAGATTGCCTCCAACCCCAGCCGGCCACGGGATGCTACCTTTCTCAAAACACTTTAGTGATTGTAGTTTGTCATCATTGCTTCATCGACATTTACTGTTCTTGTCTCATATTTGTTGCATACAAAAATATAAATATTGTTCAAAACTATTTCATTGCATCATTTTAATTATTATTAAGATGCTGGAATTGGATATATGTTCTTGCTCCCTCCTGACTGGAGATTAACAATTTTAGGTGATTGCGGTGACGATGATGAGTATGATACCTTTTATGGTCCGGACCAGAGTACTGAAGCCCTAGCGGAACTTAGCCAGGAGGCCGATGTTTAGTTGTTCCCCTTTTATTTCCAAATTGTAATAATCAGGGTTGAAGTGATAACCCTGGACCATGTTTTGTTTGATCTTTGATTGTAAATGAATTTCTCTCTCAGACTTAGCAATAAAAAATTGAATTTCCTTCATGTATTCTGGATGTCTGTGTGTTACTACGGATTGATACAGCTTACTGCCGCCGTCTCACAACGGTGCAGGCTGGGCATGATCCGACTGGACCCAGATTATTGGGACCGGGTCGTGACATGTTTTCAGTGGTGGCCCATGCAGGTCCTGTTTACAACCTTTGGTCTAGTCAACTTAGGCTAGCCAAACGAACCGACTTGCCTTTGACTTTAGGTTTAGTATGACTTTAGGAAAACAGACTCTAGAAACAATTAGAACACTTAGAATTCTTGAGAAAATTTCAAACTGTCACATCATAGGACCAAATTCTTCTATCTATACATATGTACAATTATTTTGCTTGCTTATAGAACATAGGTTACCTTGCTTATGCTTGCTTCCTAAACCTTCCAGAAGATGGCACGAGGGAAGACAACCCGTTCCGGCCCAGCCGAAGAAGAGGCTTCGTCTTCTGAGCACACCCCGAATCAAGCTCAGTCCGACCCCTCTCCGTTGCAGCTCACAGATCGCCCCCATGCTGCAAGAGCTCCCCGAGCTGCCTACACTTCAGTAGTGCATGCAGCTCCACCCATTCCTCCCAGGACCACATCGATTCCAGCCGATGTGACTCCTCCTGTTGCACCACCTGTGCCATTGGACCCCGCTGAACTCGTAGGCCTGCTACGAGGAGTTCTTGAAGCCCAGAGGGCCCAAGCTGAAGCAAATCGCGAGCAGACCGCGATTATGAGAGAGGGCATGGAGAACGCCCATAATGTAGCCATGGCAGCGCTAGGAACATCCCGGTCAGAACAAGAGCCTGCCAAGGTAATTGAGAATTTAGAAGCTTGGATTCCATTAATGAATTTCTAGTCTAACCACAAACCTGTTATCCAGGTAAAGGTTGGAACTGTGGAAAACTTTAAGAAGTTGGACCCGCGTCCCTTCAAGGGGACCGAAGGCATCATCTACGCAGACGAGTGGCTAGATGATATGGAGCGACTCCTCAGCGTCGCTCGACTCCCAGACGACCTCATGGTTGAGGCCGTAGCACTCCAGCTGAGAGACTTGGCCAACATTTGGTACCGCAACGAGCCAAGATTTCGAGCTGGAGGGATTTCCTGGCGGCTATTCAAGAAGCAGTTCAAGCGGAAGTTCTTTCCAGAGGCTGCCCTCGAAGCTATGGGAAGACAGTTTCAAGATCTGAAGCAAGGAGACCGCACAATTGAAGAATATGCGGCTGAGTTCAACAGGCTTGGCAGGTTTGCAAGCCACCTGGTGGACAACCCTGTAGAACGTGCTAAGAAGTTCCGGCACGGACTACGTGAAGAGATCCGCACCTTAGTAGCTGCTAACGGTGCGAAGACTTATGACAAGATGTTGAAGGTGGCCCAAGATGTAGAGGCCAGTGCACCTGCTCGACCCAAGAGGGAGCATCCAGGGTCAAGCAACAGCTATCAGGGCAACAACAAGAGGCACAGCAACAACAACAATAGGCCCTCCTATCCCCAGCAGTCCCAGCAACAACAGCCAGCAGCGGCCAACAAAGCGCATCAGTACAACCAACCAAAGGCGGTCAACTGCGTCTACTGCAAAAGGCCAGGTCATACCGCCGAGATCTGCCGGAAGAAATTGGGACACTGCCTTGCTTGTGGATCTGCCACCCATCAAGTGAAGGACTGCCCCACAGCATACAACAAAACTGGAGCTGGACAGCAGAGAGGTCCACTGCCTACCCAGCAGCAGCGCTACAACCAGCACAGAGCCGGGCAAGCTTTTGCCTTGACTGTGGAAGAGCCAGAAGCTGAACCCGAGACGGAAGGAGATGTCATCGCAGGTTCCATTCTACTTCATCCGCACCCTGCCTTAGCATTATTTGATTCTGGAGCATCACACAGTTTTATATCTGCAAACTTCATTTCTGCACACCATCTAGTTACTGGCATAAGTAAGATAATCTGTAGAGTTATGACTGGTGGAGGACCAATACCCATTAGTGAGACTTGTAGCTGCCCAGTCACTATCTCAGGACATGAGTTCCAGACTCAGTTCCTAATAATGCCTCTGCCAAACTATGACGTAGTCTTGGGCATGGATTGGCTTAGTCAACATCATGCTCTGATAGACTGTCGAGAAGGCTGCGTAACTCTAGATCCACCTGGAGGACCTAAACTCAAAGTGATTCGAGCACCTGAAGGAGTGGAGTGTGTGTCTTACACATCCATCACTGAAGAAACCGGACCCCCTCATCCTCTCATAGCGGAATTTATAGACGTCTTCCCAGACAATCTTCCAGGGCTACCCCCTGATCGAGATGTGGAATTCTCGATCGATCTTGTACCCGGCGCAGCACCAATCTCCCAACGCTGCTACCGAGTGAATCCCAAGGAGTCCAAGGAGATGAAAGACCAAATTGACGAGCTTCAGGCGCAAGGATTTATCAGGACCGGTGCCTCACCCTGGGGTGCACCAGTCTTGTTTGTACCCAAGAAGGATGGGACAGTTAGAATGTGCATAGACTACCGGGCATTGAACAACATCACCATCAAGAACAAGTACCCGCTGCCCCGGATCGACGATCTCTTCGACCAGCTGAGTGGAGCTAAGGTTTTCTCGAAGATAGACCTCAGATCGGGTTACCATCAAATCAAGGTAAGGAAGGAAGATATTCCAAAGACGGCATTCAACACCAAGTATGGACAATTTGAATTCTTGGTCATGCCCTTTGGTCTTACCAATGCCCCAGCAGTGTTCATGAATCTCATGAACAAGGTCTTCCACAAATACCTGGACCAGTTTGTCGTTGTCTTCATTGACGACATTCTGATCTATTCGAAGACCAAGGAAGAACACGAGCAGCATTTGAGGATAGTTTTGGAAACCCTCAGAAAGGAGAAACTATATGGAAAACTGTCCAAGTGTGAATTCTTCCTAGACAAGGTGGACTTTCTCGGCCACGTTGTCACAGGAGAAGGCATATCAGTGGACCCCAAGAAGATAGCTGCCGTGGAAACATGGAATACTCCCAGGTCAGTTGCAGAGATCAGAAGCTTCTTGGGCTTAGCTGGATATTACAGGAAATTCGTGAAGGACTTTGCAAAGATTGCTGAGCCCATGACCAAGCTAACCAGGAAGAATGAAGAGTTCGTCTGGACCGAAGCGTGCCAGGCGTCATTTGAAGAGCTGAAGAGAAGGCTAACAACAGCACCAATTTTGTCGCTACCCTCAGGATCAGGAGGATTCTCAATTTATAGCGACGCGTCCGGCAAAGGATTAGGATGTGTGCTCCAGCAACATGGAAAGGTAATTGCTTATGCTTCCCGGCAATTACGGACTCATGAGAAGAACTACCCGACGCATGACCTGGAGCTAGCAGCAGTCATCTTCGCCTTGAAGCTGTGGAAGCACTACCTGTACGGCGAAAGAGTAGAGATATACACGGACCACAAAAGTCTCAAGTATGTCTTTACACAGAAGGAGCTCAACATGCGTCAGAGACGATGGTTGGAGCTCATGAAGGACTTTGATATCAGCCTACAGTACCATCCCGGAAAGGCTAATGTGGTCGCCGACGCACTTAGTCGATATCCGATGGCGATGTTCTTGACGACAGATCGGTACCTACTGGAGGACATGGAGAAGCTGGGTTTAGAACTCGTATTGCCTGCAGAGGAAATGAAGAAGCTTGGACGGGAAGCAATAGTACCCGGCGCTGACTTCCCCATGATGCATTTGCAAGTGCAGTCTAGCTTGATGGACAAAATCAAGGAGACTCAATTCGAGGACGGAGCATTGTGCAAGCTCAGGGACCAGGTGTTAGCTGGCACACTGGAGGGATTCTCTATTTCAGACGACGGAACACTGAGGAATGGCACCAGACTTTGTGTACCTGCTGGTGAATTGAGGGAGCAGCTGATGCAGGAAGCGCATCGCTCACAGTATTCCATCCACCCTGGAGCAAATAAGATGTACCGAGATATACGGGAGCACGTATGGTGGTATGGAATGAAGAAGGATGTCTCAAAATTCGTTGGCAGATGCTTGATCTGCCAGCAGGTGAAAGCAGATAGACAGAGACCAGCAGGACTTCTTCAGCCGCTGCCCATTCCAGAATGGAAATGGGAGCACATCACTATGGATTTTGTGTCAGGATTGCCTCGATCCCAAGGAGGGAAGGACGCTATTTGGGTGATCGTAGACAGATTGACTAAGTCTGCCCACTTCATTCCCTTCAAAGTTGGTTTATCCACCGAGAAGCTAGCTGCCCTATACATGAGGCAAATCGTCCGGATACATGGAGTTCCTGTGAGCATTGTATCAGACCGAGACAGCCGCTTTACTTCTCACTTCTGGAAGAGCTTGCAAGAGAGTCTGGGGACCCAACTGAAGTTCAGCACTGCCTATCACCCACAGACCGACGGACAGTCAGAGAGAACCATCCAGACGTTAGAGGATATGCTAAGATCTTGCGTCCTGGATTTTGGAGGATCATGGGAGGACCATCTACACTTGGTAGAGTTTGCTTACAACAACAGCTACCAGGCCAGCATCGGCATGACTCCTTTTGAGGCTCTGTATGGACGTCGTTGCCGCACTCCCTTGGCTTGGGACGACGTAGGAGAACGAGTCATGCTGAGACCTGAGATGATTACAGATGCGGCTGAAAAAGTCAAGGTGATCAGAGACAGACTTCGGGTGGCTCAAGATCGTCAGAAACATTGGGCGGACAGCCGTCGCCGACTTGTGGAGTTCGAATCTGGTGATAGTGTCTTCGTCAAGATCTCCCCCACCAGAGGAACTATCCGTTTTGGCAGAGCTGGGAAACTTAGTCCCAGGTATATTGGTCCATTCGAGATAGTGAGCAGAGTTGGAGAGGTGGCATACAGAGTGGCGTTACCACCTAATCTTGAAGGCGTACACAACGTCTTTCATGTATCGCAGCTGAGGCGTTACATTCCGGACCCGAGCCACATCCTGGATCATTCAGAGTTGGAGATTGGACCAAGTCTTACAGTACCAGAGCAGCCAGTAAGGATCATAGACCGTATGGAAAAGCAGTTGCGGAACACCGTGATTCCACTGGTCAAAGTTCAGTGGCTCCACCACTCCCCAGGCGAATCCACCTGGGAACGAGAGGCTGAGATGAGGCAGAAGTACCCTCATCTGTTTTAAGGCATGTCTACCTTTGTTCTCCCTTCAATTGTAGTAAATTTCGAGGACGAAATTTTTATAAGTTGGGTAGGTTGTAAACCCCTGAATTTTTCAAATTTTTAAATCTTGGAATTTTCCCGATTTTCTGGAATTTTTCGGGAATTTTCTGTAATTAAAATCAAGGTTTTCAATTAATAAAGGATTTTTAATTGTTAATAAATAGTATTAAAATATCATGAAAATAATATTTTTGGGTGTAAAATAGAAAACCGGACTTAGGGTAATTTTCTGGGATTTTATTGGGCCTCAGACCTATTTTTAAAAGCCTAAAAACTATTTTTATAATTAATTAATTAATTCTGTTAATTATTATTATTATTATTATTATTTATTTATTTTTATTTTTTTCTCGTTTAGGGCCCGGCCCGGCCCAGTGGGCCGAGCCCATTGGCTCAACCGGCCCAGCCCTACGCTTAGCGGGTCGGGCGGGTCGGCCTGACCGGATCCGCGCCCGACCCGGAACCCGCTAGCTCACCCCTGTCACCCGGTCTCCCCCACGACCGAATTTTCCGCCGCCGCGCGTTCTCCGGCGACGTGGCCACGCACTCCGCCAACCGCGCCTCCCCTCCGGGTTATCCGCCCACGACCGCCTCCGGCTGAGCCCCTCGAGCCCTATTAATACCCCCTTCTCCGACCTCTTTTTCCCCTCCGCCTCGTCCCCAAAACCCTAACCCTAGATCTACCCTCCGGCAGCCGTCCGGCGACCTCCGCCTCCCTCAGTCACCTGCGACGACTTCCCCGGCGCCGACGAACCTCCTCCTCTCTCCTCCTCACAGCTAACCTCTCCGGTCGCCCTCGAATCCACTCCCCGCCGTTCGAGAGCCGCCCTAGCCGCTGTCGACGACTCCGCCGGAGCCACAGCCACTGCCCAGGCCTCGCCGGAGCCGCCGCAGCCCGCCGTGACCTCGCCGACGGTCGACCAGCCCCGGCGTACCCTCCAGCGAGCCCGGACACGCCGCGGACACGACCTAGACGCGGATTCGAGCCCGGACACGCCGCTGACACGTCCAGGACACAGAATCGCACGTCGGACTCGAAATACCCCGATCCCGAGTCCGAGGCCTCCCCTCGGTGCTCCTCCATCCGCTCCCCGGTAGGTGCCCCTTTCAGAATGCACTGTCCTTTCCAAAACCACTCCCCTGTCCGACCGGGACTGACAGAATGAAGCTCTGTCAATCCCGGGATAGCTTAGGTTATAGTTATTAGTAGGTTAATGATTTGTTAGTTTGGTTGTTAATTAATTAGTGATTCGATACAACGATCTGCAAATACGTATACTAATTATATATATATATTATAAAATAAAAACCTTATTAAATATTACCTAATTAGTAATTACTTAATAGATAATTTTCGTAATGATTTTTAGTATTTAAATACTAATTAGTAATTATTTAATATATAATTCTGAAATGATTTTCAGTATTCAAAATATAATATGTTAGGTTTTCCAAAATATTGTTTCTCTTATAAATTAATTGCTAAAAACAAACGATATTATTTTTATTAAAATCGTTCTTTCCTATTATCCTATCAGAAACAAAACGACATTTTACCATAAAATATTTTTATACGATAAAATAAATAAAGTTTCATTATTATTAAAAAGGGTTTTGTTTTACTAAATCACTAATACAAATTATTATTATTATTTTAATCGATCGTTGGATTTAAATCATTAACTTAGTTAACTAATCAAGACAAATTAAAACCCTTTGTTTAATTCTAAAATCAGATTATTAATAATTGTAGGTCCCTGTAACTAAGGTTGAGACCGTCGCGACATCTCACTCGCGTCACCAACCAACTCCAGGCAAGTTTCATATAATTCAAAACCGGTATTTTAGTTGTAATTAAATATGTTGCATGTCATATAGATATATTGGGACGACACTTGATTTCACGGAACCGACTGATTGACTGATTGATTGACTCATTGACTCATTGACTCATTGACTCATTGACTATTGCCTTGGGAACTGGGGAGAAAAGTTAGCACCCGTGGTCAAAGCCCCCTTATTGCCTCATTGTGGATAGCTGAAGTCCAACCTCACTGGACTGACGCCGCACCGTGTTCACGCGAACACAGATTGCCTCCAACCCCAGCCGGCCACGGGATGCTACCTTTCTCAAAACACTTTAGTGATTGTAGTTTGTCATCATTGCTTCATCGACATTTACTGTTCTTGTCTCATATTTGTTGCATACAAAAATATAAATATTGTTCAAAACTATTTCATTGCATCATTTTAATTATTATTAAGATGCTGGAATTGGATATATGTTCTTGCTCCCTCCTGACTGGAGATTAACAATTTTAGGTGATTGCGGTGACGATGATGAGTATGATACCTTTTATGGTCCGGACCAGAGTACTGAAGCCCTAGCGGAACTTAGCCAGGAGGCCGATGTTTAGTTGTTCCCCTTTTATTTCCAAATTGTAATAATCAGGGTTGAAGTGATAACCCTGGACCATGTTTTGTTTGATCTTTGATTGTAAATGAATTTCTCTCTCAGACTTAGCAATAAAAAATTGAATTTCCTTCATGTATTCTGGATGTCTGTGTGTTACTACGGATTGATACAGCTTACTGCCGCCGTCTCACAACGGTGCAGGCTGGGCATGATCCGACTGGACCCAGATTATTGGGACCGGGTCGTGACAATTGTACTCGGGATGGATTGGTTGAGTACGCATTGTGCTAGTTTAGATTGTCGTAGAGGTAGAGTTTTGTTCAGTCCGCCAGCTGAGCCAGAGTTTCAGTTTGCCAGAGGAGCAGCGGAGCAGACCGAGGGAGTCTTCTGCGGAGCCCTGGTGGTAGAACCGAGGTCGCTACATACACTGATAGAGGAATACATGGATGTCTTTCCGGAGGAGTTGCCAGGGTTACCTCCGGACAAAGACGTGGAGTTCTCTATAGACTTGGTGCCAGGCACGGAGCCGATATCCCAGCACGTCTATAGAGTCAGCAATAGTGAGCTGATAGAGTTGAAGAAGCAAGTGGATGAGCTTCAGGACAAGGGATTTATCAGATCTAGTTCTTCTTCGTGGGGTGCTCCGGTACTTTTTTTGTCGAAGAAGGATGGGTCGATACGGATATGTATCGACTACAGGGCTCTGAACAACCTCACAATCAAGAACAAGTATCCGCTGCCGCGTATTGATGATCTTTTTGACCAGTTGAGCGGAGCGAGGGTGTTTTTCAGGATTGATCTGAGGACAGGCTACCACCAGGTGAAGGTCAGGAAGGAGGATATTCCGAAGACAGCTTTTCGGACCAGATATGGACAGTATGAGTTCTTGGTGATGCCGTTTGGGTTGACTAATGCCCCGGCAGTGTTCATGAATCTGATGAACAAGGTGTTCCATCAGCATCTGGACAGGTTTGTGGTGGTGTTTATAGATGATATCTTGGTGTATTCGAAGACCCCAGAGGAGCACGAGGAGCATCTGAGGATAGTGCTGTAGCCTGCATGACCCTCTCGGTGCCCGGGCAAACCGCTCGGGCATCGCGTCCTGTGGCGATCGCGAACCGCGATCCAAAAACAGGAAAAACCAATGACCCGATTCACCCCGGAACTGGGGATGCCCCGCCAAACGGAACGACTTGGTCATTCACGGTCTTCACAGATACGTGCGCATTGTTGATACGGACGTGTGGGATTTCGCGAAAGTCGATTCGGGTGTGCGTGCACACCGGGATCAACGCGTATCCGCGGACAACGCCCCGTATCCGACTTTTCTGAATTATGCCCTAACTTTCTGTACACATGTCGGATTGAAACGAAACTTACGCCATCGGACTCGTAGCGATACGCTGGTCCTGTGACCCAAGTTTGGTTCGATTCTGAGAACGTTGACGAAATCGCGTGTCGTGGGCCCCACAGGTCCCGTTCGACAGGCGATTTTGTGATCGGCTCATCGGAATCCAATTCTGAAAGTTCCGTTGGGTTCGTATCATCGTTCTTGACCTGTTGAAACTAAGTTTGGTGAATTTGGAGACCTTTGACCCCGACACGTTTTTCGGTGCAAAGCGGGCCCACATGTGGATCCCGTTTTGACCCAAAATTATCATTTTTGTCCTTGTCTCCAAATTGGACTCAAGGACAGGCATTTCTAGCTATTTGATATCTTCTGAGCATGATGGTAATATTTATTTCAGCATCCGAACACATTTCTGGAAATTTCCCGAGGTTAGAACTCTAGTTGGGATCCAAACATCAGGCAAGTACCTGCACTTTAAGTTTATTCTTTATATTGTGATAATTAGTTCTTTGCTCTACTAGTACCATTGGATGATTACACTTAGTATTAGGATTTGGATTTCATGTCTTGCTTTTCGTGTCGGGTGGGAGAATACTAGGAGGCATGTAGTTTACCTTTCCCCCTGTCCTGACTAATAGATGTTGGTACACGACTGTACCATCAGCCGGATCTCGATTATTCCTGACTAATAGCCGTCTATGATGTGCCGGATTAGCCTTATAACCCCCTACATGCCAACTATGTATTCTAAATACACAATTACACACACATAGTTTCTTGTCTTGTTACAGTTACATTTTCTTGTCTCATTATATTCCTGTTTTACTCATATCCCTGATTTACAGCAATTAACCCTTAGTTAATTTTACTACTTATTGTGCATATTCTTATCGTGATGTTTAGTCAGTTTTTTTTTCTACTTGTCATAAATATTTAGTTTAATCTTTGTTGTGCATTTGGTACTTTGCTCCTTTCCTGACTGGATCCGTTGATATTAGGCGTTGATGAGGACTATGCCCCCACCTTTTATGGCCCCTATGAGGTAGCAGATGATACTTTTGAGCAGCCGGTTCCCACTCAGGAGACTACTTTTGAGGAGTAGTTAAACAGTTAGCTAGTTTTTTCCTTCAGCATAGTAATCGGGTTTGTCCCCGATTTATCTTCTGGTTCTGTAATAAACTATGGATCTGTTTGTCACATTTTGTTTATGAAATCTTAGCATTCCCATTCCTGTTATTATCCTTGCCTATTTACTTTGTGAATGAGCTAGATTTTAGTTTAACTGTGAATATGACCTAGACATCGTACTACCGCCGACACTGCAGCGTAGGCTGGACGTACTCACGAACCGGTGCCCGATTCATCTGGGTGCGGGTCATGACAAAATGTATGGAAAATTTCACATGAGGGAGAATGAGTTTCTTCATGTATTGTGTCCAATGGGGTGGACATCTTAATGCACTTTTGCATAAAAGTGCCCAACAATTGAAATTTTTCACAAAGTTAGGTTTTTGGTTTAATTTAATTAAAATGAAGATAATTGGCATTCTAAAATTAATTAGAATTACATGGGACTCAAATTTGGTGGGACACAAGTGCCATGAATGTAGAAGACTCAGAATATAATATTATCATAATTTGGGTTGCTCAAAATGGTCAAGATTGTGTCTCTAATTTCAGTTGGAATGCACAAGGATACAAAGTTGGATTTATTTAGAATTAAATATAAATAAATATCATGCAGTCATTTACACGTTATATTAAATAAATAAAAAGACGAAAATACCCCTATTCTGGAATGTGGTGGTGACACTTGAGCCCGAGCCTGAGTCCGAGTCGATTTCGAGTCTGAGTCGCTAAGCCCCTTTGGGGCTTAGCTCATAAGAAAAATTTTCCAAAGGTGGTGACAAAATAAAGATTGTCATAATGGGGTTCACACTTAATCTCTCTAGGAAATTCAACCCACATGGGCCATGTAATCCCCCTGATTTTCAAAAAAATTTAATTTGGAATTTTTCACAATTTTCTGGAATTTTCTGAGATTTTTTTCTCTAATTAAACTAAGGTTCTTTAATTATTAAATGATTTTTAAATAATGTTTAATAATATTAAAATATTATTAAAATAATATTTTATGGTGTAAAATAAAAATCTAGACATAGGGTAATTTTTCGGAAATTTATTGGACCCCGGATGTATTTTTAAAGTCCTAAAAACTATTTTATTATTAAACCAACTTAAAACCCAAATTAAACCGGGTTTATTTATAATAAACCAACTGAACCGGACCGGATTCAGTTGAACCCAAACTTAGCCTGCGGGTCGGATCCGGGTCGAGACCCGCGACCCGAAACCCGCTAGACCCGACCCGCCTTAATTTATTGGATCGGGCCGGATCCGCCTGACCCGTCGCCGCCCGTTAACCCGTAACCCTTGTTCTCCTTCCCCCGACAGTTTCGAAACCCCTCGCCTTCGTCGACCGACCCGCCGCCGCTCGGCCTCCCTGCTCGGCAACGCCACCGAGCCGCCTCCCCTTCCTCTTCCCTTGAACCGCAGACTGATCTCCTTCATTTCCCCTCTATTTAACCCTAGCTCCGGCCGACTAGGATTCCCTTCCCCCTTTCTTCTCCGGCGAGAACCTCCTACTCCGGCCATCACTCCAGCACCTCCCCTCTCTCCCCTCGACTCTCTCCTCATTCAGGCCAGCCGCCCTCGACCCCGTCAGCCTCCCCAGAACCCAGCACCTCTCCCCTCTTCCTCGCCGCCACCAGTCTCCGGTCGCCCCGAGCACCGACCCTGTTGTCCCCTCGACCCCAGCGCCGGCCACCACTCCTCTGGCCCTAGCCGCCTCCTCCGGCGGCCTTCTCCTCCAGCAGCTGTGTCCAGAACCCCTCCGCCTTCAGCCCCTCGGCCCGCGACCCTCCGCCCGCCTCCTTCGGCGGCCTCCTCCACCAGTAGCAGCAGCAGCAGCGGACATCGCTCCGGCCGCCGTGCCTCCACCCAGCCGGCCCCGGCAAGACCGCTCCGCCCTCCTCCGGCCAGCTCAGGCGACTGGAACAGTGAACCCTAACCCTAGAACCGAACAGAGATACAGGACACGTGTCGGACACGAGAATTCAGGTTTTCGTAGCCCTGTTCAGGTACTCGTAACTCACTCCTCGCTACCCTGATTTCTTTTTTGTCAGTTGCATCGCGTAGCCTGCATGACCCCCTCGGTGCCCGTGCAACCCGCTCGGTGCATCGCGTCCTGTGGCGATCGCGAACCGCGATCCAAAAACAGGAAAACCAACGCCCCGATTTACCCCGGAACTGAGTGCGCCCCGCCAAACGGGACGACTTGGTCGCACGCGGTCTTCACCGATACGTGCGCGTCGTTGATACGGACGTACGGGATTTCGCAGAAGTTGATTCTGATATGCGTGCACACCGGAATCAATGCGTATCCGCGGACACCGTCCCGTATCCGTACTTTCTGGTTCTCGTTGTAACTTAGTGTACACACGTCGGATCGAGACGAAACTTGCGCCATTGGACTCGTAGCAATACGCTGGTCCTGTGAGCCAATTTTGGTTCAATTCTGAGAATGTTGACAAAATCGTGTGTCGTGGGCCCCACAGGCTCCACTTGACGGGCGATTTTGTGATCGGCTCATCGGAATCCAATTCTGGAAGTTCCGTTGGATTCGTATCATCGTTCCTGACCTGTTGACACTAAGTTAGACTGATTTGGAGACCTTTGACCTTGATGCATTTTTCGGTGCAAAGTGGGCCACATGTGGACCCCGCTTTGACCCAAAAATGTCATATTTCGCCCCTGTGTCCAAATTGGACTCAAGGGCAGGCATTTCTAGCTGATTGATATTTTTTGGATCTGATGGTGATATTTGTTTTAGCAACCGGAGTACTGCCTGGAATTCCCGCTGAAGCCAGAGCTACACTCGGAGCCGAAAACCCAAGCAAGTGTATCTTGCCAACTTGCAGTTCTGTTTTTATTTACTTTGACTCAGTTATAATTATTGTACATGTTTAAACCTAGGACCGTATGACCTATTTAGCGTCCGATTAATAGTCGGGTGCCAATCCCGTACGCGGAGTTGTGTACGTCATCTAGAGATGGACTTTCGTGACCCTTCACATTCTCGTACTTGCCATATCAAGTACATTATTCCCAGGACACCTGACACAAATCATGATCAGAATCTTCCTGAAATATTCAAGGTGATTCTGTGTAGGTTGCAGGATTTATGACATAGACATTAGACATTATATTCATAGATATAGTATGACTCACTGCATTAGATATGATCTTACGTGACGTGGACATGAGGCATCGTGGACATGAGACGTATGATTATATTGGGTGGGGAGCGACACACAGGCTACAGGCTGATTATATATATATAAAGTCCATAGTAAACACATAGTAAACACATAGTATAACTGCTACCGGCTCCCAGACACAGAGCTTGTAGTGGTATCAGCCTAAGTTCTAGTGATGCTCTCAACTTGCATTTCACGTAGTTGGTTATATAGTTTACCCTATTGTTTTATTTACTTGCTGCACTGCATTATTTTTGGCTTGTTTTATCTGTACCTTGCTATGTCCCCTGAGGATCTGGATCCGGATTATGTCCCCAGGATTAGCAGACGAGGTTTATCCAGAGGTATACGGAACAGGTGCACTTCTCGGAACAGTACCAGTACTTGAGGACGAGGTGATCGCTGAAGACTTCTCCTGAACATCTGCTTCTTCCATGCTCAGTTTATAATGGCAAATAGACTCTTTATTTCCTGTTTAAATGAACAATTGTAAAAGACTTTATTTCGGGTTGTTCCCCGAATTACTTTGCTAAGACTGGATGTTTAATTTATATTTTTTATTGCTGTTGATCTTATTATCTTTTGTGTGGATGAGATTAGTTCTGACTTGTTGTAGTAAATCCTGACTATTGTAATACAGCTTAAGTATGCCCCGATGGATCCGTTAAATTTGGTTTGTCCATCGGTGCGTGCTGCTGGCCATTGCCACGTGTCTAGTCCCTAGATATTTTGGGACTGGGGCGTGACAGACCACCACCCAAGTGCATATACTAATACTAAGCAATGTTATATATTGAGATATACACATTAGTAGTTTTTCAATGTGGGACTAAAATTCCCACAGCAAAGTAAAAAACACCAAGAATCCCCCACATATATCACAATATATAGTCGAGCATTTCTCACAGTGATTATCCATTATGCATTAGGATAGATATCGCCCACGACTTGAATTTTCTCGCATGGGTGAAACAACAGTACGATACAAGAATGGACTATGCCTTGAATTATGAACCATAGCTGATGTTCTTCCCACTCGCACAATGACGTCAGTTGTGCCTCCGGTCGCACATTAAAGGCCCTGTGCTAACCTGATTTCGGTGTATGTATCTTGGGTGTCTACAAGTTTACCCTCAAGAGACGGCATGTATCTCTGTCCATACACTTAGGTGAGTTCCTTTTTTAAGAGAGTTTGATATTTCCCAGCATAAAGCATTGCACTTCCGTGCGGTACTACGCCGCTGTGACATGGCTCATAGCCGAGGTTAACTACCTCATGTGGTGTCACCCACAGTAGCATGAGGTCACTACCCTCTTATTAGTGTTGTACTACATCCCAGCATGAAGCCTTGTGCTACCGTGCGGTGCTACGTCGCTGTGACATGGCTCGCAACCGAGGTTAACTACCTCATGTACATGTGGTGTCATCCACTGTAGCATGATGTCACCAGCCTCTTAGTAGTGTTGTGCTACAACTCTCTATCTTTTCAGCATTAGGCTACCTACCTATTTGCGGTGCTACTGCCGCTGTGACATGGCTCGCAACCAAGGCTTTATATCTTTTACCTCATCGTGGTGTCACGCCACTGTAGCATGGGATACAAGTCCCTTGTAGTGCTGAACTACATGTGCTTCCTGCAACGCACGCCGGACATTCACTCTGCCCGAGAACTCATTAATGCGTCGAAGACAAACTTACACAGGAATTGTTCTCTCTCTCTCTCTCTCTCTCTCTCTCTCTCTCTATATATATATATATATATATATATATATATATATATATATATATATATAATTATAAAGAACAAATAGTAGACCACAGTGGTTCTGGGTACGTATCCCATCCTGTCCCCAAAGACTACCCACTGTACCTGATATTTTTTTAGTCAATGATCCTCCGTTGAACCAAAAGCTAGATGCCTAGTAGATTTCTCTTTGAACTAATAGCATAAAACTTATTGGTAGGATTACAAAGACACAATATCGGAGGTCCTTCAAGCCCATTTTACCTGCTGTATCTTTGACTAGCTGGCGCTTGAGGCCTTTAGTGAACGAATCCGCCAGGTTCTCCTGACTCATAATATCTATCACTGCAATGACACTGGTCTTGATGAGATTGTTCAGTGCTCTGTGCCGAAGCCGCACAGTTCTCTTCTTTCCATTGAAGAGATTATTAGATGATATTGTTGCAGCTGCCTGGTTGTCACAGTATATCGATACAGCCGGAATCTTCACACCAACCATTGAAAGATCGTACATGAGCTCCCGAAGTCATTCTGCTTCATCTGCTGCAGCTGCAAGTGCATAGAACTCAGACTCCATCGATGAGCGTGAGAGCATAGTCTGCTTCTTCGACTTTTATGATATGGCAGCTCCTCCCATTGAGAAAATATATCCTCATATGGATCTCTCGCTCTCTTCTTCTGAGCACCACCTAGCATCACTGAAGCCTTCTACCACTACTGGATCTCCGTTGTAGTAAAGTACAAACTTCTGATTCTTCTTGAGGTATCTCATCACTCTTTTCACAGCTTTCCAGTGTTCAACACCTGGGTTACTTGTGAATCTACTCAGCATTCCCACAGCAAAAGCAATGTCAGACCTAGTGGCATTGTAGCATACATCAAGCTCCCGATGAAAGAGGATACTCCAACTGTCTGACGCTTTTTTCTGGGTTATGTTTCAATTTCTTGTCACGCCTATATAGAATATCGACCCCTGGAAGATCCTGATATCCATATCGTGTGAGCATTTTCTCCACGTAGTGAGCTTATAATAGAGCAAGCCAAGCTTTCGTCCAGATTATCTTAATCCCAAGGATGACATCTGCATCTCCCATGTCCTTCATACTGAATTTAAACGATAGGAACATCTTTGTTCTAGTGACACATTCTTTATCCGTGCCTAGAATTAGCATGTCGTCCACATAGAGACAAACAATGACACCTCTATCGTCAGCGAACTTCGTGTACACACACTTATCGGTTTTACTAACCTTGTAGCCATTTGATCTGATAACTTTGTCAAACTTCTCGTGCCACAATTTGGGAGCTTGTTTCAGACCATACAAAGATTTTACTAGTTTGCATACTTTGTCTTCAAGACCTTTGACGACATGTAAATCTTCTCAGTCATACAGAGATTTTACCTTCGGATCACTCGAAATATTTCTTTGGAATGATGCTAAAAACTGCCGCAGGTCCTGCTGGTGCTCTCAGTTTTTCTCTCATTTTCTCAAATTTTTTTCAACACACTAAATGAAAGAGAAGAGTCTCTATGTAAAGAGGATTTCAGCTTCCATGCGGCCTGAGAAAAATTTTTGGCCACATGAGCCGTCTGCGCCGCTGTACTGCACAGAGAAGACAACGCCGCACCGATCCGCCAACAGCAGTCCATGTCCCCTCCACACTTGACTCGCTCAAGCTAACTTGCTGGTCGCATAGCGCCTGTCCGCATAGCTCCAGGCCGCATGCGCCCCTGGCCGCATGCGCACATGTCCGCATGCGCACATGTCCGCATGGGCACCTGACCGCATGACCCCTGGCCGCATGCGCTCCAGGCCGCATGGCTCCACGAAACATGCGTCCGAGCAAGCAACTGTGCATGGAACTCGCGCATAAAATGAGCACACGAGCGTCGTGCGCATGGCCCCTGGCCGCATGGACAGCTGACCGCATGCGCACCTGGACGCAATAGCACATGTTCGCATGGGCACATGACCGCATGGCCCATGGGCGCATACGCTCCAGATCGCATGGTAAGTGCGCCAACAAAGCGCCACTTTGCTTCCTTGAACTCGAGTCCGAGTAGCGCTTAGCTCCTAAGAGAAACTTTCCAAAGGTGGTGACAAAATAAAGATTGTCATAATGGGGTTCACACTTAATCCCTCTAAAAAAGTCAACCTACATGGACCACCACCTCATGTATATATACCAATGTTAAGTTATTTATTGAAATATACACATTGATAATTTTTTAATGTGGGACTAAATTTTTTAAAGCAAAGTGAAAAATAACAACAAATGCTGGAGCAAATTAATCATCGCAAACTAGACCTTAATTCGGCTTGAAGCTCGAGCAATAGACATAATCCACAATATTGTTTACCAGACGAAATATAAAGAAAAAGGAATACAGTTTAAGGAGGTACGACGGACATGCTAACAAATGGAAGAGCTGCGTGCTACAAGATCATCTCTCTCACTTCATTAATTTTGCTAAGTATTCAAATAGATTATTAACAATCTCTTCATTATTTTTGCTAAGTACAATTGATTTTATTTTATGCTATGCTATGATGTTTTTTTTATATTTGATTGAAAAAAAATAAAATAAAGAAGAAGCCAACGTACGGACTTGGGAAACCTCAGCCTCCTTTATCCGGTTTAGAGCATTCTCAATACTGGAGATACTCCAAACACATACTTTAAATTATTAAAAATTATATAAATTATTATTTTTGGAGTGTCTCTATAATATTGACACACAATGATACACTCCAACTTAATCTGGTCTTTTTTTTTTCTTCTTTTTTTTCTTTTTTCTTCTTTTCCTATTTTGTAAGATTTTTTCGCTCTCCTTTTTTTCTTTTTTTTTCTTTTATGTTTGGTTACTTTTGGTGGGTCGATCAATTAATATAGATGAGCTATGACACGTTCCAAAACTGAATTGTCTGGTAGCTTTCTAGCAATTTTTAAGTATGTACAAGTAAAAGTGCTACAAAATTTGACTAAAATTAAAATGTAGTACTTAAACCTCTTCCACTATGGATACTCTTAGAGGAAGAATTTGGGATAAACAGTACTGCATAAAGAAGCAATTACAGAGGCTACTCGGTAACAACGATTCCGGAGAGGTCCTATATCCCTCTCTCAGCCTCAGCCTCAGCCTCAGCCTCAGCCTTGTACTTTCAAGTCATGAAGCCCTCACCCCAAACTAATGGTTTATTCTTAACTCTGAAAATTATAACAATTCCCTTAAATTTTCTACTATATTTGTTTCGAAATCAGAAAAATATACGAAATTATGGTTTTTTTTTCTATGATTTGTTCTAAAAAAAATAATTTTCTTTTGGTAAGGTTTTGAAATTATTATTTTTATTTGGGATCGTCAAATGTGTTTTACTATCTATTTTTTCATCTTACAAAATTTTGCTAAGTTTTTAGATTTAAGTCAAGATGTTTACTATTTTTAATAATATAATTATGTCGTTCTTTAAAATTTTTTTTTTTTTTGTTTTTTTTGATAGTTTGAAGCATCGAATGTTTTCTATTTGATCTTTGAAAATACTAAATTTGATTTTTTAGATATACATATAATGAAAACATGTCCTCATTATGTTGGACCCCTCTCCAAGTACATGATATTATATACTAAAAAATATTCTATTTGACATATTTTATGATTAAATTTATTTGTATTTATCGTGGTTACTATTACATAACTCTGTTAAATCCCAACACCCCAACTTCTCATCTATGGGTGTTGACCAAATGCCCACATGTTGCAAAATTGATGAAATATCCCATGTGTTACACGCGAGTATACATTCCCATTCTTTCCATTTTATTACATCGATATTTCTATTTTCTACTTATTTATTTTAAAAAAAAAATCAAAAATAGAGAAAGAAGATTGGGTATCGAATTATGTTCAATGGTTAGTAATCCCACGTGCTTATTAAGTTTGTATGGAGTTGGCTCCGACCAAAGAAAATAATACTGTCGCAGTAATAGTGGTTCTTGTCTCCACTTTTCTTCTACTGTAGAAACTTGCAACTGCAATGGGGCGTCTTCTTTGTATTGTACTGTATTGACATTTGATTGTCGGTTCATAAAATTATAAAAGGATAATAAATAAAAAGTTGCTACGGACAATTTCCGAGTGATCACTCAAATCTGCTGAGGCTGAAGGTATGTATTTACTGGTAAGAGCAAAATTATAAAAGGATAATAAATAAAAAGTTGCTTCTTTAGCTGTTGGTTTAAGTGGTCACATCCAAAGTATCAGTTATGCGTCTCTGAATGCCTACAATCCTCTCATATGTAATCATTTATAAAATAAAATAAAATCCTCTCAAATCTCCGCACACACGCACACGCGCGCGCGCACACAATGTTTCAAATTTCTTCCATTTTATTTTCTTAAATCGTTACTAGATAGTGGCTAACAGATAAAGACATAACATATCATAGTTGGATGAGTTCGTTCCATGGAAAATCAGATTAATTATTCTTTCTAGATAGAAGTTAAATTATATGGGATTTTTCCTTTAAAATAATGAAAGTTTTTTTGGACATTTTTGAGGAAATATAAAATATAAAAAAAAAAATCTGAAAATACGTTTAATTTTCTTTTTCACTTTTTATGTTTTTTTTTCTTAAAATAATAATAAAAAATACATAAAATTATTTGTTGGTCCAAAGTATGGATGTTTTATTTTTGTTGTTTTTGCACATAGGTTACTCTAAACTTAAAAAAATTTCTAAAAATTCTAAAAATAATTGTATTACTACTTTAAACAGAAAATTTATTGTACAAAAAATATTTTTAAATAAATTAACTATAATGATAATTTTTAAAAAAATTTGAACGAACGATAGAAATCGCCATCAGAGATGATGAAAATCGAGAATGTTAAATTTTTGCCAACACAGTTGACAAAAATTTGGACTTGTCAGAAAATCGAGAATGTCAAAATTTTGTCAATTGAATTGGAAAAAATTCAGCACTTTGACCCGTGGTTGGGTAGATGGGTGAGGGTTCGTTCGGTTTGGTTAGGTTTTATTGTTTGAGTGTTGGTTTAGTTCTCTTTAGTTCTTTAAAAAAAAAAATTGTTGTAACAATATATTTTTTAAAATAAATAAAAAAACAAAATTTAACATCAAAAAAATATGCTATCATTGAACATCCAAAAATTTAAAAGTTTTCTAACGTAAAAAAATTACGTCTGCCGTCGAACAGACTTCGAGCGCCCATAACTATTTGTTCGGAAATCGTTTTTCATCAAACAATATGTCGATTTGTATCTTTTCGACGAGAGTAACACAATTCGTGAAGAAAATTTTTTCATCTGAAACAAGACGCACATGTTACAAACAAAAATTTAAAATTTAAAAGTATCATAATTGTTGACTGAGAGATCGAAACGAAGTCCAACTTGTGCAAAAATGACCGTAATGAAAAGTACTATGGAATAACTGTTTCACCGTTTGACAGACTTGAAATTTTTAAAATCGTCAAAAAACGATGTTTCGACCTCCAAATTTTGCTTTCACATTTTTTTTTTTTGGTATTTCAATGTTAACGAGTAGAAATTTGTGTATCCGGACCCTCAAACGTTATCATATAATATATGAGTGTGAAGATGATTAAAAATTAGACAAGAATATATATATATATATATATATATATATATATATATATATATATATATATATATATATTTTTTAATTATGATTTCTCATAAATATATGTTTTAAATTTTGAATATGTGTTTAGTTAGATATCCTGTAGTTGGTTTAAATATAATTTAAATTTTGAATATATTATTATCAATAATAAATTTTAAATCTGTCCTTAGAAAATTATATTTTGAATGATACTAGATGTGGTATCTAATATTTGAAAAAAAAAATTGTTAATTTTAAATTGTCTTTAGAAAATCTATAAGTGTATTTTTTTCAAAAAAATCTATACCATAATTAAAAAATATTTGATATCGTAATTGTTTGTTATAGTTATGGTATCAAATTAAAAAAAATATAGATAATTATGATATAACATACAACATTTAAAAAATAACAATATTCAAAATTTAAAACATATATTTATGAGAAAATCATAATTAAAATAGATATCAGAAATTATCAAATAACCAACAAATAAAAAAAAATCAACAAAAAAAACCTAAAAAAAAAAAACCATTTGTCAGATTTTAACCATCTCGAATGGCTAAAATTTGACAAATATAAAAAATATATATATTTTTGCCATCTGAGATGGCAAAAATTTGACAAAATATATATATTTTTTTATATTTTCGCCATCTGGGATGGTAAAATTTAAAAATATTGAAAAAAAAGATCTTGGTAAAGACGTTTTCGTTAAAAAAAAAATTCATTCATTTTTTTTTACTTGTGACCCTAATAAAAAAAATTAAAAAATTTCTTAACAAAGTCGTTTTCAATTGATTTGTATATTTAATTACGGAGAGAATGAAAACGTCCTTAGACATTTTTGTTCTCTACAGCTAATATTTTCAAAATATTTTTTCTTTACATGATTTAGTTAATATATAATACTTTGTAAGATATTTTTTTTATATATATAAAGTGGCAAATAAAAATTATTCTGGACAAGTTATGTATTTTCTACTAATATCTTTTGTTATTATTCCCTTAACTGATCTATGAAAATAAACCAAGCATGCAATTGGAATTCACGTTCATTTTTACGTACACAGTGCTAAAACATAACTACAAAAGGAGCCGTATCCTCTTCCTTGTGTCCAGGAAAATAACCAACGCGAACATTACACATCACAACTGACGCCATGTCGATGGTCCGCTCGTGCAAAATAATACCCCCCCAACCAACGGTGGATATGGACGCCCGCTCTTGAAATCCTATGCGATCGCTACGCATAGGAATTCATCGGTGCCGAAGTAGGGACCCTGAACCGGAGGACCAGCTGGCGAGGACGCGGTCGAGGAACAACCCTTCCCCAGCTGTCGATCTCAAGGAGACAGACACGTGGCGTGATCGGAAGGGCGGAAGGAGCATGCTGCACGTTACTTTGCCAGATGCCACGGGGGGGACAAGTAGGCGGGACCCACTAGGCCGACCTTATCCTATTTTCATCGCCCTTTCCCCACCCACAACTGCATCCGCACAATCGTTCATACCATCTTTGATTCCAGGATGTTTACATAAAACCTCCTTTTATTCTCTTTATTTATTAATGTACTAGTCCACCTGCACTTGTTTTGCACGTATTACAATTCAATTAGAATATGCTAAGACAACCAATCATCTTCCACAAGTGACTGTGTGTATAATTCTTTTTTTTTTTTTTTGGCAATGCGGAATTCGGAGAACTATTTTTTGTTTTTTTTTGTTTTTTGTTTTTTATGGGTGCAAAACACTCTTCTTTATATTTGCATTTTTGTAATTAAAGATCTCTGAATTTTAAAAATATATATTTTTTATATTTGGTATATTTTTCATCCAATTTAGTCTTTTGTCGTTAACTGACATCAAATTCGACGTGAAATGACTAATATATCCCTTCCTAATCCTAATCATAATTCAATTATAATCATAATTATAATCCCAATCATAATTCAATTATAATCATAATTATAATCCCAATCATAATCCTCTCTCTCTTCCTCCTCCTCATTCTTCGGTTGTGGGGGCGACGGCGGCGGTGATGACGGCGGCTTGGGGAGGAGAGGGGGTGAGGCGCTGGGAGGAGGGGAGAGGGAGTGGGGCTCGGGGGAGGGAGGCGCAGGTGGCCGGGCGCGGGGAGGAGGGGGGTTCAGGGGAGGAGAGGGGGCGCGGAGGGGGGGGGGGGGGGTGAGACGCGAGGAGGAGGGGGATGGTCCAGTGAGGACGCGAGGAGAAGGGGGGTGAGTTACGTGGAGGAGGGGGGTTGTTCGGTGGGGGCGCAGGGAGGGGAGAGGTGCTCGGAGAGGAGGTGGAGGGGCGCACGGTAGGGGAGGAGGAGGAGATAGAGGGAGGAGGGAGGTTCTGTGATGGACGGGAGAGGGAAAAGGAAAATGTAGTTTTGAGTTTTCGTTTTTATTTTTTTTAACGATATTTTTTAACAAAAAATTTACGGAAGAGACTATTTAAAACAAAAAATTTAGGAGATCTTAATTTGCTAACAAGACAAATTATAGAAAGAATCTTTTACAATTTTTTATTTATTGAAAACAATAATCATTAAAACGAGTAAGATTAGAATAATTTATTGTCGATAGAACATACATAGTTGTATGGAAAGAGAAAGCTTTATAGCATGCAGTTGTTTGAATTTTTTAAAATATAAATGACATATGATTTAACATAATAGTATTATATTTTCTCTCAATACTTAATATATTTATTAAGTAGTCATATTTTTTATTCTAAATTATTGATCCGTCTGTTTTAAATTTAATAATTATTTTAATTCGTATAGGTTGAAGAAGGATATTTAAAAAAGACACGTTGAAGTCCAAGTTTTAGTATTATATAGTAGTATTAATTTATTATTATTATTTTATATATTTATTCATATATTATTTTGTCGACATTCTATAGCTACCACTACAAAATGACAAAGTAACATCACTCAGCTTTGTCGACGTACTAGTCCGAAGCGGTCGTCGCTGCTATCATCCACAAATTATTATTTTATTTTTACAACCAAGATTTTTTTTTTTGGTTATTTTTTATCAACCTCCACCAACTGGTCCCGGAGAAAATAAATAGTACATAAAAAAACGAGGTTTGAAGAACTTTATGACTGCAAATGAGTCAAGTGGAGTCAAATTTTTATAAGTTTGAGTTTGATTTGACTAGAATTAATCAAACCCGATCTCGAATTTAATAAGCTTTTTATTTTATAGTTTGAACTTGGTTTGAGTTTGTTTATATTAATCTTAAGATTGACTTAATTTGAGTTCGAGTTTGATTTGGTTTGAGTTCGAACTTGACTTGATAAACAAGTTTGATTCGAGTTTGATAAACAAGTTTGTTAAGCTCAAAATTAAGTTTGTTAAGCTTGATTTCAAGCTTAACGAACTAAATTTCAAACTAGTTAGGCTTGAATTCAAATATATATTATATTAAAAATTTATTTATAAAAATTTAATTATTTTTTTTAATATCAATTATTAAGGACATATAAAAATATATAATGCACACAACTATATTGTTAACAAACATACATAAAATTAGAATTCGACAAATAACAAATTTAAATTTAAATAACAAAACAAATAGGTAGATTGCTAGCAACAAGTTCCTAAACGAGTTTATAAACGAGACAACTTACGGGTCAGCTCGTAAGCTTATAAATGAGCCAGTTTGCGAGCTCAAATGAACCGAATACTTCTAAGTTTGAGCCTGATTTGCTATTAAACGAGCTCGAAAATGAAGTTGAACTCAGCTTGTTTACTAAACAAATCAAGCTTAAAGAAGCTTTTATCGAACCGAGCATCGAACAGCTCGCGAACGACTTAGCTCATTTGCGGCACTAATCGCAATTGAGGTTAAAACGTCTTAACACGTAGGAGAAGAAAAGATAACTGAATATACTATGTGCTTAACAATGACTAAAAGCTAAATTTATTATTTTTGTTCCTTTTTTTTATTTTATAAAATAAACATGAAAAAGGTGAGTATATGTCAATCTTATCCAATACAGTCCATTAACCTGTCATTAATTTCTGCATTCCCCAATAAAGACTCCAATTTGTCCTAACTGACACATAAATTGGAAAGAAAAGAAAGGAGAAGCCATAGAGAGAGAGAAGAAACCGCCGCCATCAATAACCACAACACACACACACAAAAATAGTGAGAAGCCAAATTCCCAAATTTCTCTAGTACCAACTCCTCCAATTCAAAACCCTAATTCTTCCCAATCTATTTCTCCCGATCCCGAAGGAATCATTCCCCGATCGCCACGATGATGTCGAGATCGTACACGAACCTCCTGGATCTGGCTTCCGGGAAATTCCCGGCGATGTCCGGAGGCTCCGGCGGCGGCGGTGGCGGGATGAAGAAGCGCCTCCCCCGGGTCATGACCGTCCCCGGGACCCTGGCCGAGCTCGACGACGAGGACCGCGCCAACTCCGTCTCCTCCGACGTCCCCTCCTCCCTGGCCCAGGACCGCATCATCATCGTTGCGAACCAGCTCCCGGTGAGGTCCCGCCGCCGCCCCGACGGCCGCGGCTGGATCTTCTCCTGGGACGACGACTCCCTTCTCCTCCAGCTCAAGGACGGCCTCCCGGACGACATGGAGGTCATCTACGTCGGGTCCCTCCGCGCCGACGTGGCGCCGAACGAGCAGGACGACGTGTCCCTGACGCTGCTGGAGCGGTTCCGGTGCGTCCCGGCGTTCCTCCCCGCCGACCTCCTCGACCGGTTCTACCACGGCTTCTGCAAGCAGCTCCTCTGGCCCCTCTTCCACTACATGCTCCCCTTCTCCTCCGACCGCGGGGGCCGCTTCGACCGCTCGCTCTGGGAGTCCTACGTGCTCGCCAACAAGCTCTTCTCCCAGAAGGTCATCGAGGTGATCAATCCCGAGGACGACTACGTCTGGATCCACGACTACCACCTCATGGCGCTGCCGACCTTCCTCCGGAGGAGGTTCAACAGGCTGAGGATGGGGTTCTTCCTCCACAGCCCCTTCCCGTCGTCCGAGATCTATCGGTCGCTGCCCGTGCGCCTCGAGATCCTCAAGGCGCTCCTGAATTGCGACCTGATCGGGTTCCACACGTTCGATTACGCGCGCCATTTCCTCTCCTGCTGCAGCCGGATGCTCGGGATAGAGTACCAGTCGAAGAGGGGGTACATCGGGTTGGACTATTTCGGGAGGACCGTCGGGATCAAGATCATGCCCGTCGGGGTTCACATGGGGCAGATTGAGAACGTGCTCTCGCAGCCGGACAAGGAGTGGAGGGTCGACGAGCTCCGCCGGCAGTTTGAGGGGAAGACGGTTCTTTTGGGGATCGACGATATGGATATCTTCAAAGGGATCAATCTGAAGCTGTTGGCGTTTGAGCATTTGCTGAGGCTCCACCCGAAGTGGCAGGGGAGGGCGGTTCTTGTCCAGATCGCGAATCCAGCTAGAGGCCGAGGGAGGGACTTGGAAGCGATCCAGACGGAGATACAGGAGAGCTGCCGGAGGATCAATGGCGAGTTTGGAGGGAACGGGTACAGCCCGGTAGTGTTTGTCGACCAACCTATAACTACCGCCGAGAGAATGGCCTATTATACCATTGCGGAATGTGTGATAGTCACTCCGGTGAGAGACGGGATGAACCTTACCCCCTACGAGTACATTGTCTGTCGCCACGGTATCAAAGGGTCTGAGCCAGGCTCGGATTCTGCTGGGCCGAGGAAGAGCATGCTGGTGGTTTCAGAGTTCATTGGGTGCTCCCCATCGTTGAGTGGGGCCATCCGGGTGAACCCGTGGAACACTGAGGCGACGGCAGAGGCAATGAATGAGGCAATCTCCACGTCTGAGGCGGAGAAGCAGCTGAGGCATGAGAAGCACTATCGGTATGTTAGCACCCACGATGTTGCCTACTGGTCAAGGAGCTTCCTCCAGGACCTGGAAAGGTGCTGCAAAGACCACTTCCGGAGGAGGTGCTGGGGGATCGGGCTGGGATTCGGGTTCCGGGTGGTGGCATTGGACCCGAACTTTAGGAAGCTGAATGTGGACTTGATCGTGCAGGCGTACGAGATGGCCAAAAGTAGGGTGATACTGTTGGATTATGATGGGACTATGATGCCGCAGACGGCCATTGACAAGCGGCCGAGCGCAGAGGTGATTTCAATCGTCAATTCTCTATGCAATGACAAGAAGAATGTGGTGTTTATCGTTAGTGGTAGAGGAAGGGATAGCTTGGGGAAGTGGTTTTCGCCTTGTAAGAAGCTTGGGATTGCAGCAGAGCATGGATACTTCCTGAGGTAAATGCTAATTTATTCATTCTTTACCTTTTGTTTCATGTTCTCGCTCAATATGGTAATTCTAATGATATGATGTGACATGTAAAGCTATTATTGCCAAATGCCGAAAGGATATTTGAGCATTGTCTAGTTGGAATTAGATGATAACCATCAATATTAATGCGAAATGTTCAAGGAATATAAGGGAAAAGAGACCTTTCTTATTATTTAGTACGATGAAACGGATAAACACTAATATGGCTGTGTTTTGTTTGGTAAAAATGACAATGAAAATGGTCTCGACTCTCCATGCTCCTATTCCATTTTCTTCTGTTCCCCTCATTTTGTCTTGAATTACATCATTTTTTTACTACTTTACTTTTACTACAATAAAGAATTTCATTAACATCAGAACGAGGTTGATAGGCAACGTAGCAATACCCATAGTTGAGAAAGTTCCAATGAGGAAGTAACCAAGTTATTTAGACAAGCTCGTAAACATGTTGTCAAGTTGTCAACTCTCTCCATGGGTGCTTCTAATTTCCTAGTCAAGGCAGACATGGAAGAGAGGGTTTGTGTAAAACATTGCAAGTTGCAATATAGGTATGACTCCCTTTTCTTTTCATGTTAACCTAAGAGTATGCAACTAGGAGGAAACCTCCAACTTCATTTCAGCTAGACTAGGAAAAGGTGCCGACAAAAAGAAAAATAAGATAAGATTTTCTATAGAGAATCACCTTCATCTTTGATCAAGTTCAAATTGAATCACATGCCCAATTGAATAAAGATATGAAGTCCATTGAAAATAATTGATTTGAGTACGTATTTTTGTACGGAGGGAATATAAAAAGGGGAGTTGAAACTAATTTTTATCTGTTAATTCTCTTATTGCCTGCTATTGAAACCTGCCTCATGCTCATTGGAGCAAGGGTCTGTTTGTAATACAGCAGTAGAGGATAGTGGATGTGCTATGTGGAAAGGATTGGTGTCCTTTCACAAGTGACTCAAATGACCATAGAATGAAACTAATGTATTTTCATGCATCCCCCAAGTTGCTTAAAGTTTTGCTTTCCACTTGCTCTGAAGAGAGATGTAATATTGCTTATAGTAAAACGTTTGTACTTTGCTTGAAGCAAAAAATGTAATTATTTTCTAAATCTCTTTCCATGATATTTTTAGTGAATTTACACTAACTAAAGAAAATAGTTAGAAAGAACAATTACAGAAACAAAAGGAAAAAGGGAGAGAATGTATAGGTAAATTGGTGCGATTCTAACTCATTGTCTCAATATTTGCAGATGGGGTTCAGATGAAGACTGGGAAACCTGTAGTCAATCGAGCACTGACTTTACATGGATGCATATGGCTGAACCAGTGATGAAACTGTATACGGAGTCCACTGATGGATCAAATGTGGAAACAAAAGAAAGTGCTCTGGTATGGCACCATCAAGATGCTGACCCAGGCTTTGGATCTACTCAGGCAAAGGAAATGCTAGAGCATCTAGAAGGTGTACTTGCAAATGAGCCAGTATCTGTGAAGAGTGGCCAGCTAATAGTTGAAGTCAAACCCCAGGCAAGTGTTAAGTAATTATGATCAAACTTTTGTATTCTTTGCCCTTTTTCTTTAGGGTAACTGGAATTCTGATTAAGCAGCCAGAATAATATTTTTCTTTTAAAAAAAAGGATGGGATCAAGGTGATCCCAACCAAAATCCATTATATAAAGTAAGAGCAAGATGATAGCTTTGGTGATACAACATAATGGGACTAACATACTTCCATAAAGGACAATAAGACTATCAACCAAAGCAACCGGATAATAAGTGCCACAATTTGTTTCAAACAAACATTAATGGTAAAAAACAATGTGATCTCATTACAAGTGCCAAACTTAGAAATTGGAATAGTCACTTTGAGACCAAAGGGCCTCTCCTTGTACTTCATCCTTACAGTTAAACACCTTTTCTTGCATTACTTTTAACCATTTCCAGCAAATTCTTGAGTGGGCTATGTCTCAGGGGCGGAATCATTGTTTATTCTTAAACTAGTTATTTTTAAGGCATTCTGGGTCAGATGGTAAAGTATTGTAAGTTTGTCTAGCTGCATTTGTTATATACATCTAGTATACATATATTTCATGATGATTCATGACACTGCTACTGTAAATTTCATTTGGAGGTGAAGATATATAAATGAATATCAAAACCTTCAGTACCCAACCTTGATGGTTGTGCATATCCCTATTGCTCCTATTTGAAGTTCTGGATATGCCATGTTTTAAAGTGAGGGGAAACTGTATAATGTGTTTGGGAGAAGCCTCTTGAAAGTGACAGCAAATAACATTAATTTCTCATAAATCTTTGTACCAGAAATGTACACTATTCTCTTTAACTCTCAAATGTGTTTTTTTTCCTCTTACCTTGATTTTACATTATATTTAACCTTGTTTATTTATTCTCAAAAAATGTAACCTTGTTTCATTATTAGTTCAATTTTTTAGGCTCATGCACATACTAGCGTGCATGCCCACATTTTAAAATAGAGAAGAAAAGGAAAATATGTAGTCACTACTCATACTACCTTTAAGCCAAGCCCCAATTATCTGTTTGCAAATCGCTATTATGCTTCTATATGTTTGACCAAGTTATGTTCGTATTTGTATTTGTATTTTACACATACTCCATGTGACTGAACATAAATACTCCATGTTCGTGACAACTAATGAATTTAGACATAAAATGCAATAGATATGATATTCTATTTCCTAGTCATCACTGTAAGGATACGACAAAAAGTCTTCTAAAAGTGTAAGGCATTCAATTCCTTGAATTTCAATGTAGAAGCTTTCATTTGTGTATTCTGAAAAACCATGAACAGTGTAAATTGCGAACGACTTTGCTCATAGTTCTAACAATTGATCACTACTATTACAAGTTCTAATACACCTTCCTATATTTTTAGGGAGTGAGCAAAGGATTAGTAGCAGAACAGATCCTATCATCATTGGTTGAAAATGGAAAGCGGGCAGACTTTGTGTTGTGCATTGGTGATGACAGGTCAGATGAGGACATGTTCGAAGGTATTGCAGGCATCAAGACGAAGGAGCTGGTGGCTCCTAATACATCTGTGTATGCCTGCACAGTTGGACAAAAGCCAAGTAAAGCCAGATATTATCTTGATGACACCGGGGAGGTCATAAACATGCTTGGAGCGCTCGCTGAAGCATCTGATGCCGCTTCTCCTTCACCTGCCTCGTCACCTAGCTCACCATCTTCTCCAACCTCCGAAGCCATAAGTAATCCATTCCCATTGACTGTTTGATCTGGGAAGTAGTTGATGGTTGATATTCCTGTGTGTCCAGATGGTAGCTGAGCTATTTTCTTGTTCATATTTCTGATTGGGATGAAGTCCTTTTGGTTGGATTATTTGGATGTCAGTTTTATTGAAAGCAAAGAGACGCGCAAGGCTTCCAAAGGGGAGGCATATTCTGTTTAGCCCAAGCCCCAAAGAAATCTGAAACTGACATAAGGAGGTGTTGGGTTATCTTCTTGATCAGCTGGGATATTCTATTATAAAAGTTTGCTACTTTAGGAGTGATAATGAATTCATTGTTTTTCTTCCTGTTAATATTTAAAGTCTTCCTCTAGAAGTAGTAATTTGATTGATTGCATTATTTTAACTTTTGCTCGAAATGAGAGGAAATGATACCTAAAGGGAAACATATAACTGACTTGAAGCAATCTCACCACTATGGCATATTTTGTGAGGAAATTCTTCGTACCAAGATACGTTTGTGAATGAGTATCAGACATTTGTGTTTGTTTTGGTTCAATGATAGCAAGTAAACTTTTGTTTGAGATGAAATATTGTTCTAGTAATATCGGAGGATTGGGGATTTATTGTTGTAATAAGTAATAAGAGGTTCCTTAGTATTTGAAACTTTATTTGGGTAGGCTTGCTGAGTATTGTTGATTTTTTGAAGAACTTGCTAAAAGAATTGACATCGATTTCAATCGATAAGCAGAAAGAATCCGTCGAGGAAGAAGCATAAAAAGTGATAAAAAGTTTGCCAATTAAATTGGCCGAACTGTCTGTGGTGGTGTTGGGTGATCAGAAATACTGTTGCTCAAAGTGAGATCTGATCGTTTTTCGTAAGAGTAGATCAGGTAGATCATGAGGGAGAAGAAGAGAAAGAAACACGTAGACATAGTTCCATTTATTCAGCTTAACATGCATTACAAATATATATAGTGACTGTCCGTGGCCGAACTGGAATCCCAGTTTCACTGGAACAGGACTTGTGATTTGCCTAAAATCGAAGATTCATCATGGGAGCAGACTTTTTCTGAGCTATTAACATGATTTCTTGTTTGGAGCGAATTCCAGTTTGAACTGAACAAGTAATTTAGTTCCTCTGCTGCAGTCTGCAGCACGATGTCGGACATTTCTGGTTTGCTCTGACTCATGGAGACTGGAAAATTGGTCCATTCAGTTGATCATTTCTCCAGGATCGAAAATAATATCATCAAGTTTCTGAAATTTGTTTTTTGATCTGCTCTGATTTTTATTTTTATTTTTTCCATGCATGTGTAGGGAAACCAACTTCCTCATGCTGGCAGACAAAGCTTGGACATATATGCTTCTGTTGGAAATGTTGGCTAAAGTTGCAGAGACACAAGCAAGCACAAATTACGTGACATTCACAAAGAAATGGATGCTGTTGGTGGTCTGCGACAAAATTGCATTTGCATGACATGATAGGATATCTGCAAAGAAACATGCAGAAAATGCAAATGGATAGGGGCCACTAAAGTTTTATTTGGCCTAAAATGTATGTAACCTGCAGATAAGTTGTGTGATAGCGCAAGTAGTGTAGATCCTTGAACTTGTGCTTAAAAATTATCTGCAGATTAAAGTGTTCTGTTTAGCTTGATTAGTCTCGCTCGAAAATTCTCTATTTGTGCCTGTTTTGATATGAACAAATTTTTTTTTTTTTTTTATAGAAAATATGACAAGCATCTCAGCTAAACAAATCATGTATGTTTTACCAAATTGAAACTACAATGCAAGTTGAGATTTCTATATCATTGATTTTCATTCAGTTTAATACGACCAAGTCGCGCATACAAGAGCAGTATAGATCTAGGTCTCTTGATTTTTCCCAAAGTCCTGAGGAGATATCTTGTCCCTGAACTAATTGTCTTCGAGTGGAGAGGTGGTCGCTTTGTTACCATTGCCAATGCAGTTGTAATCTAGAGAACTTACAGACGTTTAGCTCTCGCTGATCTTGACCGGGATTCATTAACTAAAAAATACAAAAATTATCATTTTGCAGCAAAAATGAAAAGGTCACATGGTTTCACTATATTCCATCAGTACAGAGTCATCAAATTAATCACATGAATCACTTGTCATGGGTGTCAATCCAAGAACAGCTCAGTAAGAAACCCAGTAATATCCATACCATCATAAGACTGACTAAAAAAAAGTCAGATTTTCCAAATTTAATCTGCAGAGACTTTCATTCTTTGTGTTGTAGAAGCGAAAATGTAGTCAATTCTGAATATATTTTTTTACTGGTTCTCATGTAAGTCAACCTAATTAATCACATGAGGAGCTAAACGCCAAAAATTGACTTTGCAGACTAATTCTAACCAACCAGCTTGATCTACATAGTTCAAAGCATGAAAATGTGGTCATGCACACTTGCATCATATCCAAAAATCTTATGACCACACTATAAATACAGATATTAGTGCAACTGCAGATACAAACATGACAGAAAACAAAGCAACAACTGAATATACGGCTATCATTGCTCTCAAATTGAAAAATCCAACAGACCCATCACATTCCAGATTAGGTTTGACGATCATTTGAATCCAAAGTTCCAATCACACACATGCCATTACTGACCTGAAATTTTCCTTCATGACAGCTTCCACTATAATCAATAGTATCATCTAATAGTAACAAGTTCATAGAACAGTCGAACCCCACCATCCACCCATATGCTAATGCTGATTATCATCATTGTTCCTATTATTATACCATAGATTACAACATCTATCGCTAAACCCATAGTTTATATATTACAGACACACCTAATTAGAGCAAATCTAAACATTTCAGAAATTTTGGTTGAAGATTAAATAAAAGATGACGGCTCTTCCTCTTTGTTTAATCCCAACCTCTCTCCTGTTGGACCACCGCCATTCCTGCTGATTTGTCATACTCCGAAACTGAAGCTCCAAACTGCGACCACCACCTGAGGTACACCAGAGAGTAAATCCCTTTCTTTGTTGTAGATCAATGAACCCTTACCTATGGTTCATCATGACCATCCACTTGCCGCCGCACCTGAGATATAAACCTTACATTTTAGCAGAGCCTCCCTGACTCTGAACCCAGGAACCACCGTGAATCCCACCGTCGGCCTCAATCCATTGCCACACACCTCACCCTCCACCACGCTCTCCATGTACACCTCTGAGAATCGGCACCCTCTCCTCATCTGAAAGATAGATGCTTCCATTTCTCTCCCAAATGAGAAGAACAAGCAGTGCATCAGCCAAACCCTCCTTGACATCTCAGCAAACCCCATGAAGAACTCAGTCTCCGGGAATCCACACCCTGAACTTATAAGCTCCCTCTGATCAAGATCACTGAAAAATGATGCCTCCATCTTTGGATGCACCAGGCCCAAATACTTCGCCCTGCAGAACTTCCCCAACCCTGATGTTATTCCCCTTGGACTAGAGAGGAATTGCTTAAGCTGCACTGATTTTGAATCGTTAAACTCAACAAAGAACTGCTGCTGTTCCCAGGAAGACAGTTCCTCAAGTGAAGAGAGGCCGAAATTGTGATCCTGGAAGCCAGAGAACATCTTCTGGCAGAGAAATGATTCGAAGGCAAACACAAGGTGATTCGGCCTCTGGTGCACATCTGGTTGGATGGAGGCAGCAGCAGCATCCAGATCCCATTCAACAGACTCCATCTTATGCATCATCAGCTTAGAAAAGGATCTGATCGATCTAACAGCATACCGAACTGCAGCAAGAAAATGGGTAGGATCCAGGCTGGTAAGGGGTAGGTCGTTGAGACAAGTGAGCGTGCGTCCGGGGTGTAGTAGTGACTTTAAAATCTGATTCTGGTGATCCGACTCCGTAAGCTGGGATTGCAGGTTGAATATCTCGGTATCTTTAGTCTGGATATCAGATTCGAGCTTCTTGAAGGTTATCTTATAGGTCTTGATGAGGTTTTGGTGCTCCTGAATCTGAGCTGCCACCGGTGGCGACGGCAGAGGCGAGAGCTGGTCCTTGAAATAAGACTGCTTCAGTTCCGAGAGGTGCTTGAGCTCCGAGACAACAGCCTGGTCCGAGGACTGGATGGTTTCGGGGTCATATGGCGACTGTGCAACCTGCATCTGTGCATAAGCAGCTTTGACGGCAGAGACACTAGCAAAGAGATTGGCGAGGAGAGATTCCATAGCTTCCCTGTTGTTCGAAGTGGCTTCATGCTGCTGCTGTTTCTCATCCTCAGCTTTGTCACCACCGTAATTGAGTGGCCCGGATAGAACAGAAGGGTACTCTTCAACAGTTTTTGAGGGCTTGAGCTTGTAGATCGCATCATCTTGGTTCGAACAAGTCGTTGTGTTACGACGGAAGCGGAGGATCTTGGTGATGGTCCTTGCCAAGGAACCAAAGTTGGATGTGGCTGGTGCAGAGGATTCCATTTTAGGTCTGCAAAATGAACTGAAGAAGAGTTCAACGACTGGCATGGCAGAGAAAGCCTTGTCTTTAAACACAAAGTTGGAAGGAAAGCATTAGACTTTGATCATTTAAAAGGGAGGATCTGATTCTTTTTCCTCTCTTTAAAATTTAATGGAGGTGGGAATTAAATGGTGGGAAACACTTGTGATAGGACCAAAGGTCCCAATTAGAATACGGAAAAAAACCTGCAGTAAACCTTTCATGACCCCTCTTTCTGAATATGCTTTAACATGTTTCCCATTAGATAGTTGCCATGCAAAGGAAAAGTGATATACAATCAGTAGTCTGCTGGCTAAGCTTTATTTGGAAACAAAAATGTTTTCAAGTATTCTGTCCACATGGCATTCCAAATGTCTTTTAGCATGTAACCTAAGAAACATACATAATCAGATACATATAACTTTCCGTAGCTGCATAAACAACTTTATTACTTCTTTGCTTTCAGATACTAATACAACTTAGTTGAGGTAGTGCAAATATCGACAGTAGGACAAGTGACCTTACAATAATACAATATAATATAGCTTTTTCTTTTCTTCTGTCCCTTTATTATCATATTACAGTAAAATCTAGGAAGCAAAGATACTGCAAAAAACCATGCAGTGTACGTGTCGTGTCTCAGAAACATGACAGACACTCCAAAGTATAAACTAGGACAACCAAAATAGGCACTGAATCCGTGTCGCTGTGAAATCTCATATAATAGACAGGTACTTGAGAATATGTAACTTTAGACGATAATATATCTGTTGTAAGTAAGAACATATAGGTAAATAAGATAGTCTAACTACTAGGCAAACTGCAATATTATATTGACAGCCATCAAAATAAAAGCCAAACAGAAATTTTGTTTCTTTATTCTAATCCTTAAACAAACATGCAATCATCTTAGATAGTTTTAACTATTAGGGGCGTTTGGTACACTGAATTTTTTTTTTTCCTTGACAAATTTCAGATGGGAAACATATTCTCATGTTTGGTTTAGGTTATAAAAATTTATTTCCAGGAATCATAAAACATAAGAATCTTATCCCTTAAGAATAGATGGAGGATAAAAAATTGCCCGGGTAAAATATTTATTTTTGGTTTTTTTATCTTTTTTTCATTTTTTAAAGATTTTTTTTGTTTTTCCCCAGTTTTTTTGACCTTTTGTCGTTTTTTTAAGATTTTTTTTTGTTAATTTTTGTTGTTGTTGGATTATTTCAGTTTTTTTTTTTTTAATCTTTTTTCATTTTTCTTTCGGGAATATTTATATATTTACCAAACATGGGAATATAATTTCCCAGGAAATTTAATTTCCCATAATATAGATTCATGGTATGTAGTATTCCCCATACCAAACGCCTTAGTATTAAAGAATTGTTTCACTTGACATCATTTCCTAGACTGACAGGATTTGATGCCATAGTAGCTTGCCGGTTAATAACAAAATAGCACTCAATGGACAAAACAAATTGGACTCTAGTAGCAATGACAGCCTGGTTGCTTCCTAAAAATTAAGATGCTAGATTTGTTCCACTAATTTCTTCTATAATACACAGTTGGCATATTAAAGGCAAGAGAAGACAACATTCTAATACTGATAATTAGAAGAATAATACAACTCTGGTCCCCCAGGCCCACACAGGCAAAACCTAAAGATACCCCCATACCATCCAAAACAATCATACATGCAGATGCTTATTAAAGTCCCCTAATAAAGAGGTATGGTAGGCAAGTTCACTCCCATGCCCACTCTCCCAATAGGCACTCCCTTTATTCTGATCTGATGACCCAACAACCGAATCCAAGAAAGTAGGAGAAGTCCTTATCAAGCCAAAGGAACTGACTGACATACAATACCTCCATAAATGTTCCATGGTTTAACAATTGTCTAGATTTCCAAATTTATACTACCATTCCCCTTTGATAACATATTAGTGCTTGATCCTTTAGAAAAAAAATGTGGGTTATTTAGTTTTAGAGTCTCGTATAATATTAGAAATTTTGCGTTTATGTCTCCATATTGTCCAAAAGATGGTTTGGGTCTCGTCCTAATGGTTGACTTGGGCTGACCATCCAAAATAGAGACCTAAACGTAAATTTTGAATATTATACGAGACCCTAAAAATAAACGAAAATATGTACGAGGGTTGTGTAACTTGGGTTATTTAGTTTTGCATTATGGGAGTTTTGTGACTTGGGTTATTTAATTTGGTCATGATCAATCGAGAATGAGACTTGTGACATTGTTGTTTGTTTCTATCATGATGATCCCAGCAGTCACACAACCCTTTGGGTCTCTTTAGTTGCGAACATTCAATACTACGATCGGGAATAACTTGCAAATCTGATCTCAGCAGTCACTCCAAGTTGGTCGTCTCAACAATGAAAATCTCTAAGATCACCTTAACAAGGGTTTATGTTATAGTTGTAATGAAAAACATCTGTCATGCAAGGCTCGACAACTTTTCCTCCTCACCACAAGAGAAGAACTTGCAAATCCGGCTAAGTTTAAAAATTATTAAATGAATCTCAGCCACCAACACCGGACCGGTCACCTGTTCAATCACAGTTTTTCTTTCCTTGATTCTCGTAAGTCACACCAAGTTGGTTGTCTCAACGATGAAAATCTCCAATATTGCCTTAACAAGGATTTATGTTATAGTTGTGATGAAAAACATTTGTCATGCAAGGTTCAACAACTTTTCCTTCTCGCTACAAGAGAAGAACTTGCAAATCCGACTAAGTTTAAAAATTATTGGATGAATCTCAACCACCAACACCGAACCGAACACCTGTTCAATCACAGTTTTTCTTTCCTCTTCCTTGAACACAAGGCTCATCTTGATAAAGTAGGGATTGTTACGATATAATATAATCCCAATAAGGATATGGTCAACTAAGATGTTATCTTTCAACCAATTAGGCTAGGTCTATAAATAAAATGCTCTTCAACAAAAGGGCATCAAAAGAAGTCAATTGTATGTTATATTTATTTATTTTTCCTTCTCCTTCTACTTTTGTTCTAGAGGTTTCTAACCTTCGAAGCTAGGTATTTTTTTCAATTCAATAAAATCAATTTTTTTGTTATTTTACATTTGTACTTGTTACACTTGACCAAATCTAAAGAGAAACTTTATCATCGAAGACGACAAAAGTTAATTTTGAGAGTGCAAAACGCTAACCTTCAAAACATAGTTCCCCAAGCCCAATCAATAAGGAGAATTGCATTGCTACATAAGGCCGTTTCACATAGGTCTTCAATATCTGTGTCATGAAACCTTCTCAAGACCTAACACCTAGAATATGCACATCATTTTAGTATATTAGGTGTTCGTACAAAGATATGTGTATATAATTGTATTATAGGAAAGAATGGCCCACTTAACCTATTTCTTCGATGTATGTTAGAAAGTTCAGTACCATCATGATTTGATTTGAGGTATCATATGTAACATGAAATTTGATGTCTATGGGCTGATAACATGTCATTCTTGTTCATATCTGATTCAAGTTTTACTTCGGGTAGATTACTTCAAAATGCTAAGTGGAGTCCTCAGAAATGGTAATAGTTTAGGCACTTTCTCACAAGATTTTAGTTTCTTGCTCCTGGATGAAGCTAATTAACTACAAAATCATTCTTCCAAAAATAAAAAAAATTTGCATCCTCTATTCTGTTGAACAGTAAAAAGTATATGGAACTCAGATCTTATAATGATTAATGAATATTACAATACAAACCCAATATTTTCCTCCCTCCCCCCTTTATTGGCATACAAAATTTACCCCTTTGTTTGTATTTCATCCTAACCTAACCAAGCCACTAAACCATGCATGATATGCCTTCTTTGTGGGAGCTAATCTAGGAAGTAGATACTCAAAAGTTAGCTCCATGTCCACGCTGGGACAACCCAGTAACAGCTACTTGCTACTCGGTAAAGACAGTTCACATGTATGTTTCATGCAGTGTACAGATCCATGCAACATCAGAGTTAACCATTAATCTATCACCAAGAAAAGCTAATTCAACTAACTCTAATTTGTACAACTACTAGGCCTCATATGACGAGATATATTTCCTACATATCCATCTCACGTTTTATACATTTTGTATGACTGATATTATATAATTTGCAACATCAGAGTTAACTGTTAATCTATAACCACCAAAAGCTAATTATCCAACTTTGTTTTGAAAACTACTAGGCCTCGTATGGCAATATATACTTCCTATAGATCCATCTCAGATATTATATTTCATCCTTTTTGGACACCCTTCTTCCATACCTAGGTATTTTATATCATAACAAAAAAATAATAAATCTTCTCAAGTATTAGGCATGTAGCCCTAACCAGTATGTAACTGAAGTTGGATTGAAATCACTTGACAAGCAATCACATGTTGCCTTCCCTGTCATACTTACTTTCCAATCTTTGACATAAGCAACATCTCACCAGAAGAGCCTCAATCACCTTTAGAGAGCCTTCATTTACTATCTAAGCTTAGCATAATAAACAAATTATGCAACTATAGAAACACTCAAGCAACAACACCTCTAAGCTGTTGAAATTGGTTGATGAAATTAACAGTAACACACGTTAGCAGTTAGGAATACCAAACACAAACCAGAAACTGCATGCAGAAACCAAATTGTAAATTATTATTGTTCATCAAGAAATGAATTGCCAATAACTAATCGAATTAAAAAGATGAGACATAGTGACACCAGGTTCATGCAAATCTTCCTTATGGTAACATGAGTCACTGCAACACACATGCATGCAACTGTTCCTACAGAACTTCTTAACAAACTAACCAAATCAGCATCACAGGAAATAGCCAATATAGGAATAATAACTATATATCCAAAATGATAAAATATCCTTTCTAACACTCCTAAACCAGGTATATTTTTGTGTATCAATGTTCTTGACAAGTGACACACACTCACACACACACACACACACACACACACACACACAAAGAATAAAAAAAACTGTATCTTTAAGGATTTGACATCAAATGTTAAAGTTTGGATATGCAACTACTACAAGAAAAATGGCCTTCACCGACGCATTTTCTGTCGCTTTATTAATATTATCATACATTTCCATGATCGGACGTGCATGGGGCAACAGAAGCTACCAAAACAAAGAAGTCAGGAACATGTTTTGCAACAAATAGCATGCAATACATGTGAGAATTAATTATGAGTCTGATACGTCAAATTCGAGGGTAGGTTTAAACTTTGACTCTTAAAGGACTCAAGTTGGTGAACGCAATAATCTTAAGACATTTTTCATATCTAGCATTGAGGTAGCATGCCCATCAAAATCCGGAACTGCTGCAATAGAAGACCTTAAAGGCTGCGTGCCACGTGGAAGCCCATTTATAACATTCAGCATTTCTTATAAGTTACTCGTAATACATCCACTTATTTTATATAGTTCTCTCTTATTGGTACACATTTAGCAACCCGTAGTTCTCAAATCTTGCATGCATTTTCTAATTCCTCAATAACTCTTCAAGATCTAATAAACACTATATATTCTTGCATCTTCACCCAATAATCCAAGTACCATGTTATGTACAACAAACCAAGAAGACTAAGTATAGAGACCTTTTCCCCTAAAATTTAACATATAATCCGATCGTTCGCCAAATTTCGAGCTATCTTTCCTATTTCATAAAACTTGTACTCGTACCATTTCCACTCCAAACTTGTAGTCATACAATTTCCCCGTCGTAAAACACCATTCATCTTGAAAGGTGGCATATGCCGTCTACAAAAGAACTTGAACAAATAAAAGAAAGAAAGAGGCGCCAACAAGCATCTCAATCTCTAGATATTCCAACTGGTTATATACTTATATATGAACCTACCCTCTCAAAGTATGCTCTCTAGTCTATAAACAAAAATCAGTCGATCAATGAAAACTATAACAGCTACTCCAGCTGATTTAGCTCAACAAATTCAATCTTCAAAGTGTAATACAAGATTGATTAGTACAAATGTCGCACATAGGGGCACGACGACACGGACGCAAATAGAGCGACGCGACGATTGAACACTCAATTTTTGGTATCTGCTTCCTAAAATTAGTAACAACCAATAACTACAGAAATCCCATAGAATTAACCAAATCAAGGACGAACAAAATTTCCTCCACGGGACCACGATGTGGGCCCCGACAACCGATTCGCTGCAGGGATCTGTAAGCGTCACGTGAATATTTTTCAGTCGCGAATTCATTCCTATACAAGACAACATCCAAGTACGACGGGAATAATAATCCAACCGCTACAGCCGGCGAACCGTGACGTCACGGCACCAGCGACCGGCCATCGCCGGTCAGACGCAGTAAAATAAGATTTAAAGTAGAATTCATTATCAGGTCGTTGGATTCTTTGGTAGAACAAAATAATTCACAATCAATTCCGATACAAGATCAAGAAACCGACCCCTTTTTTTTTCCCAAGAGAGGAATATATTTATGAAACCCTATAATAAAATAAAAACTTTCTTTTTCAGGATGGGGAGTCACTCACCTGAGCTTCTCGATTGGATCGATCGAAGAAGAATAAGAAGAAGAGAGTATCTCTACTGAGCTACTGATCGGAACATTGGAACGCCATGAGTTCTCATAAAAAACACCCTCTCTTTCTAGAGTTGTAGAGAGAGAGAGAGAGTTTTAGAGAGAAATAGTTACTACTACTTACTACTTGTGGAGAGAGTTTTGAGAGAGAGAAACAGAGGCGGGAAGAAAAGACAGGGGAGAGTGTCGGAAAATGCAGGTATCGGGAAGTGAAAAAAACTCTATGCTGTACTCATTTTATTTTCTACGGTTTTAAGAGATGTCTCCTAAACTACCCTTATGTTTCTGGGAAATTACTTTAGAGGAGTGGTTTCTAGGAAGGGTTTTATGTGCAAGTTTGGGTCGATGACTCGCTGCTGAGGGTTGTCAGTTGTTGTAGACGTTTGAGGAGGGGGTGGGTAGTCTGGGAATTTTGGTTTGGCAAGGGTGAAACATGTGACACCTCTGACAGAAAGGAGTGCAGCCAAGTTGTTACCCACTTTTACACAATTTACCAAAGGAAAATGGTTGCCAGCTCTCGGACAACTACCTGACACGTGGGCACCGTATGGACCCCACTGACCTACTGGCTAGTGAACAATGGACTGGCAGATCGAGGAATTTTTGAAGGGTTATTTATACTACGGAAAATTTCAATCAGAAAATTATATTATAAAATATTTTCTAAAAAACTATTAAATTTTTAAAAATTATCAGCAGAGCATCAAAATGTCCTTTGGAAGGACGTTTTATACTTTCCGTCAGTAAAAAGTAAACTTACGTTAACGGCCGAAAAAAAAAAATTAATACAAAAAAAATATCCTTCTCAGGAGCATTTTTCCACTCTCTCTCCTATCCTCTCTCCTCTCTCCTCCTCTCCCGCACCCCTCTCTCTCTCTCTCTTCTCCTCTCCGCTCTCCTCCTCTGCTCTCCCGCTCCCCCCTCTCTCTCTCTCTCTCCTCTCTCTCTCTCTCTCTCTCTCTCTCTCCTCTCCTCTCTCTCTCTCTCTCTCTCTCTCTCTCTCTCCTCCCCTCCCCTCCCCTCCTCTCTCCTCTCTCCTCTATTCTCCTTCCTCCTAGGCCAATTTATTTGTTAATTTAATATATTTTGTTAATTGGTTAATTTATTTTAATGAAAATAAATTATAGATTCTGTTTTTTTGTTAATTTGTGGGAGGCCAATTTATTTTGTTAATTTTCTGTTTTATTTAAGAAAATATATTTTAACGAAATAAAATTAAAATAAATTAACAGAAAATTTACTGTATCGAAATTTTAAAATTTAAAAAATATTAAAATAAATTAACTCAGTTGTCGATATGTATCAAAAATTTAAAATATTCCAAATTTTTATCCTTAAAATTTGTTAAAGTATTCTGTTATTTAAAATATCCCAATTTTGTTTTATTCTGTTATTAACAGTAAATTTATTATTGGTACAATAAATATTTTGTAAAAAAAAATAAAAAAAATACAAAAATTAAAATTTGGAAGCCGAAACATCATTTTTTTGCGATTCTAAAAATTTGTAAAGTTCGTCAAACGGTGAAACGGTTTATCCCGAAGTACTTTTATATACGATCATTTTGGCACAAACTGAAACTTGTTTCGATCTTCCAATCAAAAGTTATGATACTTTAAAGTTTTATATTTTATATTTTTATCTGTAATATGTACGTCTTACTTCGGATGAAAATTCTCTCTACACGAATTGTGTTACTCTCGTCGAAAACATACAAATCGACCTATTGTGTGACGAAAAATGATTTGAAAACAAATAGTTATGGCCGTTCGAAGTCTGATCGACGGCAGACGTAATATTCGTTCGGTAGATTTTTATTTTGGGTTCAATGATAAAATATTTTATTTTGGATGTTAAACTCGTGTCAAAAAAAAAATCAGAGTATATATATATATATATATATATATATATATATATATATATATATATATATATATATATATATATATATATATATATATTACTTTGCCTAGAGGAGAGGAGAGGAGAGAGAGAGAGAGAGAGAGAGAGAGAGGGAGAGAGAGGGGAGGGGAGGGGAGAGAGAGAGAGAGAGAGGGAGAGGGGAGGGGAGCGAAAAACAGAGGAGAAGAGAGAGAGAGAGGGGAGCGGGAGAGGAGGAGAGCGGAGAGGAGAGAGAGTAGAAAAACGTTCCTAGGAAAGTCGTTTTTCCTAAAGGGCATTTTTCTTTTATTATTATTATTATTATTATTATTATTATTTTACGCCGTTAACGGAAGTTAACTTTTTACTGACGGAAAGTATAAAACGTCCTTACAAAGGGCGTTTTGATGCTCTGCTGGTAATTTTTTAAATTTTAATATTTTTTTTGGAAATGTTTTATATTATAATGCTATGATTGAAATTTTTTATACTAACTTTTTCTATTATATTTGCGTAAGAAAGATAATTTAAAAAATATATAAATTTATTATAAATATTTTTATTTTTAGAAATTGAATTCGACAATCAAGAAAAATATCTTCTATTTTAACCATTTAAGTTATAATTATTTAGTTGTAAGTAAATCATATTAGAGTGTTAAATAATAAATTAATATTTTTTAACTAATTTTCCTAACATTTATAAACGGATTGGAATGTCCAAATTTGAGCAATTTTCAAGTCACCTTACCTTACATTAGTAGAGATGTTTATTATACATATCTTTCTTATTTTGAAAATAATTACACACATCTCCTATATTTTATATTTTATGTAAATAGTTATTACACTAATCGTTCTTATTTTGAAAACAAAATATAAAACATAGGAAATGTTCGTGCAATTATTTTCAAAATAAGAAAGATTCCTATAATAAATATAAAATATAATAAATACTAGTGTAAATAATCCGATTTTTCAAACGACCTCTAGTTATGCGATTCAAATTAATATATGGATTTTTTTTCACAAGTTTCGGTTATTCAGAACTTAAATGGAGTGGAATGCTAGTTCAACAAATATTTTGGACATAGATTTGAGCCCAGCTCCCAAGCTATAATTACAAAACCAAACCTAAGGCCCTAAGGAACATATTGGAGATTTTTTTTTTTAAATGACTGTTTAGATCCTATATTTTATGTCAAACTTATAGTTTAAAATCTAACATATTTTATCGGAATTATTATTTGTATATTTTTTTTTCTAGTATACTCTCCTTTTCGGCTTATGTTAGTTGGTGCTCTTGTACTTATATTCAATTTACAATAGAAAAAAAAAATCAAAAATAAAAATAAAAAACTAGAATTTATACTTTTTGATTGGATATATTAGAATTTAAACTCGAATGATCCTTATGGTTACCGGGAAGAGACATAAGAGTCCTGGCTGGGTGGTGGAAGATCCGTAGATCAAGTCACGGAAGCGTATTATTCCTTTCATTTATAAATGACGAAAGTTTGGAGCAATGGGTACAAACGACAAGAAACGTATCGTGCACAAAATTTCGAACATTACGTCGGACATTAAAAAAAAATAGAACTTAAACAAGGACATTGAAGATTATAATTGGATACATATAAATAAATTCTATTATAGGATGACAACTCATCAAGTAAGTTAGTCCTCTTTAGGCTTCAAAAGATATGTTGTTCTCATTCTATTAAACTAAATAAATAAAAAATGGTTATAAATATAATGTAAAAATATCAAAAAAAAAATAACAGTTATTATTATTACTATAACTAGAAATAAAAATGTTAATTATTAACACTAATATTAGCGTCTATCTTTAACTACTAACATTAAGATATTAAAACAAACTGATTTGATGAATTGTTATTTTATTAATTATAGATACCATGTAATCATAATTACATGTCACCGTTAGTTAACCAATAACTTTTCTAAATTGTTACGACCTTAATAACTTCTGGTATTCATCGTCTAATGATTGGAAATCACGATAGCTCCAGTTGACTATGCCCTTCGAGTACATTCAAAACATTGACCTACTCTATTTGATTAAGAAAAGAAAAAAATTTTATTTTTATTTATCTTTAATTCTAATTGCTATTCCTATTAACTCCTATATTTTTAAAAAAATTACTACTATTTTTTATTCCTTCGTAATATGTTATTTATAATTGTATTTAACTCTCTTCCAATTCTACTCCAAAAAAAAAGAAAAAAAAAAACCTTTTAAGAATTTGGAGAAAATAGTATTTAAAAAAAAATTAGCAATTAAAATTGAGGAATAAATATAAATAATTAAAAAAAAAACTTATATGACCATCAGAAAACTCGAATGCTTAAATAATTATCACTATTTTACATCAGCTACAGCGAGAGTCGATAATAAATTAGTTATGCACTTTAAGTTTTATGCTACCATTTACCAACAAAAAATTTCGAATTTGTCCTAATCGAGAAGATGAAGCAACATACAATTTGTTATAATAACCCTAGTCTAGATAAGGGCTAATTCTAAAGGCACATCAAAAGTTGTTTAGGCTAGTCCAGTTTTATTTTTTTTATTTACAAGTTTATCATTGAAAATTTGTACTCGTGGATGTTCATATTTTTTTTAGGACTGTTAAAATTTGACTGTCCTTCCTCAAAATTTTTGACAGTCCTCACAAAAAATAGGACTGTCAAATTTTTTGACAGTCCTCGACGATGATGACTCCCCGCCGACGGTGGCAATCCACGGAGCGGTGTTGGTGAGAGTAGTGGGACCAAAGTTTTCGGCGGAGCAGACGACGAGGAAGCTGGCGAGCGGGGCCTTGTTGCAGGCGAGGCCCTCGCCCGCGAGGTCGCCGATCGCGTCCTTGCCGCCACCGTGCACGGTCGGTCCTACTGGAGCTGCATCTTCCTTATCTCCTCCAGACGAAGGAGCCTCGGGCTTAAGTCGCAACGGCCATTGACGTGACGTCGGCGGCAGCTGCGGCTATCACGTCCGATCGGCGGAACGGGTGCGGATCCGTTAGGAACTCGTTGTCGGTTCTTGAGAAGAAGGCGATGGTGGTCGAGGGCGACTCCAGCGTTGGAGGGGATTACGGGGAGGTGGTCGAGGGCGGCAAGGGGGCGGAGAGGTCGAGGTTGTCGAGGACGAGGACGACGACGGCGCAATCCAGATCGCAAGTGATGGGGGGTTGGGGAGTGGGGGGGTGAGGGCAGCCCGTAGTAATTTTTTGCTGTACTGAATAAAATTTACTTTAATCTGAACTAGTACCAAGTAATGGACTGTCCAGAACAACTTTTGATTTTTTTTAGAATTAGCCTAGATAAGGAGCACTTACATATTGGTCTTGATACATACACTTAAAATTTTAATATTATATTTATGTGAGATACATGATACATCACACGTATTTCAGAACCTACAAGAACTTGAACAAAAGTCTATAACGATGACCCGCTACTTTGAAAATAAGTACCCTTTTATAAACGAGTCTTTGTCAAGGATTGTTTGGTTGCTTGCAAGTAGAATTTGGCGAACCGAGAGAGGACCGTGCATTAGAGTGCGCTTACATGGATTTTTTCCAATGGCTCCAGCCCCCATTCCTCTGCATTCATCGGGACGTCCGCCCGGTCCGGCCAATGGGGAACTACATGTTGGTGTTTTTCACTTAGCTTTGGGAGTTTTAGTCCCACATTGGAAAACCACCAATGTGTATATCTCAATAAATAGCTATACTTAGTATTGGTATATGCACATGGGATGGAGTCCCATGTGGGTTGACTTTCCTAGAGGGTTTAAGTGTGAACTCCATTATGACAATATTTGATTTGTTACCACCTTTGAAAAGTTTTTCTTAGGAGCTAAGCGACTCGGGCATGGGCTCAAGGGCGCAAAGTGGCGCTTTTGTCACGCCCCAGTCCCAAAATACGTAGGACCAGGAACACGTAAGCATGCCAGCCGTATGTATATGGCAACTCCAATATATGGATACCATAATACACACGTACGCTGTAATATGAATATAAACTCACATGTGGTATAAATATTGTCATAAGTCACCGATATACTAAATCTCATCCACACAACAAGTCACAAAAAGAAAATAACTAAACTAGAATAATGAGTCTGAATAATCCAAAACTATAGTCGGGTGGAGACAAATCCACTACCAATGACTATACCAATGCTAAAAATGAGAGAAGGATAAACCTCCAATATAAATGAGATGATGATATAAAGGTATCAGCGAAGGGATTCCTTGCTAGAGATAATCACTGATACTCAGAAGGTAAGACCTCATCGGCAGAAAGTAACGCGTCAGGTCCAGGTCCGTACTCCTGCGGATACTCCTAGTCGTCTATACCTGACAAGGGACCAGGTCCTCAGAGGGACGTAACAAGATACATAGAAGCAAGCCAATTTGAATACAGTATACATGCATAATATTTGAAAATAAATAAGTACGCTGTATAAGACAATCTATATGAATGCAAATGAGGACAACTTTTTGACGTATGGGCAAGGGTAGGCTACTCGATCTTAGCCTCACAACTCACACACCCGTCTAGAATATCAGAAATCGACATACCTCGGGGGTAGCGACCAGCCGACTCTACAAAAATTGACATACCTCGGGGGTAGCGACCAGCGCAACACACGCCCGTAGTGCGAACTATATACTACGGTTTACCAGAGTGGTTAAAAGCCCATACGCCTAATGATTGTCCTCTCATGATACTAGGTGTCAAGTGTGTGTCAACATATCTAATATATATAGTAATGACTGAACGAACTACACATGCAATGACTATAACTGAACGAAACTACACAGGTAATGAATAAACAGAAATATAAATAGCATGCAAAGTACTGTAAGCAATTTGGCAAGGTATCTTGCCTGGCAAAAAAGTTGCAAAATGTAATGTCCAGATATCACGTACGTAGGAGTAGAAGCTGCGGCCTCAGAATAAATATCTCCGGATGCTGAAATAGACATCACCAACGTTCCCAAAATAAGCAAAATAGCTAGAAAGTACTTCATTTTCGTCCAATTTGGACACAGGGGCAAAACGATAATTTCGGATAAAAGTGGGGTCCACGTGTGGCCCACTTTGCACCAAAAAATGTGCCAAGGGTAACAGTCTCTAAATGAGATAAATTATAGGTCAAACAACTCTAAATGTTAATACGAACCCAACGGTATGTCCAAATGTAGATTCCGATGGGCCGAACACAAATTCGTCCAAAAAGTCAACCGTGGGGCCCGCCAATTGGCGACTTGGTCAACTGTCTCAGAATTGCGTGAAAATTGGGTCACAGGACCAGCACGTTATCACGAGTCCAGTGGCACAAGTTTCGTCACAATCTGATGAGCATGCACAAAATGCGCACAGCTTTCGCAAAAGTTGCGATACGGAAATTGTTCGCTGATACGGGCTGATTCCGACGCGCACACGCGTCCGAATCAGTTTCTGTGAACTCTCACATGTCCGGGTTCACTGCACGCACCATTTGGTACACTTGGTACATGACGGGGCGGTCCCGTTTGGCGGGGCGCGCTCTGTTTCACAATTTTTAAAAATCTGGAAAAAGTGTGTTTTCGGAATTTTCTAACGAATTTAATTCTACCTACAGCAGTTAATAATCTAATGTTAATTAACAGAAATTAAACTAAGTCAAGTGGTCTCTGCATACTAAAAAGAAAAATCAGATTCAGATCTCTGTGGTGGGAGATACGAATCCGGGAAAATAGGCGATCACCGCAGTTTTCTGCGATACCCAGAAATTGGTCTTTTTCTGCCAACTTTGACGATGTTTTCGCTTAGGATTACGCGATGTTCGAGGTCTACTATCATACATGTATTGAAGAGGGTTAAGGGGTGAACGTACCGTTGAAGACGGGGTGGCGTTTGGTTGAGCGAGGTGTCGGAAAACAACGCTGGAACACAGGTACTTCGCTGTTTGAAACTGCAGTTGCGCGGGGTGCTCGGGGTCATCATGCGGCGGTACGGTGGGGCGGTCTGCTGTGGTGGCGGTGGCGTTCAGGTGGAGGAAGGATCTAGGGTTAGGGTTTGGTTGAAGAGGTGATATGTTTTATATATATATATATATATATATATATATATATATATATATATATATATATATATATAAGAAAGAGGGAGAGAGAGATTAAGTACTCGCGGGCGGGGGGGGGGGGGGGGGTCTGAGTAGGCCTCGCGGGGTTGTGGGATGGATTTTGTAAGCCCCCTGATTTTTCAAAATTTTTAAATACATTTTTCTCACAGTTTTTCTGTAATTTGTGGAACTTAAAACTAAGGTATTTTTTGATTAAAGGATTTTTAGATGATGCTAATTAATATTAAAATATTATGAAAATAAGATTTTATGATGTAAAATTAAAAACCGGACTTAGGGTAATTTTTTCTGGAATTTATTGGGCCCCGGACCTAATTTATAACACCTAAAAACTATTTATTTAATTATTTATCTATTATTTAATTATTTAATTATTTATTAAAGCCAATCGGGCCCAGCCCAAAACCAGCCCACCCGTGACTATCGGGTCGGGTCGGCCAGACCCGGACCCAGCCGCCCGACCCGCACAAACCCTCTCCCCCACGCCTGAGCCCGCGTCCCCCTCCGCGATTTCCGGCGGCGGCTCCGGCCACGTCGCCTGGCCGCCCGCGTCTGACCCGCCCCACGTCACCCCTCTCCCCCGCCTCTTCCGGCCAGCCCCCCCCCCCCGCGGATCTCCCCTATTTAAACCCCTCCCCGTTCTCCTCCTCCCTCATCTCCCCTAATCCACGCCCTAGCCCTAACCCTAACTCCGGCCACCCACTCCGGCCACCCCCACGCCTGATCCGCCTTGCCAGCGCTCCCCGCTCAGCCCCGCACCGCCTTGCTTCTCCGTCTAGCCCCTCGACAGCCTCGTCGAGCCTCCCTCCCTCCTTTCCAACCGACTCGAGCGGCCCGGACGAGCCCGGCGCTGCCTCCGGCATCCATCAGGAGCCCCTCGTCGAAGCCGCCCTCCTCCAGCGAGCCACCCCGGCCAGTCTCCAGCACCCTAGGGCCGCCGTGGATGCGGACACGACACAGGGATCTGTTCCCTAATCGGGACACGTCCAGGACACCGACTCGACACTCGGACACGCGAGAATCGGGTTTTTAGCACTGTTCAGGTACTCTTAACTTTCTGCTCGTAACCCCGTTTTCAATTTCGTCAGTTGCAAAGCGTAGCCTGCATGACCCCCTCGGTGCCCGTGCAACCCGCTCGGGGCATCGCGTCCTGTGGTGATCGCGAACCGCGATCCAAAAACAGAAAAAACAACGCCCTGTTTTACCCCGGAACTGAGTACGCCCCGCTAAACGGGACGACTTGGTCACGTGCGGTCTTCACCGATACGTGCGCGCCGTTGATACGGACGTGCGGGATTTCACAGAAGTCGATTCGGGTGTGCGTGCACACCGGAATCAACGCGTATCCGCGGACACCGTCCTGTATCCGCCCTTTCTGGAACGTATCATAACTTTGTGTACACACGTCGGATCGAAACGAAACTTGCGCCATCGGACTCGTAGCAATACTCTGGTCCTGTGACCCAAGTTTGGTTTGATTCCGAGAACGTTGACGAAATCATGTGTCGTGGGCCCCACAGGCCCCACTCGATGGGCGATTTTGTGACCGGCTCATCGGAATCTAATTCTGGAAGTTCCATTGAGTTCGTATCAGCGTTCCTGACTTGTTGACACTAAGTTGGACAAATTTGGAGACCTTTGACCCTGACACATTTTCCGGTGCAAAGCGGCGGACCCCGTTTTGACCCGAAATGGTCATTTTCGCCCCTGTGTCCAAATTGGACTCAAGGACAGGCGTTTCTAGCTATTTGATATCTTCTGAGCATGATTGTAATATTTGTTTCAGCATCCGGAGATATTTCTGGAAATTTTCCGAGTAACAGAATAGTAGTTGGAAATCAAACATCAGGCAAGTGTACCTTGCCAACTTGCAGTCTTTATTTTCATATTACTTGTATTAAATATAAATGTTGTACATGCTAACTTAGGAAACGTGTGACGTACTTAGTGTCCGATCATAGTCGGGTGCCAACCCCGTACGCGGTGTTGGGTACGTCATATTAGAGATGGACATTCGGTACCCTTTACTCTCTTGTACTTGTCCTATCAAGTACATTACAACCCAGGACACTTGACACTATACATTGACAGAATCTTTGTGAGATATTCATGGTGATTCTGTATAAGATACAGGACTTGACAGAGATATTTTATTTATAGACAATATGACTTGTTGCATTAGCTATGATCCCGCTGTCATGGACATGAGACGTTATGGTCATGATATGCGTGATTACATTGGGTGGGGAGAGACACACAGGCTACAGGCTGTTCCATATATATATCTACTACTAATGTGAGGTCGTAGACTCTCCAGCAGAGCTAGACCCTTTACGTGTTATTACTGCTACCGGCTCTCCGATACAGAGCTTGTAGCGGTCTCAGCCTGAGTTCTAGTGATGCTCTCACTTGCATTTCACATAGATGGTTATATAGCTTACCCTATTTATTTCATTCTCTGCTGCACTGCATTTATTTTGGCTTGTGTTTTCTATACCTTGCTATATCCCCTGAGGGCCTGGATCCGGATTATGTCCCAAGGTTTAGTTGAGGAGCAATATCCCGAGGTATACGGGACATGAGCTGAAGCTATTGCTGGACTTGATACTGGAACAAAACCGAACCCCGAGGACGAGGTGACTGCTGAAGACTTTTCCTGAGTACCTGATTCCGTACTCAGTATTTACTTGTGTTCGACTCTTTTGTTCCTGGCCTATTGAGCCAGTATATTCAGACTTATGTCGGATTGTTTCTCCGACCTACTTGTTGAGACTTGTTGCTACTTATTTCCATTTCATTATGCAGTTGATTATATTTATCTTTTATGGATGAGATTAGTTGTGGCTTGTTGTAGTAGACCTTCTTTTACAGCTTAAGTGCGCCCTGATGGATCCATTAAATTGGGTTGTCCATCGGTGCGTGCTGCTGGCCATTGCCACGTGTCCAGTCCCTCGATATTTTGGGACTGGGGCGTGACAGGTTTGCTACTTAAAGGGGTGCATATGCTAACAAAAGGGGGGTGCGCTGCTTACTTTCAGCGGGTGTGGCTCACTAGCGGGTAGGGGTGTGTGGTAGCGGGTCTTGGGTAGTGGGCTAAGGATCCATAGTGGGGGGGGGGGATCCAATAGTCTAATAAAATCTATTTTTTCTTTTCTTTTCTAATCTTTTTTCTTTTCCATTTCTTTTTATTATATATATATATATATATATATATATATATATATATATATATATATATATACCCATAGAAAAATATAGAATTATACTAATGCATACCATTAAGCTAGCAACTATCCAAAGGGTCCCCTACATGGAATAAATTCAAAAAAATTCCTAATGCCCCCATAAATCCCCTAAGTGCACGAACACCTAAAATAAAAATTTAAATAAAATCTATTTCTCCTAATTAGCACATAATTACTACAATTAAATTAATAATTAACTAAAAAGGGTAATTACGGTTTTCTAGGATTAGGGGTTTTACATTCTACCCAACTTACAAAAATTTCGTCCTCGAAATTGACACTAACCCATATTCATAATAATCACTATAGTTATTACACTACATTGGTATCTAGCAGTGCTTCCTAAAGGTCGTGGTCTGCCATTCTAACACTTTCTCATTTATTGCCCATACACCATTCTATTTCTACTCCTCTTACACTACCCAACTTATAAGAATTCTACTAGTAGTCAAGGTCTCTTGAAGCTATTGTCTAGGTTGTAAGGCAAATATATTTATTGGGTCGAGAATCTTGGGATACCTGTCTGGAATCTTATAACTATGACTTTTTTCCGTAACCGTCAAGTATCGTAGTCTAATATTGCCACGCCACCTGGCCAGTATGGCTGCAAGTAATTCGACTACTCTACCAAAATCGTCTGGCTGCAACTATCGCTACCTCGCCAGCGATTTGTCATAGTCATCAGTTCGTAACAAGTGCCTTTAACTCTTTCCTAGGCATAGTCTAAGTTTTTAGGGAAACACTTAAGGTCTTGACTAACTATTAGGGGTATGATCTATTTCAAATGATCTAACAAATTTCTATTAGGCTACATGGTGCTACTTAAGGTTTAAACTAATAGAGAATACAGATATTGCTATAGTGCATATACATATTAAGAACTCATCCTTAGTTATCAAGCATTACTAACACATTTATGTTTTAACTAACAAAATAGGGGTGAGGTTGATATAAAGCAAACAATTAATAATGGCACGAAAGATACGACTATGATAGGAAAAGTTAAGCACGAGATAATGAATGGATATAAAAAGAGGAGATGAGTCACCCAAGAGGGCGAGATAAGGATATGGGAAGAATACTACTACTGCTCTCACGTCATCCATTAGCATCGCGTATATGCCATCTGGGTAGAATAGAAATATATCCTCATAACTGCTAAACTACCATATATATAATTCTACATCTATATGTACATCTAAGATCTTGTGTCACAATGGGGTTATGAGTATGCAAAGACAATTATAACTAAAAGGTCGTACCTGTATCTACGGTTTCCTGTGTCTGTTCTCCCATATTTGTTATAATGAGTGCTTGGCCTTGTCCTTGATTGTTCAACTGGGGTCTAGTCCCCTCCATTTATGCAGACTGTAGAAGCAGTGGTGGGTCCCTTTGGCCTCCTATACTTGAGGGTGTATGCGGTATTCCTGATTCTAATGCCATAGGCCCCTGGTTCTGTTTAGGACATTCTCGGGCTTGATGGTGACTTGATCCACATACCATGCACAGTCCCAATCGACGACGACAATCTCTATGAATATGACCTGGTATACCACAAAAGTTACAAGTACGGTGCCCCTTGGTTGGGTATGGTACGACACTATCTGGTTGCTGGCGTGTCAAAGGGTGTCTAATGGGTCCTCCTGGCTGTGTCCTTACTGGTCCTTGGTGACTTCTCCGTTGAATTCCGTTTTCCCTGCTGATGGCCTCCTGAATCCTGGCCTCTGTCAATAACTCGGCATAAGAGATCCGGGACTGTGAGCTAGTGTAGTGTTGGAGCTCCTGAGTCATCCTGCGGTGAAATCTCTTAGCCTTCTCTAAGTCATTAGGTATTAGGACAGTGCCATACTTACTGAGGCGGCTAAACTCTGCATCATACTCATCAACCGTCTTGTTCCCCTGCTCTAGATGGAGGAATTGATCGTATAACGCGTCCCTTACAGTATCCGAGAAGTACTTTCTCTCGAAGCACTCCAAGAATTGTTCCCAAGTCTGACGCGTACCCAACTGGCGCTCCATTGATTCCCACCAGTGATGCGCGTTGCCTTCTAACTGAGTCCTTACGCCTATCATCCATAGGTCAGTAGGTAGTTGTGATACCTCTAACAACTTCTTGGTATTGGCAATCCAGTTTGTAGTCTCCTCTGGACTTTTATCGCCCTTATATGGCTTAGGGCCCATCTGCACAAAGTCCTTGACTGAACCAACCCGAGCTTGTGGTACTGAAACTAGTGCCTGGGTTGGTGCAGGGGCTAGTGCAGCCATTCTCTTAAGTGCTGCCAGAAATTCTAGCCTCTGCTCTGCTGCTTGCTGCCTCTGTTCCTGCATTATCATATGGAAGAATTTGAACAGCTGTGCCTGGCCATCATGCGGTGCTGATAAAGCTGGAAGGGCCCCATCAGGTATCGTGGAAGGAGTTTATAAAACCCCTAAATTCTGAAAACAGTTTTATTACTTATTTATAATAGTTATGAGCTAAATAGGGAGAATAAATTTTATTAGATTTATTTTGTGAAGTTTTCAGCACTTAGAGGATTTATGGAGCTATTATAAATTTTTCCTAATTTATTTCATGTAGAAAACCCCTTGGACAGTTGCTAGCTTAACCGTATGCACCAATATAATATATATATATATATATATATATATATATATATATATATATATATATATATATATATATATATATATAATTTATTAGAATAAAATTCCCCATTGGATCAAACCCAAAACCCAAACCCGCAACCCGTTAACCAACCCCCGCGTAAAGTAAGAAAATATCAGCAGCAGCTCATCACCCCGCTTATACTTCTACGTGCGTAAATAGCAGCAGTATTAAAACCAACTTTTCTTCTCCGCGCGTAAAGTTAGAAATAAACAGCACCAGTAGCAAAACCACCTTCGCGCGTAAACCAATTCCACCGCATAATTCCTTTCACCGCGCGTAAAATAACCCTCTTATGACTCATCTCCCATGACTCATCCCCCACCGCCTCTCTATCTATTATTCCTAAACTAACCTCAACCGAAACCTAAACCAATGGTAGACCAACCAAAACCTAAACCAATGAAAGGATGAAAGCAGCAGCAGCAGTAATTCTTAATCTCTAAGTTTTTCCACCGCCTCCTTATCCCTTTATATATTACAACACTTCCCAAAACTCTAATCCCACTTCTTTCACCAAAACTTACACACATTATCAAGACGTACACTATACAAAGTCTTGCTCACGCAAGTATACCTTGCCAAATGTAAACCCCCTGAATTTTCAAATTATTAAAACTTGGATTTTTCTAATTTTCTGGAATTTTCTGGGAATTTTCTGAAATTAAAATCAAGGTTCTTAATTATTAAATGATTTTTAATTATTAATAAATAATATTAAAATATCATAGAAATAATATTTTTGGGTGTAAAATGAAAAACTGGACTTAAGATAATTTTTCTAGATTTTTCTGGGCCTCAGACCTATTTTTAAATGCCTAAAAACAATTTTTAATTAATTAATTAATTAACTGTTTATTTATTTATTTATTATTATTTATTTTATTCTATTTATTTTTTTTCTTTTCTCCTTGGGCCGGCCCGGCCCAATGGACCGGCCCAACAGCCCAGCCCAGCCGCTCCTTTCCGGGTCGGGTCGGGTCTGCCCGGACCCGACCCGCCTCCGACCCGGTCTCCCCCAGCACCCCCACGTCGCCCGACTCCGCCGCCGCCCTCCGCGCGTAGCGCCGCCCTCCGCGTGCAGCGCCACATCCTCCGGGCAACGATCTCCTCTCTCCCGCCTAGCTCGGCCCCCAGAACCGCCTCCATCCTCCTATTTAAACCGCCCTCTCCTCCTTCTTCTTCCTCCCAACTCCGGTCACCGAAACCCTAGCCCGGCGCCACCCTAGCCGCCACGCTCCACCACCTCGCCACCGCCGCCCATCCCTCTCCCCGGCCATCTCCTTCCCTCCGCCGCTCACCGCAGTCGCCTCCCCCCCTCTTCTCCTCCCCGCTCGGCCACGAGCCAGCCGCAGCAGCAGCCGCTCGAGCTCGCTCCGGCGCCGCTGCCGTCAGCCTGAGATGCCGCCGCCTCCGCCGAGTTCGCCCCGCCTCGAGCCGGCCGTCCCCGAGCCATCCGCCCTCGTCCAGTACAGCCGGCGGAGCTCCGGCCGTGTCCAAGCCCTAACCCTAAATCGAAATTCCTGTGTCCGACACGAGTCGGACACGACTCGACCCTGATTTTCGGGTCCCTTTCAGGTGCGTGTAACTTTTTGTTCGTAGCTCCGTTTTCAATTCCGCAAATTGCGTTGTGAAGCCTGTATGACCCTCTCGGTGCCCGGATAAACCGTTCGGGGCATCGCGTCCTGTGGTGATCGCACACCGCGATCCAAAAACAGGAAAAACCAGACCTTGTTTTACCCCGGAACTGAGTGCGCCCCGCCAAACGGGACGACTTGGTCGCGTGCGGTCTTCACAGATACGTGCGCGTTGTCGATACGGATGTGTGAGATTTTGTAAAAGCTGATTCGGGTGTGCGTGCACACCGAAATCAACGCGTATCCGCGGTTATCGCCCCGTATCCGACTTTTCGGCATTTTGCCCTAACTTCTTGTACACTCGTCAGATCGAGACGAAACTTGTGCCATTGAACTCGTAGCGATACGTTGGTCCTATGGGTCAAGTTTGGTTCAATTCTGAGAACGTTGACGAAATCGCGTGTCGTGGGCCCCACAGGCCCCGTTCGACGGGCGATTTTGTGTTCGGCTCAATGGAATCCAAATCTGGAAGTTCCGTTGGGTTCGTATCAGCGTTCCTGACCTGTTGACACTAAGTTTGGTGAATTTGGAGACCATTGACCCGGACGCGTTTTTCGGTGCAAAGCGGGCCCACCGGCGGACCCCGTTTTGACCCGAAACTGCCGTTTTTGCCCTTGTCTCCAAATTGGACCCAAGGACAGGCATTTCTAGCTATTTGACATCTTTTGAACGTGATGGTAATGTCTATTTCAGCTTTTGGACTCATCTCTGAAAATTTCCCCAAGAATAATTAATCAGATCCAAACAACATACAAGTACCTGCACTTCAAATTAAATCTTTATATTGTGATAATTAATTCTCTGCTTTATTAGTACTCTTGATGATTACACCTAGTGTTAGAAATGCTGGATTTTATGTCTTGAATGTTGGAGTTCATGTCTTGTTTTTCATGTCGGGTGGGAGAATACTAGAAGACATGTAGTTTACCCTTTCCCCTGCCATGTTTAATAGCTATTGGTACGCGACTGTACCTCAGCCGGATCTCGATTTTCCCTATTTAATAGCCGTTTATGACGGCCAGATTAGCCTTATAAACCCCTACATGCCAACTATGTATTCTAAAAACAAACACAAGTTCACACAGATAGTTTCTAGTCTTGTCATAATTCTTGCTGACTGTTGTAGTTTTATTTTCTGTCTCATTTATTTCTGTTTTCTTATATTCCTGTTTACAGCTTTAACTCTGAGATATTGATGTTCTTTTATGCAGTTTCTCATTAATGATACTCAATTTAATTGTCACAAATATTTAGTTTAATCTTGTTGTGCACTGTGTACTTTGCTCCTTTCCTGACTGGATCTGTTGATTTAGGCGATGATGAGGACCTTGCCCCTACATATTATGGTCCCTATGAGGGTACAGATGATACTTATGAGGAGCCAGATTCCACCCAGGAGACCCCTGCTGCTGAGTAGCTAGTAGTAGCTATCTTTTATTTATGTTTCTTATCTGATTAATCGGGTTTGTCCCCGATTTCATTCTGAATTTCTGTACTAAAATATTTAAATCTGTTGTCGTATTTATTTTAGTTGCAATCTTAAGTTTCTGTTCTCATTTTTATCTTGCCTATGTTAATTGTGAATGAGCTAGTTTAGTTAAGTGTGGATTTGACCTAGACAGCGTACTACCGCCGACTCTGCGGCGTAGGCTGGACGTACCCACGCACTCGTGCCCGAATTTCCGGGTACGGGTCGTGACACGTTTTTATGGTGGCCCATGCAGGTCCTATCCTTAAATAGGGTAATACCCTAGGACAGGGTATGGAATAAGATTGAGGATTCTAGGAAAAGCTCATTCACAGTTTAGGGTCCTTATTTCAATTCTTGATATCATTTCTGCTCAATTTTCCTATCGCCTTTGATTTCCAAGTAATCTATTCTGATCTTCCTATCCCTTAATCTTTCAGAATGGTCCAGACAAGGAACACAGTAGGAGGCACATCAGAACCAGCTGAGCAAAATATTCCTGAGACTCTTGCACTCCCGCCGCCTCCATCTGTTCCGGCAGTTACTCTGGATAGGGCACAGCTACTTGGAGTATTCCAGGGACTAGTGGAATCCCAGAAAGAACAGACTGCACTTCTGCGGACCAGCCTCTCAGAAGCTCTTAGGTCCCAGGAGTCGCCACTCAAGAGGCCAGGGAGTGCCAAAGACTTCAAGAACCTTAGACCCCTGGAATTCTACGGAACTGAGGGCATTCTCTATGCCGATGAGTGGATAGAGAATGTCAAGAGACTCCTGAAGACTGCTCGGGTTCCTGATGATCTCAAAGTGGAGTCCGCAAGCCTGCAACTGTTCGATATTGCTCGAACCTGGTTCAGAGATGAACCCCAACTATCTGCTCCTGACCTCACCTGGGAGGACTTCAAGAGGCTATTCAAGGAGAAATTCTACCCCGAAGTGGCTCAGAAAGCTCTCGAAAGCCAATTCGAGAGACTGGAACAAGGTAACCTGTCTGTTAATGAGTATACTGCTGAATTTAGCAGGTTGAGCCACTTTGCGGAGTACATGGTTCGTACCCCGGAGGACAGAGCCCATAGATTCAAGAAGGGGCTATCTCCGGATATTTGCCTTGCTGTCACCACCAGCCGAGCTCGCACCTATGAGGAAATCCTGAGCGTGGCACAAGGCGTTGAGAGAGATATGGGGCATAAACTGAAATGGAAGAGAGATACCAAAAATGCGGGACCCAACAAACGCCCTTTTCAACAACAACAACAACAACAACAGCAGAGGGCCCCGCAGCAAACTCAGCGTCCTCTCCCTCGAGCTCCAGCACCCCAACACCAGGCTCAAGGACAGAACCAACAAGCTGCTGCTTGTAACTTTTGCCAAAAACTAGGTCATACTTGGCAAGTCTGCAGGAAGAGGCTAGGTGCCTGCCTCTACTGCGGCTCAGCAGCGCATCAAATGAGGGACTGTCCAGCTGCTCAAGGACGCACCGCTGCACCCAAGGCTCCCGTCCAGGCCAGGGCCCCAGCAGCACAACAGAGGGGACCCCCGCTTCCAACACAACAACAACGCTTTGCTCAGCACCAACAGCAGCAACAGAGGGGTGCACCGCAGCAAGGCCGTGCTTATGCAATGAGCCACACCAGACGTGATCACAGGTTCTGTGCTTATAAATTCAATACCAGCTATTACTTTATTTGACTCTGGAGCTTCACATTCATTTATGTCAGTAGATTTCCTTATGAAGCATAGCTTAATCACTAAACCCCTTAGGAATTGTTATAAGATCATTACCGGTGGAGGAATTATCCCGGTTAGTGATGCCTGTAACAATTGCCCTATTACATTGTATGGAAGAGAACTGTATGCTAGGCTACTCGTAATGCCAGTTCCCAATTTTGATATTATACTGGATATGGATTGGTTGAGTCAACATCATGCCACTATAGACTGCCACAGAGGTAGTGTAATCTTCAGGCCCCCTGACAAGCCAGAATTTGAATTTGCTAGAGGTTCTAGAGAAATAGGTAATAACAAAATTTGTGGAGCCCTAGTAACAGAAGAATTGCCACTACCTATCATCTCTGAATATCTTGATGTCTTCCCTGAGGATCTCCCAGGCTTACCCCCAGACCGAGAAGTTGAATTCTCTATTGACTTAGTGCCAGGAGCAGCACCAGTATCTCAAAATCCCTACAGAATCAACAAGAAGGAGATAATAGAACTAAATGAGCAAATCAAAGAACTAGAAGACAAATGCTTCATTAGGTCTAGTGTCTCACCCTGGGGAGCTCCAGTATTATTTGTGCCCAAGAAGGACGGAACATCCCGAATGTGTATTGACTATAGGGCCTTGAATGCCTTAACAATTAAGAATAAGTATCCCCTGCCCAGGATAGATGACCTATTTGATCAGTTGAGTGGAGCTCGGGTATTTTCAAAGATTGATTTGAGGTCTGGTTACCACCAAGTAAGGGTGAGAAAGGAAGACATCCCTAAAACTGCTTTCAATACCCGGAACGGACACTACGAATTCTTAGTAATGCCGTTCGGGTTGACGAATGTACCAGCAGTTTTTATGAACTTGATGAACAAAGTATTTCAGAAATATCTAGACAAGTTTGTAGTGGTCTTTATTGATGATATTTTGATCTACTCCAAGACCCCCGAAGAACATGAAGAACATTTGAGGCTAGCATTGGAGACTTTGAGGAAGAAAAAACTTTATGGAAAATTATCTAAATGTGCATTCTTCCTAGACAAAGTAGAATTCTTGGGACATGTTGTGACTGGAGATGGAATAGCAGTAGATCCTAAGAAGATAGCGGCAGTAGAATCCTGGCCCACTCCAGACTCTGTAGCAGAGATTAGAAGCTTCCTGGGACTAGCTGGCTACTATCGAAAGTTTGTGAAGGACTTTGCAAGAATTGCTGAACCCATGACAAAACTAACAAGGAAGGATGAAGAGTTCACCTGGACTGATGAATGTCAGCATGCTTTTGAGGAATTGAAGAAAAGGCTGACTACTGCCCATATTCTGACCTTACCTTCTGGAATCAGAGGTTTCGCTATTTATAGTGATGCTTCTGGAAAAGGTCTAGGTTGTGTTTTGGAGCAGAACAAGAAAGTAATAGCATATGCCTCTAGACAGCTTCGACCCCATGAAAAGAACTATCCAACTCATGATTTAGAATTGGCAGCTGTCATTTTTGCTCTTAAGCTATGGAAGCATTATCTTTATGGAGAAAGGGTGAAAATATTTACGGACCATAAAAGTCTAAAATATATCTTCACTCAGAAAGAGCTGAACATGAGACAAAGAAGGTGGCTGGAACTAATGAAAGACTTTGACATCACCCTTCAATATCATCCTGGGAAGGCCAATGTAGTTGCTGATGCTCTAAGCAGGTATCCTATGGCGATGTACTTGACTATGGACAGACACCTGCTAGAGGACTTGGAAAGTTTAGGTATTGAAGTAATCATCCCAGGAAAAGAAGGCCAAATGATGAACTTGCAGATTCAGTCTACCTTAATAGACAAGGTCAAGGAGACTCAGTTTCAAGACGAAGGCCTGCGAAGCCTTCGAGGTCAAGTGCAAGCTGGATTAGTGGAGGATTTCAGAATTCATGAAGATGGATCACTGAGGCATGGCGATAGATTATGTGTACCTCAAGGAGACATAAGAGAAGAAATTATGCAAGAGGCACACAGATCGCAATACTCTATACATCCAGGAGCCAACAAGATGTACAAGGACCTGAGGACGCATGTTTGGTGGCATGGCATGAAAAGAGAAGTAGCCAGGTTCGTATCTCGTTGTTTAGTGTGCCAGCAAGTCAAGGCAGAAAGACAAAGACCTGGAGGATTGCTTCAACCGCTACCCATTTCGGAGTGAAAGTGGGAACATATTACAATGGATTTTGTCTCCGGTCTTCCAAGGACACCTAGTGGAAAGGATGCAATTTGGGTGATAGTAGATAGACTGACCAAGTCTGCACATTTTCTACCTTTCAAAGTAGGGCTATCTACAGAAAAGCTGGCAGATTTATATATCAGACACATTGCCAGGCTGCATGGAGTTCCAGTAAGTATTGTCTCCGACCGAGATTCAAGATTCACCTCTCACTTCTGGAAGAGCTTACAAGCCAGTTTGGGGACTCAACTCAAATTCAGCACAGCTTATCATCCCCAAACCGATGGACAATCGGAGCGTACAATCCAGACACTTGAAGATATGCTTCGTACATGTGTTCTGGATTTTGGAGGATCCTGGAAAGACTATCTACATCTTGTGGAGTTCTCTTATAATAACAGTTACCAAGCAAGTATTGAGATGACTCCATTTGAAGCTCTGTATGGACGAAGATGTCATACCCCGCTATCATGGGACGACGTTGGAGAAAGAGCCCTGCTGGGACCAGAGATGGTGATCGATTCAACTGAGAAGGTAAAACAAATAAGGGACAGACTTCGAGTGGCTCAAGACAGGCAACGACATTGGGCAAATAGCCACCGAAGGCCCTTGGAATTTGAGGTAATTAAATTTATAAATTCAAGTCAATTTAAACATTTTGATTATGGAACTAAGACTTGATTATGACTTTATTAAAGGTTGGAGAGCTGGTATTCTTAAAGATTTCCCCGACACGTGGCACCATTAGGTTCGGAAGGAGTGGAAAACTCAGCCCAAGATTTATTGGACCTTTTGGCATTCAGGAGAAAATCGGAGAAGTGGCATACCGACTGGCATTGCCACCCTCTCTGGATGGAGTCCATAATGTTTTTCACGTGTCGCAGCTGAGAAAGTACGTGTCAGACCCCAGCCACATTTTGGATCACTCAGAGCTCGAAGTAGGCCCAAGTTTGACTTACCAAGAGCAACCCGTGGAGATACTGGATTGATCGGAGAAAGTTCTACGGAACCAGGTCATTTTCCTGGTTCGCGTAGCTTGAAAGCACCATTCTCCCGGCGAATCCACCTGGGAGCGAGAAGACGAGATTAGAGAGCGATACCCCTATCTTTTTGAACCCTGAGGTATATTTTTATTCTCGGCCTTTCCTTTCGTGCCTTTGTTATTCTTAAATTTTGAGGATGAAATTTTTGTAAGTTGGGTAGGTTGTAAACCCCCTGAATTTTCAAATTATTAAAACTTGGATTTTTCCAATTTTCTGGAATTTTCTGGGAATTTTTTGAAATTAAAATCAAGGTTCTTAATTATTAAATGATTTTTAATTGTTAATAAATAATATTAAAATATTATGGAAATAACATTTTTGGGTGTAAAATGAAAAACTGCACTTAGGGTAATTTTTCTAGATTTTTCTGGGCCTCAGACCTATTTTTAAATGCCTAAAAATAATTTTTAATTAATTAATTAATTAACTGTTTATTTATTTATTAATTATTATTTATTTTATTGTATTTATTTTTTTCTTTTCTCCTTGGGCCGGCCCGGCCCAATGGACCGGCCCAACAGCCCAGCCCAGACGCTCCTTTCCGGGTCGGGTCGGGTCTGCCCGGACCCGACCCGCCTCCGACCCGGTCTCCCCCAGCACCCCCACGTCGCCCGACTCCGCCGCCACCCTCCGCGCGCAGCGTCGCCCTCCGCGCGCAGCGCCGCATCCTTCGGGCCACGATCTCCTCTCCCCCGCCTAGCTCGGCCCCCAGAACCGCCTCCATCCTCCTATTTAAACCGCCCTCTCCTCCTTCTTCTTCCTCCCAACTCCGGTCACCGAAACCCTAGCCCGGCGCCACCCTAGCCGCCACGCTCCACCACCTCGCCACCGCCGCCTATCCCTCTCCCCGGCCATCTCCTCCCCTCCGCCGCTCACCGCAGTCGCCTCCCCCCATCTTTTCCTCCACGCTCGGCCACGAGCCAGCCGCAGCAGCAGCCGCTCGAGCTCGCTCCGGCGCCGCCGCCGTCAGCCTGAGACGCCGCCGCCTCCGCTGAGTTCGCCCCGCCTCGAGCCGGCCGTCCCCGAGCCATCCGCCCTCGTCCAGCACAGCCGGCGGAGCTCCGGCCGTGTCCAAGCCCTAACCTTAACCCTAAATCGAAATTCCTGTGTCCGACACGAGTCGGACACGACTCGACCCTGATTTTCGGGTCCCTTTCAGGTGCGTATAACTTTTTGCTCGTAGCTCCGTTTTTAATTCTACAAATTGTGTTATGAAGCCTGTATGACCCTCTCGGTGCCCGGATAAACCGTTCGGGGCATCGCGTCCTGTGGTGATCGCACACCGCGATCCAAAAACAGGAAAAACCATACCCTGTTTCACCCCGGAACTGAGTGCGCCCCGCCAAACGGGACGACTTGGTCGCGTGAGGTCTTTATAGATACATGTGCGTCGTCGATACGGACGTGTGAGATTTCGCGGAAGCTGATTCGGGTGTGCGTGCACACCGGAATCAACGCGTATCCGCGGACATCGCCCCGTATCCGACTTTTTGGCATTTCGCCCTAACTTCTTGTACACTCGTCAGATCGAGACGAAACTTGTGCCATCGGACTCGTAGCGATATGCTGGTCCTGTGGGTCAAGTTTGGTTCGATTCTGAGAACGTTGACGAAATCGCGTGTCGTGGGCCCCACAGGCTCCCTCGACGGGCGATTTTGTGTTCGGCTCATCAGAATCCAAATCTGGAAGTTCCGTTGGGTTCGTATCAGCGTTCCTGACCTGTTGACACTAAGTTTGGTGAATTTGGAGACCATTGACCTGGACGCATTTTTCGGTGCAAAGCGGGCCCACCGGCGGACCCCGTTTTGACCCGAAACTGTCGTTTTTGCCCTTGTCTCTAAATTGGACCCAAGAACAGGCATTTCTAGCTATTTGACATCTTCTAAACGTGATGGTAATGTCTATTTTAACTTTTGGACTCATCTCTGGAAATTTCCCCAAGAATAATTAATCAGATCCAAACAACAGGCAAGTACCTGCACTTCAAATTAAATCTTTATATTGTGATAATTAATTCCCTGCTTTATTAGTACCCTTGATGATTACACCTAGTGTTAGAAATGCTGGATTTTATGTCTTGAATGTTGGAGTTCATGTCTTATTTTTCATGTCGGGTGGGAGAATACTAGAAGACATGTAGTTTACCCTTTCCCCTGCCATGTTTAATAGCTGTTGGTACGCGACTGTACCTCAGCCGAATCTCAATTTTCCCTGTTTAATAGCCGTTTATGACGGCCGAATTAGCCTTATAAACCCCTACATGCCAACTATGTATTCTAAAAACAAACACAAGTTCACACAGATAGTTTCTAGTCTTGTCATAATTCTTGCTGACTATTGTAGTTTCATTTCCTGTCTCATTTATTTCTGTTTTCTTATATTCCTGTTTACAGCTTTAACTTTGAGATATTGATATTCTTTTATGCTATTTCTCATTAATGATACTTAATTTAATTGTCACAAATATTTAGTTTAATCTTGTTGTGCACTGTGTACTTTGCTCCTTTCCTGACTGGATCTGTTGATTTAGGCGATGATGAGGACCTTGCCCCTACATATTATGGTCCCTATGAGGGTACAGATGATACTTATGAGGAGCCAGATCCCACCCAGGAGACCCCTGCTGCTGAGTAGCTAGCAGTAGCTATCTTTTATTTATGTTTCTTATCTGATTAATCAGGTTTGTCCCCGATTTTATTCTGAATTTCTGTACTAAAACATTTGAATCTGTTGTCGTATTTATTTCAGTTGCAATCTTAAGTTTCTGTTCTCATTTTTATCTTGCCTATGTTAATTGTGAATGAGCTAGTTTAGTTAAGTGTGGATTTGACCTAGACAGCGTACTACCGCCGACTCTGCGGCGTAGGCTGGACGTACCCACGTACTCGTGCCCGAATTTCCGGGTACGGGTCATGACACCAAATTCTACTGTTTAAATTATAAATTGTAGCATATAGTCCTGTTACAAAATACATATAACTGTGTGCGCCTGAGATTGACTCGGGTGCAATCGACAAATATGTCGATACGTAGTGTATCTGATTTAGACATTAGCAGTCCCACCTACAGATGCGAGGGTATTCTGATATCCTCCTAGACCCTGGCACTTGTACATGCATCACGATTGCAACTCATGTTGGGATGCGGGTTCGCGTACTTGATTAGCTACCGGTGCGTGAAACACACATCATGATTTAGCACGTAGTCAGGATTATCTAGAAAGTTGTGACTTGGCATATAGTTACGTGGTATGCACGTTGTGGATTCGACTTGTATATCCGCATTGGGCGGGGAAGACAACTAGTAGGCGTATGGGACACCCACCTTCTTTATTGCAGATACCGCACTCTTCGGAGTGATACGGACGTATATATACTTTGCAGATACCACGTCCCTTAGAGTGTTGGACGTTATATATATACAGATAACTCATTCTTCGGAATGATGGACGTTGCAGATACCACACTCTAGAGGACATTGGACGTTATGCCTATGCCTTCCCATACGTACCAAGGTTGTCTTCACAATTGCATACACTTAGATGGTTAGTTCACCATTTATTTATTCAGTATTTATATATGGCATGCTTTTATGTATCTTGTTATGTCCCACTGAGGACATGGTTTCCTTCCAGATTTAGATGAGGCGTACTATCCCACGGTGTACGGACCTGGGCAGGAGACGAGGTACGCATCCGAGGAGGAGCTAGAGGTGCTGCCATCCGAGTTCCTCTGATCTTGGGTAGACTTACCATCTAGAGCTGGAGCCTCTTTATCTAGATAGCCGATGCTCTAGTCATGTTATTTCAACACTCTTATTTTAGTTTTTGTAGTGGGTTTGTTCCCACCAGACATATCTGGGTTTGTACTATGACATTTCAGACTTAGCACTTATATTCCAGTACTTATTTCCGTGTTCCTTGATATATTGTGGATGAGATTAGATGTTACCTGTTATATGCTAGTACTAGACTTGTTAGTATTTTAGGACAATGTAGCACGTCTCTTTGGGTCTAAAATTGGGTTTTCCTTCGGAGACGTGTCAGCTGGCCAATACCACGTGGCCTGGTTCCACATGATTTTGGGACTGGGGTATGACAGAGTTAATAGAATTTGATTGCTAGTCAGTCATCCGGTCCCGAAAGAAGAGGTGTCATTGATGTCACTCCTGGTGATTGGTCGTCATCCCCTGGAGACGTGTTGTCCCCGGTGGCGGCATGCCCATTATGCAAATTTATCTCTCTGTAAGAGATGGACGAAGGATTAAGAAGAGTACATGAATCAAGCATGATACAAGCACTTAAGTAGGACATGTTGGAAGGAAGGTAAGTTATAGTCAAGTGTGGATGAGATCTAAAATTCTAATCCTAGGTGTAGGCCCGCTCGGTACAGTTATGTAACCGAAACGGCTAACTCGACCTGAATGGGCCACCACAAAAACATGTCACGCCCCAGTCCCAAAATACGTAGGACCAGGAACACGTAAGCATGCCAACCGTATGTATATGGCAACTCCAATATATGGATACCATAATACACACGTACGCTATAATATGAATATAAACTCACATGTGGTATAAATATTATCACAAGTCACCGATATACTAAATCTCATCCACACAACAAGTCACAAAAAGAAAATAACTAAACTAGAATAATGAGTCTGAATAATCCAAAACTATAGTCGGGTGGAGACAAATCCACTACCAATGACTATACTAATGCTAAAATGAGAGAGAAGGATAAATCTCCAATATAAATGAGATGATGATATAAAGGTATCAGCGAAGGGATACCTTGCTAGAGATAATCATTGATGCTCAGAAGGTAAAACCTCCTCGGTAGAAAGTAACGCGTCAGGTCCAGGTTCGTACTCCTGGTCGTCTATACCTGGCAAGGGACCAGGTCCTCAGAGGGACGTAACAAGATACATAGAAGCAAGCCAATTTGAATACAGTATACATGCATAATATTTGAAAATAAATAAGTACGTTGTACAAGACAATCTATATGAATGCAAATGAGAACAACTTTTCGACATATGGGCAAGGGTAGGCTATATCTAAGCCTCACAACTCACACACCCGTCTAGAACTTCAAAAATCGACATACCTCGGGGATAGCGACCAGCGCAACTCTACAGAAATCGATATACCTCGGGGGTAGCGACCAGCACGACACACGCCTGTAGTGAGAACTATATACTACGGTTTACCAGAGTGGTTAAAAGCCCATACGTCTAATGATTGTCCTCTCATAATACTTGTCACGACCCGCACCCGGATATTCGGGCACGAGTACGTGGGTACGTCCAGCCTACGCCGCAGTATCGGCGGTAGTACGTTGTCTAGATCATTTTTTAGGATCAGTAAATATCTATCTCATCCACAATAATAAACAGGCAAGGATAATCACAGGAATAAGAATGCTAGGATTTCATAATATTTAATCTGTGATAACCAAATCCACAGTTAATACAAAGCCAGAAGATAAATCGGGGACAAACCCGATTATTAAGCTGAAAGGAAAATACTAGCTAACTGGTTGACTACTCCTCAAAGGTAGTCTCCTGAGTGGGAACCGGCTTCTCAACTGTATCACCTGCTGCCTCATAGGGGCCATAATAGGTGGAGGCAAGGTTCTCATCATCGCCTAAAATAATGGATCCAGTCAGGAAAGGAGCAAAGTACACAATGCACAACAAGATTTAAACTAAATATTTATGACAGGTAAAAAAGAACTGACTAAGCATCATGATCAGAATATGCATAATAATTAGTAAAGATTAACTAAGAATTAATGCTATAAATCAGGACTATAAGTAAAACATGATAAATTGCTTTAAACCAGGAATATGAGCAAAACAGGAATAAAATGTGACAGGAAATGTAACTGTAACAAGACAACAAGAACTGCAACACGACAAGAACTATGTGCGTGAACTTGTGTATTTAGAATACATAGTTGGCATGTAGGGGTTTATAAGGCTAATTTGGCCGTTATAGACGGCTATTAAACATGAATAATCGAGATCCGGCTGAGGGTACAGTCGCGTACCAACAGCTATTAGACACGGCAAGGGGATGGGTAAACTACATGCCTTCTAGTATTCTCCCACCCGACACGAAAAGCAAGACATGAACTCCAGTATTCAAGACATAAAATTCAGTATTCTAACACTACGTGTAACCATCCAATAGTACTAGTAGAGCAAGGAATTAATTATCACAATATAAAGATTAAACTTGAAGTGCAGGTACTTGCCTATTGTTTGGATCCAATTATAGTTTGTATCTCGGGAAAATTTCTAGAAATGAGTCCAGATGCTGAAATAAATATTACCATCATGCTCAGAAGATATCAAATAGCTAGAAACGCCTGTCCTTGGGTCCAATTTGGAGACAAGGACAAAAACGACAGTTTCGGGTCAAAACGGGGTCCGTATGTGGGCCCGCTTTGCACAAAAAAATGTGTCAGGGTCAAAGGTCTCCAAATTTACCAAACTTAGTGTCAAAAGGTCAGGAACGATGATACGAACCCAACGAAACTTCCAGAATTGGATTCCGATGAGCCGATCACAAAATCGCCCGTCGAGCGGGACCTGTGGGGCCCACGACACGCGATTTCGTCAACGTTCTCAGAATCGAACCAAACTTGGGTCACAGGACCAGCGTATCGCTACGAGTCCGATGGCGCAAGTTTCGTTTCGATCCGACGTGTATACAGGAAGTTATGGCGTGAATCAGAAAAGGCGGATACGGGGCGGTGTCCGCGGATACGTGTTGATCCCGGTGTGCACGCACACCCGAATCGACTTCCGCGAAATCCCACACGTCCGTATCAATGCAGCGAGGAGCAAGATATGAGTACCTGAACAGGGCTCTGAAACCCAGAAATTTTCGTGTCCGTGTCGTGTCCGACACGCCGACACAGGAATTCGAAAATTAGGGTTAGGGTTAGGGTTTTGAACTCCGGCGAGGAGGAGGCCGGCTGGAGGAGGGCGGCGCCGCTGCGGGGGAGGCCGGCCGGGGCTGGGCGGCTGCGTCATCGACGGCGAGGTCGAGGGCAGCTCGCCGGCTGCCGTCGGCTGCTGGAAAGTAGGGGAGGAGCAGGGGAGAAGAGGACGACGCTCACGGCGGTGGCGAGGTGCTGGAGGGGAGGAGGACGGTGGCGCGAGGTCGTCTACGGCGAGGGGGTCGGGGCGAGGGTGGCGGTGAGCGGCGGAGCAGAGGGGGTGAGCCGGCGGGGTCGTGGTGGCCGGAGGGGGGGTTTTAAAGGGGATGGGCGAGGCGAGGGGGCTCCGGGCAACGCGGAGGCGAGGGCCGAGGGAGGCGGCGGCCAGCGCGGAGGACGGCGGTGGACGCGGGCGGCCGGGGACGCGGTCAGAGGAGAAGGGGAACGGGTTCAGTCGGGCGGGTCGGGTTCGGGTGGACCCGACCCGACCCGCTAAGAAATTGGGCTGGGCCGAGCGGTTTGGGCCGGGGGTCTGTGGGCTGGGCCGGGCTGAGAATAATAATAATAATAATAATAATAATAATAATAATAATAATAATAATAAAAAATAGTTTTAGGTGATTTAAAAATAGGTCCGGGGCCCGATAAATTCCAGAAAAATTACCCTAAGTCCAGTTTTCCATTTTACACCCAAAAATATTATTTCCATAATATTTTAATATTATTTATTAACAATTAAAAATCATTTAATAATTAAAAATCCTGATTTTAATTACAGAAAATTCCCAGAAAATTCTAGAAAATTGTGAAAAATCCCAATTTAATACTTTTTGAAAAATCAGGGGCTTACAATCTACCCAACTTATAAAAATTTCGTCCTCGAAATTTTAAAAACCATAATCTGTTAACCCTTTGTACATCAATCGAAATCTCCTTGCGATAAATAAAAATCCTAATCTTATCCACTGCAATCACTTCAAGGTTAAGATGACTACTGTTCCAATCAGAAATTTAACCTATGGTTATTACTTCTTACTTCCTCAAATTACCCACAGGTGAAATTTAAATTAAGTCCATATAACACCTTCAAGATTTGCCTATGCTTATAAATTTACCTCACGATTCTAATTATCAAAATTTCTTCTGGAAGTAATTCGAGTCCAGTAGTATTCCCATTCACACTTGTACGTATGCCTCCACTTTTTAAATTTCATTCACCTCCTCAATAATCCAACTAGTTAGTCCAACCATCAATTTTTAATTCTTAATTCAAATCATCAAGTTGAAAAATAATTTTAAATGTAGTCGACCAATGTTCAAGTTGAATCATATATCCTCTAAATTCAAATTGACGATTTTACTTTCATTATTCAAAAATTAATTATGTACCTAAGGTATAACTATTGGGTCCTCGATATCAATTCATTACTCATCTTAGTCACTCCTCTAAATTTTCAAAATTGGAATGGCTTGAACCTCTCTCAATCTAATCTTACTCGGTCACAAAGAAATTTATCTCGAGTTGACAATGCACTGCTACCCAACTTAGAATTTATCCATCCATCACAAAAGCTATATACCTTAAGAAATATTCCTTAATATGTTTACTCATGTCATTCAATCCTCGAAACTTCAACGCCGATCGTATCACATATGATATGTCCTTAATTTCGAAAGAATAATCCTCAAGTATGTGATTGGCCTATGGGACATATCTAGTATCCTCTATGTATCAATCTCATACCAAGCACGAGATTTTGTCTTTCCGAAATAAGGGAAGGCAAAGATCAATAATAAAGAGTTCAAGGGTGAGGTGATAGAATAGAAGAATCGGGATCAAGACGTTTAAAGAATTCAAATGTGACTTGTCAAGTAGTTGTGGATTGAATCCTATCTTGGTAATTCCTATTCACATGCTCGTATTAATACAGTTATGCTCAGACATGTCTAGGGCAGGTATACTAGTCAACTGTATATCTCAATCCACGTAAAGTATTATTTCGAAGGGCGAATCAAGCGCACTATGGTTGATCAGACCGTAATACACTGATTCTGAAATGTATCATTGTGGGCCTCCCCAATAATACACTTGTCATGAACAAGCTCGATAAAGAGTAAGCTTGCAAAACTAGGCTATAAAATAGCAGCATAAGTTAAGTACATCAAAATTTAGTGCGCTAGATGATGATGAAAGGAGGTACAGATTATTTAAACATGCAAAACAACCTACAATAAACTCAGTAATAAAAGATTCTACAATCTCTACAGTTATTCAACAAAAGCATATCAGGTTATTAGCAAGTTTAAAATTACTAGGTTGGGGCTGAGGTCACGAACCAATAGGCACAAGCTAAACAGTACTAGGAACGGTATCTACAAATCACTTACGCGCATCAGCTGCTCCCAGAGTCTGCGCGTTCTCCATGATCATGCTGGTAGAGCATCTCGTGGTGATCTTGTAGGAACCTCGTCGCTTGCTGGTAGATCCTTTACTCTGCATCCAAAAATAAACGATAAAAGGCGCACAGGAATCAATGCATGATGCAAGTCAAGGAATTAATTCAAATCCGAGATAGATGTCAAGAACGATTCAAGCAAGTGGATGAGATCCTAAAACTTTCCTATTCTTATTGCAGGCCTGTTCGGTCCCGAAGTTGAAACCGAATAATTTAGTCGTTGACCTGCATGGGCCACCACAAAAACGTGTCATGACCCGCACCCGGATATTCGGGCACGAGTACGTGGGTACGTCCAGCCTACGCCGCAGTGTCGGCGGTAGTACGCTGTCTAGATCATTTTCTGGGATCAGTAAATATCTATCTCATCCACAATAATAAACAGGCAAGGATAATCACAGGAATAAGAATGCTAGGATTTTATAATATTTAATCTGTGACAACCAAATCCACAGTTAATACAAAGCCAGAAGATAAATCAGGGACAAACCCGATTATTAAGCTGAAAGGAAAATACTAGCTAACTGGTTGACTACTCCTCAAAGGTAGTCTCCTGAGTGGGAACCGGCTTCTCAACTGTATCACCTGCTGCCTCATAGGGGCCATAATAGGTGGGGGCAAGGTTCTCATCATCGCCTAAAACAACGGATCCAGTCAGGAAAGGAGCAAAGTACACAATGTACAACAAGATTTAAACTAAATATTTGTGACAGGTAGAAAAGAACTGACTAAGCATCATGATCAGAATATGCATAATAATTAGTAAAGATTAACTGAGAATTAATGCTATAAATTAGGACTATAAGTAAAACATGATAAATTGCTTTAAACCAGGAATATGAGCAAAACATGAATAAAATGTGACAGGAAATGTAACTGTAACAAGACAATAAGAACTGCAACACGACAAGAACTATGTGCGTGAACTTGTGTATTTAGAATACATAGTTGGCATGTAGGGGTTTATAAGGCTAATCCGGCCGTCATAGACGGCTATTAAACATGAATAATCGAGATCCGGCTGAGGGTACAGTCGCGTACCAACAGCTATTAGACACGGCAAGGGGAAGGGTAAACTACATGCCTTCTAGTATTCTCCCACCCGACACGAAAAGCAAGACATGAACTCCAGTATTCAAGACATAAAATCCAGTATTCTAACACTACATGTAACCATCCAATAGTACTAGTAGAGCAAGGAATTAATTATCACAATATAAAGATTAAACTTGAAGTGCAGGTACTTGCCTGTTGTTTGGATCCAATTATAGTTTGTATCTCGGGGAAATTTCCAGAAATGAGTCCAAATACTGAAATAAATATTACCATCATGCTCAGAAGATATCAAATAGCTAGAAACTTCTGTCCTTGGGTCCAATTTGGAGACAAGGGCAAAAACGGCAGTTTTGGGTCAAAACGGGGTCCGCATGTGGGCCCGCTTGCACCGAAAAATATGTCAGGGTCAAAGGTCTCCAAATTCACCAAACTTAGTGTCAACAGGTCAGGAACGATGATACGAACCCAACAGAACTTCCAGAATTGGATTCCGATGAGCCGATCACAAAATTGCCCGTCGAGCGGGGCCTGTGGGGCCCACGACACGCGATTTCGTCAACGTTCTCAGAGTCGAACCAAACTTGGGTCACAGGACCAGCGTATCGCTACGAGTCCGATGGCGCAAGTTTCGTTTCGATCCGACGTGTATACAGGAAGTTATGGCGTGAATCAGAAAAGGCGAATACGGGGCGGTGTCCGCGGATACGCGTTGATCCCGGTGTGCACGCACACCCGAATCGACTTCCGCGAAATTCCACACGTCCGTATCAACGCTGCGCATGTATCTGCGAAGACCGCGCGCAGCCAAGTTGTCCCGTTTGACGGGGCGTACCCAGTTCCAGGGTGAATCGGGTCGATGTTTTTTCTGTTTTTGGATCGCGGTGTGCGATCACCACATGACGCGATGCTCCGAGCAATTTATCCGGGCAGTGAGAGGGTCATACAGGCTTCACAACGCAATTTACGGAATTGAAAACGGGGGCAGCGAGGAGCAAGATATGAGTACCTGAACAGGGCTCTGAAACCCAGGAATTTTTGTGTCCGTGTCGTATCCGACACGCCGACACAGGAATTCGAAAATTAGGGTTAGGGTTAGGGTTTTGAACTCTGGCGAGGAGGAGGCCGGCCGGAGGAGGGCGGCGCCGCTGCGGGGGAGGCCGGCCGAGGCTGGGCGGCTCGCCGGCTGCCGTCGGCTGCTGGGAAGAAGGGGAGGAGCAGGGGAGAAGAGGACGGCGCTCACGGCGGTGGCGAGGTGCTGGAGGGGAGGAGGACGGCGGCGCGAGGTCGTCGACGGCGAGGGGGTCGGGGCGAGGGTGGCGGTGAGCGGCGGAGCAGAGGGGGTGAGCCGGCGGGGTCGTGGTGGCCGGAGGGGGTTTTTAAAGGGGATGGGCGAGGCGAGGGGGCTCCGGGCAAGGCGGAGGCGAGGGCCGAGGGAGACGACGGCCAGCGCGGAGGACGGCGGTGGACGCGGGCGGCCGGGGACGCGGTCAGAGGAGAAGGGGAACGGGTTCAGTCGGGCTGGTCGGGTTCGGGTGGACCATCCCCGACCCGCTAAGAAATTGGGCTGGGCCGAGCGGTTTGGGCCGGGGGTCTGTGGGCTGGGCCGGGCTGAGAATAATAATAATAATAATAATAATAATAATAATAATAATAAATAGTTTTAGGTGATTTAAAAATAGGTTCGGGGCCCGATAAATTCCAAAAAAATTACCCTAAGTCCAGTTTTCCATTTTACACCCAAAAATATTATTTCCATAATATTTTAATATTATTTATTAACAATTAAAAATCATTTAATAATTAAAAACCCTGATTTTAATTACAGAAAATTCCCAAAAAATTCCAGAAAATTGTGAAAAATCCCAATTTAATATATTTTGAAAAATCAGGGGCTTACAATACTAGGTATCAAGTGTGTATCAACATATCTAATATATATAGTAATGACTGAATGAACTGCACATGCAATGACTATAACTGAACGAAACTACACAGGCAATGAATAAACATAAATATAAATAGCATGCAAAGTGCTGTAAGCAATTTGGCAAGGTATCTTGTGTAACACCCCGCTCCGCATCGGCGTTATGTATCAGGTGAGTGGGCAGAACTTCGTTCTCTGATTCTTGCACGCCTTAATAATAACCTGAGTTTTTTGCTTACAATATTTTCATAAGAGAATGATAGAATCTGCCTTGCATGTTAATGAACGAACTCACCTAGCTTGTCTTTGAAACATTGTCTGCTTAACGAGAATCCTGAAACGCTTGTCTAGAGTGCATGAACATGTTCACTATCGTCTATGCTTCGAGAGAACCATACTGTGCCTGAACGTGTTCAAGTGATAAGTCAGATTGCTCCGCAACAACGATTGTATTCTGATGGTTCATCTTGTCTGTATACTAGTGTTTATTTGATAGTGTTCCATGCATTCGCATGCGGTCGGACAATGGCTATTGGTGGAAAGCTGAACTGCATGTGTCACGGCTGCTACAGAGATAGTGGAAAGCAACCATGAGTCACAACTGCCTCTAGCATCAGATAAAGAGTCATTGGTATGCTGTACAACCAGCTGCCGATCCTGAGATACTCGAAGACCGCCCTGCATATATCTAAGTCATTGGGTTGGCTTGGATAGATGACTGCCCCTAAGATTGTGCATTGTGTGTCTAGCTTTGCATCTGACCCTGGAGTCACACGAGACACGCTGCGCACACCCTGGAACATGAACGATTGCTTGCTTGCATATTCAATATAAAACTCTGTTTCCAAATAATGTAATATGACTCTGCTAGAACTGCATGAAACGAACCTAGGTAAAACTAGAAAGATTACTTGTAATATAATATTTTATAACATGATTACTTAGTGTTGGTTTGAGTGAATGCATATTTCTGTTCAGTTGTTTTATCTCACCAGTACTTGTATAAAGTGCTGACCCACCAACAGTTTACTTGCTTGCAGGTACTGGATCGTCCGAGGGAGCGATAGGCGTGCCACAGTCCCGAAGACCCAGAATCCTGGTTTCGATTGTTGCCCCGAGAATGCTATCGTATAAGGGGGCATAATGTATGGAACGAACGTGTGCCTTTGCTAAAGGAACCCAAGTTGCCTCGATTGTCCCGAATACTCAGTTGGCTAAATGTATTGCATTGCAACAAGTTCCTTTCCGCTGCTTACTCAATTGATGCGATGATAGCCAACTATCAATTTAAACGATTGGCCTTGTAAGGGTGCAACCCCAGGCCCGTGCGGCATCACGTCCCCCGAAAGCTCGAACGGGCCATTCCATTAACTCCCTTCCTTTCTCGCACCCGCGGGACGGGCGCGGTGATTCGCGTCCGGCGCGCCGAAGTACGGTGATTTAAGCCCATTTCGATAATTCCGGCCATACGGGATGGGGCAAGGCGGAGCGGCGGCCCAGGCGGGTCCGGGGCGTGACATCTTGCCTGGCAAGAAAGCTGTAAAATGTAATGTCCAGATGTCACGCACGCAGGAGTAGAAGCTACGGTCTCAGAATAAATATCTCCGGATGCTGAAATAGACATCACCAACGTTCTCAAAATAAGCAAAATAGCTAGAAAGCACTTCCCTTTCGTCCAATTTGGACACAGGGGCAAAATGGTAATTTCGGGTAAAAGTGGGGTCCACGTGTGGCCCACTTTGCACCGAAAAATGTGCCAATGATAACAGTCTCTAAATGGGACAAATTATAGGTCAAACAACTCTAAATGTTAATATGAACCCAACGGTATGTCCAAATATGGATTCCGATGGGCTAATTCGTCCAAAAAGTCAACAGTGGGGCCCGCCAATTGGCGACTTGGTTAACTGTCTCAGAATTGCTTGAAAATTGGGTCACAGGACCAGCGCATTACCACAAGTCCAGTGGCGTAAATTTCGTCACAATCTGATGAGCGTGCACAAAATGCGCATAGCTTTCGCAAAAGTTGCGATACGAGAATTGTCCGCGGATACGGACTGATTTCGACGCCCACACGGGTCCGAATCAGTTTCCACGAACTCTTACATGTTCGAGTACACTGCACGCACCATTTGATACACTTGGTACACAGCGGGGCGGTCCCGTTTGGCGGGACGCGCTCTATTTCATAACTTTTGGAATTCTGGAAAAAGTGTATTTTCAAGATTTTCCAACGAATTTAATTCTACCTACAGCAGTTAATAATCTAATGTTAATTAACAGAAATTAAACTAGGTCAAGTGGTCTCCGCATACCAAAAAGAAAAATCAGATTCGGATCTCTGTGGTGGGAGATACGAATCCGGGAATATAGGCGGTCATCGTAGTTTTCTGCGATACCCAGAAATTGGTCTTTTTCTGCCAACTTTGACACTGTTTTCGCCTAGGATTACATACTGTTCGAGGTCTACTATCATACATGTTTTGAAGAGGGTTAAGGGGTGAATGTACCGGTGAAGACGGGGTGGCATTTGGTTGAGCGAGGTGTCGGAAAACAACGCTGGAACACAGGTACTTCGCTGTTTGAAACTGCAGTTGCGCGGGATGCTCGGGGTCATCGTGCGGCGGTGCGGTGGGGCGGTCTGCTGCGGTGGCGGCGGCGTTCAGGTGGAGGAAGGATCTAGGGTTAGGGTTTGGTTGAAGAGTTGATATGTTATAATATATAAGAAAGAGGGAGAGAGAGAGATTAAGTACTCGCGGGGGGGGGGGGTCTGAGTAGGCCTCGCGGGGTTGTGGGATGGATTTGCTACTTAAAGGGGTGCATATGCTAACAAAAGGGGGGTGCGCTGCTTACTTTCAGCGGGTGTGGCTCACTAGCGGGTAGGGGTGTGTGGTAGCGGGTCTTGGGTAGTGGGCTAAGGATCCATAGTGGGGGGGGGGGGATCCAATAGTCTAATAAAATCTATTTTTTCTTTTCTTTTCTTTTCTAATCTTTTTCCTTTTCCATTTCTTTTTCTTTCTTTTTCTTATATATATATATATATATACCCATAGAAAAATCTAGAATTATACTAATGCATACCATTAAGCTAGCAACTGTCCAAAGGGTCCCCTACATGCTGTCCAAAGGGTCCCCTACATGGAATAAATTCGAAAAAATTTCTAATGGCCCCATAAATCCCCTAAGTGCACGAACACCTAAAATAAAAATTTAATAAAATCTATTTCTCCTAATTAGCACATAATTACTATAATTAAATTAATAATTAACTAAAAAGGGTAAATACGGTTTTCTAGGATTAGGGGTTTTACAGCTTTGTTGGCGCACTTTGTACTTAGCACGTCAGCATCGTCGTATGGGGCTCATGCGCTCCTTTATACGCAAGTTGCATGCACGGTTGCTAGCTCGGGCGTATGCGACTTGGCGTTATGTGACAAGGCGCTATACGGCCTAGCGCTATGCGGCCTGGTTTGGATGAGCGAGATGCATATGGAGGGGACATGGTCTGCCACAGGAGATGCTTGCGGCGATGTCTGCTCTGTGCAGTACAGCACGCAAGCGACGCGTGGATCTCTGTGCCACGCGGTTGCAACTTTCGGCGCCTGGCGGCGCTGTTTGCTCTGTGCAGTACAGGTCGCAGGCGGCGCAGGTGGATTTGACACCCAGATTTTGGGAGATCTGGTTTGTCAGTGCATATGTGGCCTTGAGTTTTCTACAGGAAACATAGGTGCTATTTTCTTCGATTTATAGATAACCTCCTATTTCATTTGAGGAGAGAGAAAAATATATAGAAAAATCGAGAACACCAGATCATATGCGACCCAAAGTGTCTCCCTCTCACATGTCCGAGTATTTTTTGAAGGTGACATTGAGCGTTCCAGGAGTTCATTTGTGAACTTTCTGGTTCCTGAGGGCAGATTATCTGTATGATGAATCTTGCTTTGAGCAACGGTGGTTTTGACCACCCCAGCCAGGAGCTTTTCTTCAGTATTTCTCTTTGCTTCGTTATTCTTATTGTAGCGTTTGCGAACGTAAAGAGAAGAACGTTTTCTTATTGCTTGTTGTAATATTTATTTTCTTCGGAGTTTGTTTGTAACATGTTCTTGGTTAATGCTTTGTTGGAATAGAGATATATCAGATGAGGAACTCTTTTGTGAATCTCTGATCTCGACGATAATTTGGGTTCCAGAAGAGAGCGGACCTTCGGGTCTTGCTAGTAGCTCTGTTATGGCCCCGTTCTACCATCTTTGATCTATCTAGGGACTAACAATCTCAAAGCAAGATCCGAAAAAAGATGTAGAACACCCGATCAAATCTTCTCGGCAAAAAGTTTTTACAAACTTGAGGAGAATGGCGGGATATACTTCGAATATTCGGATGAGGGAAGGAGTTATTTTGTCAAAGGTTGAAAGTGAGTTCTTGTCACGCCCCAGTCCCAAAATACCGTGGGACCAGACACGTGGCAATGGCCAGCAGTACGCACCGATGGACCAACTCAATAATAGAGATCCATCAGGGCATACTTAAGCTGTAAAACAAGTCTACGACAATCATGGTACAACTAATCTCATCCACACAAGACATAAAACATGATCCACAGAATAAATAAGGAATGTAAATCATCATCCAGTCTCACAAAGTACTTCGGGGAACAACCCGATAAATATCTAGTACAATGGTTCAACAGCCCAGAAAGTAAAAGACTGAAATAAAGAAATGAAAGCTGAGCATGAACATGGATGCTCAATAGAAGTCTTCAGCTAAGACCTCGTCCTCAGATGGTGGTACAACTCCTGGATCAGCTCCTGCTCCAGTCCCGTAGATCTCGGGATAAACCACGTCTGCAAAATCTGGGGAACAAAATCCGGATCCAGGTCCTCAGGGGACATAGCAAGGTACAAGAAAGAACATGCCAATAAATACAGATAAGCAGTGCAGCAAATAAATAACTAAATGAACAATGGGGTAAATAAGTAACCATCTAAGTGTAAATGCAAGTGAGAGCATCACTAGTCTCAGGCTGAGCCACTACAAGCTCTGTGTCGGGGAGCCGGTAGCGGTAATAACCGGTAGTGGGTCAGGCTCTGCTACGAGAACCTGCGACCTCTCAATAATAGAAGATATACATAAATACAGCCTGTAGCCTGTGTGTCTCTCCCCACCCCATGTAACCACGCATATCATGACCACAACGTCTCATGCCCATGTCAAGCGCGATCATAGCTAAATGCAACCAGTCATAAGTATCTAATAATATAATGTCCATGTCCTGTATCCTATACAGAATCACCACGAATATCTCGGGAAAATCCTGTCTCATGAATAGTGTCAAGTGTCCTGGGTCATATGGTACTTGATAAGACAAGTACGAGAATATAAAGTGTCACGGATGTCCATCTCTAGATGACCGTACCCAACACTGCGTACAGTGTCGACACCCGACTGATAATCGGACGCTAAGTACGTCACACGGTCCTAGGTTGAGCATGCACAGCAATATATATAAAACAAGGAAAATAGATAACTAAACTGCAGAGTTTGGCAAGGTACACTTGCCTGATGTCCGAATATCAACAACTGTCCTGGTATCTGTGGATCCGGTGGGAACTACTCCAAAAGCTGTAATAAATATCACCAACAGTCTCAGAAGATGTCAAATAGCTGGAAATGCCTGTCCTTACGTCCAATTTGGACACAGGGGCAAAAAGGTCATTTTCGGGCCAAAGCGGGTTCCATATGTGGGCCACTTTGCACCGAAAAGCGCGTCAGGGTCAAAGGTCTCCAAATTCCGCAAACTCAGTGTCTACAAGTCAGGAACGATGATACGAACCCAACGAAACTTCCAGAATTGGATTCCGATGAGCCGATCACAAAATCACCCGTCAAGTGGAGCCTGTGGGGCCCACGATACGTGATTTTGTCAACGTCCTCAGAATCGAACCAAACTTGGCTCACAGGACCAGCGTATTACTACGGATCCGTTGGCGCAAGTTTCGTCTCGATCCGACGTGTGTACACGAAGTTACAGCGTGTTCCAGGATCAACGGATACGGGGTGTCGTCGGCGGATACGCATTGATTCCGGGGTGCACGCACCTCCGAATCGACTTCTGCGAAAACCCACACGACCGTATCAATGTCGCGCACAGTTTGGTAAAGACCGCGTGCGACCAAGTCGTCCCGATTGGCGGGGCGAACTCAGTTCCGAGGTGAAACAGGGCGTTATTTTTTTCCTGTTTTGGATCGCGGTGTACGATCACTACAGGACGCGATGCACCGAGCGAGTTGCACGGGCACCGAGAGGGTTATACAGTCTACGCATAGCAATTGACGGAATCGAAATCGGAGTTGCGAGGTGAGAGAAATCAGTACCTGTACAGGGCTCCGTGGATCTGAAGTCCGCGTGTCCGGTCTGCGTCCTGATCGTGTCCTCGCGAGTCTGGGCTAGGGTTCAGATCAGAAGTCAGCGGAGTCGCTGTGAGGCGGAGGAGTCAGGCCCGGGGTCGCTGTGCGAACTCGGCGGAGGGGTGAGGCCGCGCTCGGGGTCGCTGTGCGAACTCGGCGGAGGGGTGAGGCCGCGCTCGGGGTCGCTGGGCGGAGATGGGAACTGAACAGGGGCGGCTGCTACGGGTTCGGTCGACGACGGAGGCGGGGTCGACTCGGCTATGCGGAGGTGGGTTGGTCGGCGTCGGTGGAGGGCGACGTCCGAGGGGTCGGCGAGGCTAACGGCGTTAGGGCCTCCGGGTAGCCGTCGGTTTCGAAGGAGCACGGCGGAGGGGTTTTAGGTGACGGGAAGCGGCGGCGTCGCGGGCCAGCTACTGGGCGGGGCAGCTGGGTGGTTGACGGCGAAATTGATGGTGGCGGAAGCTTAGGGTTCAGGTGATGGCGAGGCACGGACGCCGAGGGAGCCCTATATAGGCTGCTACAGGAGCCTTCGGCGGAGGAAATCCTAGGGTTTCCACACGGTTTGGATCCGGGTCGGGTTCGGCTTGGATCCAACCCGACCCGAACGCTGGGTGGTTTGGTCTAGCCCGGGGTTGGTTTGGTTTGGGTTGGTTCCCAATCCAAGTGGCTAAAGGTCCTCGATACGTTGCTCCGGTGTCCGATAAATTCACCGAAAAATGCCATGCGTCCGGTTCTCCATTATACACCATAAATTTTTACTTCCAGAACATTTTAACTCCATTTAGTCACACTTAAAATTATTTAACCCATAAACCACAGTGATAAATTCCAGAAAAATACCGAAAATACGGAAAATTATATAATCTGATTTCTGAAATTTAGGGTGTTTACAGTTCTCAGAACCTACCATTTCCCAGGATGGAGGAGTTAGCATTTGAAGGACGCGCATTCCAGTTGGAAGAAAGATTATACGATGACCAAGGATTGCAGAGTTTGTGTATGACAGGATTTAGCACAAGACAGTTCTTGGCGGTTGGCAAGACTTGGCCGCATGGCAGTCTCTTGTCTTTGTTCACCATTAAATTCGAAAGTTCTAAGAGAGCTTGATTTAATTAACAAATAAAAAAAGAGTACAAAGAGGTCCTAGGCAGGTAATCTAAGTACAAATTTATTTTCTGGGGAGTGACAATGGAGGATTAGGAGTGTAGGAACTCTCTTTACTCTGTAGACGATCTGATGAGGAAGGATGAAGCTCTTCTCTCTTGCTTGACTGTAGGTTCACCGATAGCCCCTTATGTATGGGTGTGGTACCCGACTATTTATAGTCACCCCTGGGCACGCATATGTTGGACCAGATGGATGATGGAGGGTGCCACGTGTCCCTTCTTAACATGGTGCATCTGTAACCGTGAGCAGGCCAAGCTGCCACGCGGACACTTGTTAGGATTTTCCGTTGCTGAAGACCTGGGAGGTTCTCGTCCTTTGTGGATGTGACTTGGTCAGCTTGCCACATAGTCCACACTTGGTTGGAGAGAATCACTCTTGTCATAACAACAAGATTTGGTCTTCATGGAGTATAAAAACACATGTGGCTAAAGACGCATGGGACACATGGAGTCTGGGACGCATAGGGCCAGAGATACATGGAATGCATGGAGCCTGGGATGCATGTGGCTAGAGACGCATGGAACGCTTGGAGTCTAGGATGCATGTGGCTAGAGATGCATGGGACGCATGGAGCCTGGGACGCATGAGGCCAGAGACGCATATGACGCATAAAGTCTTGGACGTATGGGACCAGTTGTGTTATACACGTGACGTTGCACATCCATCAAGAGTGAAGTTCAGTGCTAACGTGAGACTTCTACCGTTTAGTGTGTTCACGTCTTTTGAGGCATTCAAAAAATCCTTTTCGTCAGGATTCTGTGTCAGAGACGATCCTGCTGACGGGATGCCATGTTAGGTCCTTCTGCGGCCTGATCTCTTCTGAGATTTTGTTTTGGGGCGCGGGGTTGCATCAATGCATATTTTTTATGCTTCTACAAGACCTCCTTTAAAGTTTTCAAACTGATAAGTTTGGAATACTTTTAATAAGAAGCATGGAGGAAGAAGCACTTTTGGCCGCATGGCTGGAAGGTCGCATAGACGTTGGATCGTATGGACGTTGGGCCGCATGGGTGTTGGGCCGCATGGGCGAGCGCTTCTAGGCTGTCGAATCGTAATTAACTGGCGGATTTGTTTTGATCTTTTAGTGGATCTTCTTTGGGATTCTGTGCCATCTTCTGACGTGGGGCCCGAGAGGCCGCCGTTTCCAGGAAGATTAAAGTGGACCCCACGAATCGAGGCGTTAGGTTCATCCTCATAACTGCTTGGTTCATTGCCTCAATCTCTTTACTCGGCTTTGAGGCCTATATAATAGGCAGTGGGGAGGAGAGAGAGAACTTTATCTTTTTGCTTTCTTTCCTTCTCCTGTGAGGGATGCTGAAGGCTGAGGTTCTTTTCATTAAGGGGTTGATCAAGGGCAGTTTTGATCTATGGCCCCCCGATCCGGATGTTTTTCTTGGAGGTAGGGCAGTACTGTACTTATCATGTTGTGTTGTGGAGGAGTAGGCCCCAGTACACCATCCTGCTACAGGGATGCGTGCAGGCCCTTCACGAGATTCTGCTGCCTAAATGGAGACTCATCTTGGACATGCGCAGACCTTTTTTACAGAGTTATGTCGTGTGGATGAGCACTCCTCTGTAACATGCGTGTCGAGCTTTGGTGTGGCCGCATGGGTAGGGGGTCGTCTGCTTCATGCGCACAGAGCTTTATCTCTGGATTGACCGCATGGATGAGATCTCCTCTTACTTGTGCGTGCAGGTTCGGTCGTGCGTCATTGTGGCCGAAACAGCCGCATGCGACAACTTGTGCCTTTATGCGATCTTTACTGAGACAGATGCGTGTCTTCTTTTTGCAGGTTTTGCCCTCGCTCATGCTACTCATGATGGAGCATGGAAGGATATCATAATACCCATCATTCGTAGAGAATGTCACCCTTATGTAGTAGTTTCTCGTCAAGAACTAATCCAGGAGACGAGGAGGTTCACCGAGAACCGATCCAGGAGACGAGGACCGTTCAACAAGGATTGATCCAGAAGACGAGGATGAACATCCTGTATCATGCGCTGAGTCATCCTTGTTCATGCAGCGTGCTAGCTGTGTTTCTCCCCTTTAGGCGGCTTGCTACCGGCTGAGGGCTTGTGGCGGCAATGACAGGATTTGGATTAATTATCATTCCTGTCGTCGGTCTTCCCTTCTGGTTGTAGAGCGTCTGCTCCTGCTCTTTCCTTGCTATCCATCGGTATAGATTCTTTTTCATATATTGAGGTTTTCACTGGTGAGCCATAAAGCAATGAGCTCTGCTGTTGTTCCCACTTGTGTCCGTGGCAGAAATAATACATGGGCGCCTTTTAATGGAAGAGGTTCTTGTCGACAAGAACTCATGGAAACCATTAAAAGGGGTTTCCATCATATGTACTCAAGACCTTGAATATTAATGAAAATCCTTGAAATATAACGAATTTTATCATATGTACTCATGATCATAAATAAAGAGTTTCTCTTTTTCCAGAACTCCCTTCATTTGTCTTGTTGTGTATGAATTTTATGTGATCTTTGATATTGTACTAGAGGTAATATGGATGTAGTACAATACCGTGGCTTTCTAAGGATATCCTGCTGGGGGATCTTTGGTGGAATTATTACTTTTTGCGCACTAGAGTACAAGTAATAAATTCGAAGACAATTTCTATCAGAGGTAATATGGACGTGATAGGTTTTGTGGACCCATTACTTCTTGCGTGCCTGGATGCAAGTAATAGGTTTAAAATAATCCCTGCCAGAGGTAATATGGACGTGGCAGCTTTTGTAGACTTAATACCGCTGGTGTACCGTAGTGAGTACGGGTGATAAGTGTAGATGGCAACCGATATCAGAGGTAATATGGACGCGATGATGGATAGCCAAGATCCAGAAAGTTTGCTCAGAGGTAATAAGGACATGACAAACTCGGCCGGAAAAAAATACCAGGACAGTAGTTCAGAGGTAATATGGACGTGAACCAAAGTCCCAAGGACTCGCTAGGGAGTAGTTTGCTGAGTGTGGTCTATCCAAAAATAAAGATAGACCTGAGGATTCCTCTGCTGGAGAGATTGGTGGGACGATAGCTCAGAGGCAATATGGACATGGCTAGCGTCTAACGAAATTGGTTTTTGAGTGGTCACTGCGGGAGTGTACGAGTAGGCCTGTGGACTGTTCCGCTTGGGAGACTTTGAGGATTCATCATCCGTTGCGTATCCAGGACTCCTGGATACAGATGATGGCTTTTACAGGAATTTATAAAGAAGGAAAAAATGTTGCACATAGGCACTTGCTGGGGATGAAGAACCAAGAGTGTAGAGATGTATATCTGGGTTGCCCCGCTGGTGATGAGGGGAGTACAAGTAAAGCTTAGATGTAGTAATTTTTCAGGAACTTGCCGTTGATTGGCATCATGAGTAAGTTACCGTTGGGTTTTGCTAGCCGGTAGGCGCCATTGAAAAATATGGACTCCACGATGAACGGGCCCTCCCATTTAGGGTCGGCTATTGTGGGTCATAACCATCGATCTTCTTACTGTTAAGACAAGATCGCCCACTTGGAATGTTCTCTCCTTGACCCGCTTGTTGAAGGCTCTAGAGAGACGGGCTTGGTATAACTCAATGCGCTGCTGAGCTAAGAGTCATTTTTTGTCGAGTTCTTCCAACTCTTGTAGTCGTCGGTGATGGTTATCGTCCACGGTTAGCTGATTGGAGAGAGCCACTTGGAGTGAAGGGATTTGGATCTCGAGGGGGAGGACCGCTTTGCTTTCGTACACTAAAGAGAATTGCGTACTTCCTGTAGCTGTCCGGACCTTTGTACAGTAGACCCAAAGATATTTACCCATATTCTCGTTCCAGTCGCGCTTGTTGGATGACACAAATTTCTTGAGAAGCTTGATGATGGTTTTGTTGAACGCCTCGGCCAACCCATTTGTTGCTGGGTTGTAGGCAGTCAAAGCCCCATTCTGAATCTGATTTCTGTCACAGAACCGATAGAATGCATGACTTGTAAACTGTGGACCATTGTCGTGAATGATCCTTCGTGGCAAGCCGAAACGATATATGATGTAATGGTTGACGAATCTGATTACGTTGGATATCTTGAGTTCCGCTAGTGGTACTGCTTTTGCCCACTTAGAGAAGTAGTCGGTGATAGCCAGGATGAACCGGTGTCCCTTAGACGAAGGTGGACTTATTGGTCCGATGGTATCCATTCCCCATGCCTCAAACGGCCAGGATGCTACCATTGGGTACAGGAATTCTGAGGGCTGGTGGATGAAGTCTACATGGATTTGGCACGTCTGGCCTTTTCTCGCATACTCAATAGCCTCTGCTACCATCATCGGCCAGTAATAACCCATTCTCCGAAGATGGTCCTGTAGCTTTGGGCCAGGTTGGTAGGCACCACAGGCGCCATTATGGACTTTCCGAAGCGCCTGTTTGGCTTCTGCATTCGATAGACATCATAGCAGAAGACCGTCGTATGAGCGGCGATACAACATTTTATTAGTCGTATCGTAGTAGAACTGGAGGGAACGTCTCCTGATGGACGTGACTTCCTTTGGGTTCTTGGAAAGAATTCCATAGACCGCGTAGTCAATGAATAGAAGCCTCCTGTCTTGGACATCAGTACGTACTTTCATAGCGTAGCTCAGACATGGGCAGAGGTTATTTTTTGGACAGACCAACTCTTGACCAATCACTGTGATTAGCTGATGGGTGTTGTCTGGAACTGCTAAGAAGGCAGCGAGGTCGGCCAAGGCGTCAGCCTCGACATTCTGCATCTGAGGGACGTGTCCAATAAAGAATCCCTCGAAGGTTGAGATGATGCCAAGCGCAGCTTGGTGGTACGAAATTAGGTCTTTATTCCGGACTTCATATTTGCCTCGGACTTGGTTGACTATCAGCTTGGAGTCACTGTATGCCTCTAAATAGTCCACCCCCACTTGTTTAGCAAGTTGGAGTCCAATAATGACCAGATTATAGGGGGAGATTAATACTATCCCAACTTAGGGGACGATATTGCCTTTGGGCCCTGCTCTCGAAGCGCCGTAGAAGAATATACGCCAGACAACTTTGTACGAAGTCACATTTAAGTTTGCCACTTTGTCTGGAATCTCGACGTAGAGTTTGGATATTTCTGGCACCGGATGTGCTGTCAGGAAGTCGGCCAGTGCTTGGCCCTTGTTTGCCATTTAATATCAAAACGAGAATAGGGAGAACTAGATTTGATTAACAAACTAAGAAAGTACAAAGAAGAGTCCTAGAAGACAATCTAAGTACAAATTTGTTTTCTGGGGGGTGACGGTGGAGGGTTAGGAGTGTAGCAACTCTCTTTACTCCATGGATGGTCCGATGCAGAAGCTCTTCTCTCTCCCTTGAGTGTTGATTCGCAAATAGCCAGCCAGCCCTTTGTCCGGGTCTGGTACCTTACTATTAATAGTCATATTTATGGCCGCATGGATTTCGGGCCGCATGGATGGCGGGGTTGGCCATGTGTCCCTTCTCAACGGAAGGGTGCTACAGCTATGCACAAAAATTCGGACTTCGCTGTCACATGAACATTTATTAGGATTTTTTTTATTTGCTGAGTATCTGGACGGTTCTCAACTGTGTAGATGCGACTTGGTCAAATGGACACAAGACCGCTATTTAGTTGGAGAGGACCACTCAGTTGTAACAGCAAGACTTGATCATCGTGGAATCTGGAACACATGTAGTCAAAGATGCACGGGACGCATGGAGTCTGGAACACACGGGGCTAGAGTCGCATGGGACGCATGGAGTCTGGGACGCATGGGCCAGAGACGCATGGACCACATGAAGTCTGGAACGCATTGGCCAGAGTCGCATGGGTTCTTTTTGTAGTGTTGTCCACGTGGATCTGCACCATCCTTGGGACTTCTGTCTTTTAGCTTGTTCTCGTCCTTCGAGACGATCAAAAAAATCTTTTTTGTCAAAATTTTGTGTCAGGCGCCATCTTTGTTGTAAGGACGTCATGTCAGGTCGACCTGCGGCCAGTTGTCAGGACGTTTGTTTGGACCGCATGGGTATCCCTTTTTTAGGCCGCATTGTGATCTATGCGGACCATCATCTCTTGAGTTTTATTTGGAGCACATGGACGTTGGGCCCATGGATGCGTCTTTTCCATGCTTCTATAAGACCCACCTTCAAAGTTTTTAAACTGATAAGTTTGAAATACTTTGAATAAGAAGCATGTATGGGGTACGTCCGGGCCGCATAGACATTCAACCGCATGGACGAACGCTACCAGGCTGTCCCTTATTCATTAACTGTCATATTTTGCCATGACCCTTGGGTGGATTTTAGTGGACCTATTACCCATTTGTGCACTTTGGGGTACGAGTAATAGATTCAAAATAAACCCTATCAGAGGTAATATGGACGTGATATGTTTTGTGGATTGTAAGGATATTTTGCCAGAGTATTTTTGGTGGACCTATTACCCTTTTGCGCACTTAGGGTGCAAGTAATAGATTCAAAACAAATTCTATCAGAGATAATATGGACGTGATAGGTTTTGTGGACCCACTACTTTTTTGTGCACGTTAGTGCAAGCAATAGGGTTGAGACAAGCCCTGCCAGAGGTAATATGGACGTGGCAGTTTTGTGGACTTAATACCACTGGTGTACCTTGGTGAGTACATGTGATAAGTGGGGATGACGACCGATATCAGAGGTAATATGGACGTGATGATTGATATCCAAAACCTGAAAGATTTTGCTCAGAGGTCACTTGGATATGGCAAACTCAGCCAGGGAGAAATGTTAGGACATCAGTTCATAGGTAATATGGACGTGAACAAATATCCGAGAAACTTACTGAGGAGTAATTTGTTGAGTGTGGTTTATCCGAAAATGAGGATAGACTTGAGGATTTCTCCTCTGAGGAGATTGATGGGACGATAGCTCAGAGGTAATATAGACATGGCTAGCATCTAACGAGATTAGTTTTTGAGTGATCACTGCAGGGGTGTGCGAGTGGACCTGAAGAATGCTCCGCTGGAGATTTTGAGGATCCATCATCCGCTGCGTATCCGGGACTCCTGGATACAGATGATAGGTTTGTAAAGAAGGAAAAAATGTTGCACAGGCACTTATTGGGGATGAAGAACCAAGAGTTGATTTGTACATCTAGTTATCCTGCTAGGGATGAGGGGAGTACAAGTCAAGTTTAGACGTAGTACTTTCTTTTAGGAATATAAACACCCAAATTTTTAGAATTTAATTTTAGTATTTAATTATTGGAATTATGAATTATTGAGATTTTGAGAGATTTTTAGCTAATTATAATAAATATTCTTCATAGATTTATATTTTTTGTATATTAAATTAATTATTAAAATAGTACAAAAATTATATTTTTGGGTGTATAACTAATAGTAGAATATTGTATAATTTTTCTGAAATTTATTTGGGCTCCAAAACTGTTTTTAATGGCCATTTATGCATTGTTATAATTAAACCAACCCAGACCGAACCAACTCAACTCAACCCAAACCAACCTAAACCAAACCAAACTAGACCAAACCAAACTGGATCCAGACCCATACCCGCAACCCGCTAACCCAACCCGCATCCCCTACTATTACAGTAACCCCCGTACGTCCCCTCTCTTCCTATTCCAAACGGCCCCGACCCCTCTTCTTCGGCTCCCCATAACTTCCACCCCGATACCCTATATAAACCCTAGCTTAGACCATCCCCACCACCATCAACTCCTCTTCAATTCTCGACCATCTCCGATGCCGTCAACCGCTGGACCGCCGTGCGCCGCCGCCGCGAAGACATGCCGCCCAATTCGAGCAGCAACAGTAATGTGAGGTATGCTACTTCCCATCCTTGTATCTCTCTGCACATTAATTCAAATATTGATTCGTCAAATCTTATACGAAGATCACATGACCCTCTTGAACCCTGTATAATTAGTTTGGCCTATCGTATCCTGTATTGGTTGCAATTCGCGACACAAAACAGAAAAAAGTGACCCAATTTGTAGTTCAGAAAACTGTCCCAAACACCCATGTTCATGACCTTTTTTCCAACCTAGTTAATATTTTTAAATTTTACTTGAACAATAATTTAGATAACATAACCGAGATTTAATCTCTTTAATTAATTTACTTTAATTCGTTGTATGCTGTATTTTATTCGTGGTTAAAATTGACCAAAAACTTGGTTTTCTAAACCCAAAATATCCCAAAATAGGGTGCGACCCGCTAAACGAGGCAACTTTGTCGTGTGAAAATTGCACCGAAGGCGTATCATTAATACGGATGTGTGAGATTTCGCGAAAGTTGATTTGGATGTGCGTGCACACCGGAATCAACGCATATCCGTCAAAAAACTTCGTATCGGCCTGTTCTGACACTCGTCATAATTTTGTGTGTACTTGTCATTTTACAACAAAATTTATGCTATCATATTCGCAGCAATACGCTGGTCATGTGACCCAAGTTTGGTTGGATTCTGAAAACGTTGATGAAATCCCGTTTTTGTGGGCCCCACGGTTCTACTTGACGGGCAATTTCGTGACCGGTGCATCGGAATCCAATTCTGGATGTTCCGTTGGGTTCATATCAACGTTCTGGACTCGGAGATACTAAGTTTGATAAATTTGAAGAAATTTATCTCTGGCACATTTTTCGGCACGAAGTGGGCCAAATGTGGACCCCGCTTTGACCAGAAACTATCAATTCTGCCCCTGTGTCCAAATTGGACTTATGGGTAGTCAATCCTAGCTATTTCAAGTATTCTGAGAGCAATGATAATATTTTTTCAGCATCCGGAGACGTACCTGGAGATTCTAATTATATCGGAGCAACTGTCGGAGCTCAGAACCCAGGCAAGTGTACCTTGCCAAACTTGCAGTAGGTCCTTTGATATTATTTGCTTGATTATTTTATGTGATGTATCTGTTCAACCTAGCACTGTGAGATGTTGCTTAACGTCCGAGCAAGATTTGTGTGTGTATTTAATTAATTATTTTAGCTAATTATAATATATAATATTCATGAATTTATAATTATGTGTATTTAATTAATTATTAATATTATACAAAAAATATATTTTTGGGTGTACAACTATTATTAGTGTATTGTATAATTTTTCTAAAATTTATTGAGGTCTAAAACTATTTTTAATGGCCACACACACACACACACACACACACACACACACATATATATATATATATAAAAGAAAAGAGAAAAAGATTAATAGAATTAAACCCTAACCCTAACCCATAACCCGAAACCCATTAGCCCAAACCAACTTCTCCCTCCCCTCGCGTACACAGCAAACTCCCACCCTCTCTCTCCTATATATATATATATATATATATATATATATATATATATATATATATATACACTACACACTAACCCTAACCATAAACCCTAACCATCACCCACCTACACCACCCGTCGGCGCCGCCCGTACCGCCGATCGCACCTTCGACCGTTGCCGCGCCGCCCGCAGATCCGCCCCCGCACGCACGCACAATAGTTGCAGCCCCTCCTTCGCGCACAGTTTTTGCCTTCCTCGCTTATTTGATTTTCGTCCCGTCTTTGCTGGTATGTTCACAACCTAGCCCTCTAGGATTTCCTTCAAGTGGAACGAATTTAGGCACCCCGATTTGATCGAAAAATCGACTGAAAGTTGACCGAAAAATTGTTCGAAAACAGTTCAGAATTTCAGTCCAAGTACCCCTGTTCATGTCCAGTTTGCCACCAACTCGTTAATTATTTTCAAAATATAATTGAAAGAAATTCTTCACAATATAACCAATATATACATATATAAACACAACATAACACATACAACACGACACACAATACCCCACCAACGCATGCCCAACGACCCCCACACCTATAAATAACTATAAATATATAAAATATAACCCAAGAACTCTAGCACACACTCCCCGAAGCTAACCCAATGCGCGCACAAGCCCGAAACCAAGAAACTAAGTCGAAATGGTCGTTCGGTCATTTCGACGAACACGTGGTGTGCGGTTCGTAAAACCTCCTGAAACGCACACCAAACCTACTCGGAATCAGTCCAAAATTTATCCACGAGTTCTAATCGATGTCTAGATTCTAGAAAAAATGCTAACTCGTCTATTCTAGGTCCGTGGCAAAAACGCGCACGCACATAGAACCTACGACGACGAAAACCCCCAAAATGTCTGAAATGCCCATTTCTCCGTGACACGACCTCACGTGTCCGAACGGAGACACGTACTAACCTTCAAGACACTTGAGCATGTCTACCTAGGTCCGTCTAACCTAGGACATCACCCAAAATTGGGCCAATCTCGGATTTCACCCAAAATTGACACAAAATCTAATGTTAAAGTCTCCAAACACATCCAAACAAGCTCAAACTTCCTCCCACGGGTAGCTCTAAGGTCTAGGAATGTTCTAAACTATTAATTACACTATATTAGAGTAATCATAAGTTAAAAAAAATTAGGATTTACCTCTTGGGAGTTGGAATTTCAAGCCAAAGTCTCCAAAAAGCTCCAAATTTACCACACCAAGCTTCCAACCCAAGCTCCAACACTAAATCCAAGCTCTACACACCTAGGTTAGGTAAAAGAAAAGGGTTAGGTTTTGCATAGATGGAAGAAAATAGAAAAAGGAAGAGAAAGAAGAGGAGAAAACTTACTTGGAATGAGAATTTGGAAAAAGAAAGAAGAAGAAAGGAGTGAAGAAGAAGAAGAAGAAGAAGAAGAAGAAGAAGAAAAAGGAATAAAGAAGAGGGGGGGAGCTGATGTTTCGGTCTGGGAATGAGGTTAGGGGCCGGCCAAGCATGTATAAAGTAGGTTACATGGATGGAAAAAGACCAAAATGCCCTCTCCTTAAGCCATTCCAATTGGGATTGAGTTTGGCGTTCCAAAAGCACTCAAACTAACTCATAATCACTCCAACTAACTAAAATAAAATATAATAATTATTCTAAACCCAAAAATAAGTCTCACAAGGGTGTTGGTTGGGTCGGACATGGGTCCACTAGGGTCTGACATGGGTCCAAACTAGCCAAAATCCTAAAACAATCAATAAAAATAATACAACCATCAATTAAATATTAATACAAATATTTATGAATAATACACAATTAACCAAATTTAAAAAAATACCCTGCATATATATATATATATATATATATATATATATATATATATATATATATATATATATATATATATATATATATATACTATGTTACTGGAGGTGCTTTAGTCTCTGTACCAGACTTTGGCACATTTACTGGCCCTACGAGACACTACTTGTCGTTCTATGTGTCATGCCCCGATCTCCCGCCGGCTAATCGACTGTCCCCGCTAGGCGAGAATTACCGCGCCAGCGCTCCTGCAGGATGATCGCTTTGGCCCATCTGGGCGTGATGCCGCACAAGCATGAGCCGCGCCCGTGCATGGCCGTGGTTCATTGGATGGCGGTAAGAGGTCTAAGCCACAGAGTCACACAGATTGTCCGAGTGCAGCGAAATTATAAACGCATAGACGTCACCCCCCAGAAAAATAAAGAGAAGTGCACTTCGATAAACCTGTGAAAAACATTCCGAACAAAGGTTTTGAGAAGCCATATAACTTCGACATCCTAGCCCAACTGGCTAATACACCGGCCAGGCTCTCCATCTTCGAGCTACTCAGGCTCTCCCAAGACACTCGTCTAGCCTTGAGTGAAGCACTGATGCAGGCGGAGGCATGCTTGACCCAGCTCAAATCTCCCGACGAAGAACCAGTGGCGTGCCCTCAGTGCCACAGTGTGATGGAGGTGGTCCCAAATATCACCTTCACCTAAAACGACATGTTGTTAAAACATAACAGGCATGACAGGCCCCTCTATTACACCGGGTACATCGATTCCATGGAGGTTGATCGGATTCACATAGATCCGGGATCATCGATCAGCATCATCCCGTACAGTCTGCTCAGACCTTTGAGGATTCCTACCAGCGAACTGGCTTACACCTCCACTACAATCGTGGGATTCAACGCCGGAAGAAGTAAGCCGTTGGGAAAGATTCGCCTGAGGATCCAGATTGACAACCTCAGATCGGTGGCCACATGTTACGTGATCGATTCAGAGGTATCCTACAACATCTTGCTGGGAAGACCGTGGATCCACGATCACAATATTGTTCCTTCAACTCTACATCAATGTCTTAAATATGTAGACCCCCAAGGGATGGTACAAACGGAGGTGGCCGACCTAAACCCGTTTAAAGGAATAGAGTCCTACTATTTCGATGCCGTGTTGTACTCACAGGACCACACGGAAGAAGTGGCGAGCAAGAAAGAGAAGGAATCCCACCGGGAGCCAGGAGAACCCTCTGCCGCACTACCGCTGTCGATCAGAGTGAAAGGATGAACCACTCGTCCAAAAGCCATAGAGCCCATGGCTATTCACCTGAACAGATCCAGCTCGGGAAAAAGAAGCAATTCTCCAGCGGTTACTCTGAACCAGAAGCCTCCACCTTTGGTCATCAACCTTCGGCGCGACAAGCAGCCGACCGATGTAAACACGGCCAGGAACGGAGTTCCAGATGGCAATAAACATCCTCTTTTCCAGTACATTAATACTCAGATTCCAAATCAGGAACCCACTCCCCGTGACGAGGTAGAACCCATAGCACGAAAGTTCTTGGAAGCTATGGACTCCTACCATCCGCATATCTGGGAAGCAGCGTCATCATCCAACGTCATCACAACGTATGGACCGCATAAAGATTCTATCTTCATAATCCCGCCTACCTGCAGCAGTCAGCGTCCAATAGTATTCGGTCGCATGTACAATCAGCCAGCCATCCAGGAAGATCCTTTCGATGACGATACTGGGAAGATGCAGGTTCACCGATACATCCCTCAAGCGCTGAAGATCATGCAAAACATGGGCTACGACTTGAAGCGAAAGCCGGGCCTCAACTACGGAAAAGGCAGAAGAACGCCGCCACGCGGCGACCCCCGCTACCAACAAACTCGTTTCGGGTTAGGGTATGCCACCTCCCTTACGGCTTCCACGTCGGATAAGGATATCTTTTCCTCCTCCTGGAATGGCTCGACACCCCCCGACTCACCTAGTGCTCCCGAACAAGCACTATCAGCAAATATGGTGATGACAGATCCCTCAGAAGCAGAGGACCGAGATTCTGAGCCATTTGAGAATGACTCTTGGGCTCAGCAAATGGATACACAGTAGGAATTCCGCTTAGAACAAAGGGAACCTCCAACCAAAGACGAAGTTATCCAAATCGATGTTGGGGGTGAGCTTTCGCCAAAGCCGATATTTATCAGTGACAATCTTCCACCAGCCGAAAGGGAAGAAATTATACAGCTGATAAAGGAATACGTCGACGTCTTTGCATGGGATTATGGAGACATGCCGGGCCTAGACCCGAAGGTGGCTACTCACAAACTCAACATATTGGCTGACTCAAAGCCTGTGAAGCAGCACCAACGCCGGTTCCGACCGGATATGATGGACGCCATTGAAGCTGAAGTCAAAAAGATGATAGCCTGTGGGTTCATCCGGGAAGAACAACATCCCGACTGGGTCGCCAACGTTGTCCCAGTCATGAAGAAAAATGGGAAGGTACGTATCTGCATCGATTACCGAGATCTGAATACGGCCTGCCCCAAGGATGAATTGCCTCTTCCCATCACGGACATCATGATCGACAACACCTGCGGTTTTGAACGCATATCTTTCATGGACGGGTTCTCAGGATACAATCAGATCAAGATGCATCCTGGAGACGAGAAGCACACTGCCTTTCGTACCCCGTTGGGAGTGTATTGCTATACGGTCATGCCCTTCGGATTGAAGAACGCCGGGGCTACATACCAACGGGCTATGAGCGGCATATTCCATGAACATTTACCCAAAACAGTAGAGTGTTACGTAGATGACATAGCCGTCAAGAGCCGCCTCAAGGATGATCACATTCAGGACCTAAGGACGGTATTCGAGTTAATGTGCCGACATCAACTCAAGATGAACCCTACGAAGTCCTTCCTGGGCGTATCTAGTGGCAAATTCTTGGGATTTGTTATCACCGCCAAAGGCATCCAGGTGAACCCTGACAAAGTCCAGGCCATCGTAGAAATACGACCGCCCCACAATCTGAGGGAACTCCGGGGATTTCAAGGCCGTCTGGCTTATATTCGGAGGTTCATATCCAACCTCTCAGGAAGATGCCAGCCTTTTTTGTACCTCATGAAGAAAGGTGTATCCTTCGTATGGGACGAAACCTGTCAGCAAGCATTCGGGGAGATCAAACGCTACCTCACCAGTCCGCCAGTTCTGGTGCCTTCCATCATGGGGAAATCGTTCTTGCTGTACGTCCGAGCAATGGATCATTCGCTAGGAGCTCTTCTAGCGCAGAAGAACGACGAGGGGCATGAGCAGGCTATCTACTACCTTAGCAGGATGATGGTCGGAGCCGAACACCGGTACAACCCAGTGGAGAAAGAATGTCTGGCTCTGATGTTCTCTATCCAAAAGACACGGCACTACGTCACCGGCCAGACTATTCATATCATCTCCAGGATCAACCCTCTTCGAGTACTGATGAGCAAACCGAGTATTCTTAATTCCCGACTCGCAACCTGGGCGATGCTGTTAACACCATATGACATGGTGTACATCCCACAGAAGTCCATCAAAGGCCAAGCGCTGGCCGACTTCCTGGCTGCTCATCCGATCCCGGAGGCCTCCAAGTTATACGAAGACATTCCCGACGAAGTTGCAGAATATAATTCAGCAATGGAAAGTGACACATGGCAACTGTTCTTTGACGGCACCTCCAGGACTGGCCCCCAGGGAAACGTGGTTTCAGGGGTAGGAATCGTCCTGGTCACTCCTGATAAACTCGTCATCTACCGGGCATACTCTCTTAATGAACCATGCTCCAACAATGTGGCGGAATACAACGCCCTGTTGATCGGGCTCCAAATCGCTGAAGAGCTGGGGGTCGAATCCCTGGAAGCTTTCGGTGATTCTCTGCTTATTGTCATGACCCGCACCCGGAAGTTCGGGCACGAGTGCGTGGGTACGTCCAGCCTACGCCGCAGAGTCGGCGGTAGTACGCTGTCTAGGTCAATCCATCTAAACTAGTCTAACTCATTCACAATTAACATAGGCAAGATAATAATGAGAAATAAAACTTAAGATTGCAACTGAAAATAAATGTGACAACAGATTCAAATGTTTAAGTACAGAAATTCAATATTCAAATCGGGGACAAACCCGATAAATAAGATAAGAAATAGAAATGAAAGGTAGCTACTACTAGCTACTCAGCAGCAGGGGTCTCCTGAGTGGGTTCTGGCTCCTCATAGGTATCATCTGTACCCTCATAAGGACCATAATAAGTAGGGGCAAGATCCTCATCATCGCCTAAATCAACAGATCCAGTCAGGAAAGGAGCAAAGTACACAGTGCACAACAATGTTAAACTAAATATTTTATGATAATTAAACATTGAATATCATGTTAAGGAAATTGCATAAAGGAAAGTTAATATCTCAGAGTCAAAACTATAAACAGGAATATGAGAAAACAGAAGTAAACGAGCAGGAAAAGAAACTACACAGTCAGCAAGAATATAACATGACCAGAAGTTATCTGTATGAAACTTGTGTTTGTTTTTAGAATACTTAGTTGGCATGTAGGGGTTTATAAGGCTAATCCGGCCGTCATAAACGGCTATTAGTCACGAATAATCGAGATCCGGCTGATGGACAGTCGTGTACCAACAGCTATTATTCACGGCAAGGGGAAGGGTAAACTACATGCCTTTCAGTATTCTCCCACCCGACATGAAAAACAAGACATGAATTCCAATATTCAAGACATGAAATATAGTATTCTAACACTACGTGTAATCAGCAAGAGTACTAGTAGAGCAGGGAATTTAATTATCACAATATAAAGATTAACTTGAAGTGCAGGTACTTGCCTGTTGTTTGGATCTTGATTAGTTAGGTTCTTGGAAGAAAAGTCCAGAGATGAGTCCAAAAGCTAAAATAGATATTACCATCATGCTCAGAAGATGTCAAATAGCTAGAAACGCCTGTCCTTGGGTCCAATTTGGAGACAAGGACAAAAACGACAGTTTCGGGTCAAAACGGGGTCCGCCGGTGGGCCCGCTTTGCACCGAAAAACGCGTCCGGGTCAAAGGTCTCCAAATTCACCAAACTTAGTGTCAACAGGTCAGGAATGCTGATATGAACTCAACGGAACTTCCAGATTTGGATTCCGATGAGCCGAACACAAAATCGCCCGTCGAGCGGGGCCTGTGGGGCCCACGACACGCGATTTCGTCAACGTTCTCAGAATCGAACCAAACTTGACCCACAGGACCAGCGTATCGCTACGAGTCCGATGGCACAAGTTTCGTCTCGATCTGACGAGTGTGCACGAAGTTAGGGTGAATTGCAGAAAAGCCGGATACGGGGCGATGTCCGCGGATACGCGTTGATTCCGGTGTGCACGCACACCCGAATCAGCTTCCGCGAAGTCTCACACGTCCGTATCGACGGTGCGCACGTATCTGTGAAGACCGCACGCGACCAAGTCGTCCCGTTTGACGGGGCGTACTCAGTTCCGGGGGTGAAACAGGGTCTGGTTTTTCCTGTTTTTGGATCGCGGTGTGCGATCACCACAGGACGCGATGCCCCGAAAAGTTTGTCCGAACACCGAGAGGGTCATACAGGCTTCACAACGCAATTTGCGAAAATGAAAAAGGAGCTACGAGACGAAAGTTACGCGTACCTGAAGGGGACCCGAAAATCAGGGTCGAGACGTGTCCGTGTCGTGTCCGACACGGAATCTCAAATTAGGGCTAGGGTTAGGGTTTTGGGGGGATTCTGGTCGTGGACGGCGGAGGGCGGCCGGAGAGACGTCGGCGAGGGCGGGGGACGGCTCGCCGAGGGGCGGCGCGGCGTCCACGGGGCGGCGGTGGCTCGGGGCGGCCGGCAGCGGCGGCTGCGGCTGCTGCTCGTGCTGCTGCTGCTGGAGTCGGACGGTGGCGCCGGAGGAGGAGAGGAGGAGAGGGGAGGGGGTGCTGGCGGAGCTAGGCGAGGCGGGCTGGGCACGGCGGGGGATGACGGTGGCGGTGAGCGCCGGAGCGGCGGGTTAGGGTTAGGGGAAGAGGAAAAGTGAGGCGGAGGAGATGGGGGAGCCGGGGTTTTAAAGGAGGGGCGAGGCGGTTAGGGGAGCCGGCCAAGGCGGAGCGGGGGCGACGTGGGCGCGGGGAGCGCGGCGGGCGGGGCGCGGGACGCGCGGCGCTGCGCGCGGCGGCCGGCGTGGGACGCGGGACGTGGGGAGGGACTGTTCAAGCGGGCGGGTCGGGCTGCGGCGGGTCGGGTTCGGCTGAACCCGACCCGACCCGAAAGGGGGCTGGGCGCAGAAAGGGGGCTGAACCCGACTCGACCAGAAAAATCCAGGAAAATTACCCTAAGTTCAATTTTTCATTTTACACCCAAAAATATTATTTTCATGATATTTTAATATTATTTATTGCTAATTAAAAATCATTTATTAATTGAAAAGCTTAATTTTAATTAAAGAAAATTCCCAGAAAATTCCAGAAAATTGGGAAAAATTCAAGATTTAATAATTTGGAAATTCAGGGGGTTTACAACCTACCCAACTTACAAAAAATTTCGTCCTCAAAATTTAAGAATAACAAGGCACGAAAAGAAAAGACCGGAAATAAAATACACCTCAGGGTTCAAAAAGATAGGGGTATCGCCCTCTAATCTCGTCTTCTCGCTCCCAGGTGGATTCGCCGGGAGAATGGTGCTTCCAAGCTACGCGAATCAGGGAGATAACCTGGTTCCGTAGGACTTTCTCCGAGCGATCCAGTATCTCCACGGGTTGCTCCTGGTAAGTCAGACTTGGGCCTACTTCGAGCTCTGAGTGATCCATAATGTGGCTGGGGTCTGACACGTACTTCCTCAGCTGCGACACGTGGAAGACGTTATGGACTCCTTCCAGAGAGGGTGGCAATGCCAGACGGTATGCCACTTCTCCGATTTTCTCCTGAATGCCAAAATGTCCAATGAATCTTGGGCTGAGTTTTCCACTCCTTCCGAACCTAATGGTGCCACGTGTCGGGGAAATCTTTAAGAACACCAGCTCTCCAACCTTTAATAAAGTCATAATCAAGTCTTAGTTCCATAGGCAAAATATTTAAATTGACTTGAATTTTATAAATTTAATTACCTCAAATTTCAAGGGCCTTCGGTGGCTATTTGCCCAATGTCGTTGCCTGTCTTGAGCCACTCGAAGTCTGTCCCTTATTTGCTTTACCTTCTCAGCTGAATCGATCACCATCTCTGGTCCCAGCAGGGCTCTTTCTCCAACGTCGTCCCATGATAGCGGGGTACGACATCTTCGTCCATACAGAGCTTCAAATGGAGTCATCTCGATGCTGGCTTGATAACTGTTATTATAAGAGAACTCCACCAGATGTAGGTAGTCTTCCCAGGATCCTCCAAAATCCAGAACACATGTACGGAGCATATCTTCAAGTGTCTGGATTGTACGTTCCGATTGTCCATCGGTTTGGGGATGATAAGCTGTGCTGAATTTGAGTTGCGTCCCCAAGCTGGCTTGTAAGCTCTTCCAGAAGTGAGAGGTGAACCTTGAATCTCTGTCGGAGACAATACTTACTGGAACCCCATGTAACTTAACAATATGTCTGATATATAGATCTGTCAGCTTCTCTGTAGATAGCCCCACTTTGAAGGGTAGAAAATGTGCCGACTTGGTCAGTCTATCCACTATCACCCAGATTGCATCCTTTCCACTAGGTGTCCTCGGAAGTCCGGAAACAAAATCCATTGTGATATGTTCCCACTTCCACTCCGGAATGGGTAGGGGTTGAAGCAGTCCTCCAGGTCTTTGTCTTTCTGCCTTGACTTGCTGGCACACTAAACAACAAGATACGAACCTGGCTACTTCTCTTTTCATGCCATGCCACCAAACATGCGTTCTCAGGTCCTTGTACATCTTGTTGGCTCCTGGATGTATAGAGTATTGCGATCTGTGCGCCTCTTGCATAATTTCTTCTCTTATATCTCCTTGAGGTACACATAATCTATCGCCATGTCTCAGTGATCCATCTTCATGAATTCTGAAATCTTCTACTAATCCAGCTTGCACTTGACCTCGAAGGCTTCGCAGGCCTTCGTCTTGAAACTGAGTCTCCTTGATCTTGTCCATTAAAGTAGACTGAATCTGTAAGTTCATCAGTTGGCCTTCTTTTCCGGGGATAATTACTTCAATACCTAAACTTTCCAAGTCCTCCAGCAGGTGTCTGTCCATAGTCAAGTACATCGCCATAGGATACCTGCTTAGAGCATCAGCAACTACATTTGCCTTCCCAGGATGATATTGAAGGGTAATATCAAAGTCTTTCATTAGTTCTAGCCACCTTCTTTGCCTCATGTTTAGCTCTTTCTGAGTGAAGATATATTTTAGACTTTTATGGTCTGTAAATATTTCCACCCTTTCTCCATAAAGATAATGCTTCCATAGTTTAAGAGCAAAAATGACAGCTGCCAATTCTAAATCATGAGTTGGATAATTCTTTTCATGGGGTCGAAGCTGTCTAGAGGCATAGGCTATTACCTTCTTGTTCTGCTCCAGTACACAACCTAGACCTTTTCCAGAAGCATCACTATAAATAGCGAAACCTCCGGTTCCGGAAGGTAAGGTCAGAATAGGGGCAGTAGTCAGCCTTTTCTTCAATTCCTCAAAAGCACGCTGACATTCATCAGTCCAGGTGAACTCTTCATCCTTTCTTGTTAATTTTGTCATAGGCTCCGCAATTCTAGCAAAGTCCTTCACAAACTTCCGATAGTAGCCAGCTAGTCCCAGAAAACTTCTAATCTCAGCTACAGAGTCTGGAGTGGGCCAGGATTCTACTGCAGCTATCTTCTTAGGATCTACTGCTATTTCATCTCCCGTCACAACATGCCCCAAGAATTCTACTTTGTCTAGGAAGAAAGCACATTTTGACAATTTTCCATAAAGCTTTTCCTTCCTCAAAGTCTCCAAGGCTAACCTCAAATGTTCTTCATGTTCTTCGGGGGTCTTGGAGTAGATCAAAATATCATCAATGAAGACCACTACAAATTTGTCTAGGTATGGCTGGAAAACTCTGTTCATTAGGTTCATAAAAACTGTTGGAGCATTCGTCAACCCGAACGGCATTACTAAGAATTCGTAGTGTCCGTTCCGGGTATTGAAAGCAGTTTTAGGGATGTCTTCCTTTCTCACCCTTACTTGGTGGTAACCCGACCTTAAATCAATCTTGGAAAAGACCCGAGCTCCACTCAACTGATCAAATAAGTCATCTATCCTGGGCAGGGGATACTTATTCTTAATTGTTAAGGCATTCAAGGCCCTATAGTCAATACACATTCGGGATGTTCCGTTCTTCTTGGGCACAAATAATACTGGAGCTCCCCAGGGTGAGACACTAGACCTAATGAAGCATTTGTCTTCTAGTTCTTTGATTTGCTCATTTAGTTCTATTATCTCCTTCTTGTTGATTCTGTAGGGATTTTGGGACACTGGTGCTGCTCCTGGCACTAAGTCAATGGAGAATTCAACTTCTCGGTCTGGGGGTAAGCCTGGAAGATCCTCAGGGAAGACATCAAGGTATTCAGAGATGATAGATGGCAATTCTTCTGTTACTAGGGCTCCACAAATTATGTTATTACCCATTTTCCTAGAACCTCTAGCAAATTCAAATTCTGGCTTATCAGGTGGCCTGAAGATTATACTACCTCTGTGGCAGTCTATTGTGGCATGATGTTGACTTAACCAATCCATACCCAGTATAATGTCAAAACTGGGCACTGGCATTACAAGTAGTCTAGCATACAGTTCTCTTCCACATAATGTGATAGGACAATTGTTACAAGCATCACTAACCGGAATGATTCCTCCACCGGTAATGATCTTATAACAATTCCTAAGGGGTTTAGTGCTTAAGCTATGCTTCATAAGAAAATCTACTGACATGAATGAATGAGAAGCTCCAGAGTCAAATAAAGTAATAGCTGGTATTGAATTTATAAGCACAGAACCTGTGATCACGTCTGCTGTGGCCTCAGCTTCTTCCAGAGTCATTGCATAAGCACGGCCTTGCTGCGGTGCACCCCTCTGTTGCTGTTGGTGCTGAGCAAAGCGTTGTTGTTGAGTTGGAAGCGGGGGTCCCCTCTGTTGTGCTACTGGGGGCCTGGCCTGGACTGGAGCCTTTGGTGCAGCTGGGCGTCCTTGAGCAGCAGGACAGTCCCTTAATTGATGTGCTGGTGAGCCACAATAGAGACAGGCACCTAGCCTCTTTCTACAGTCTTGCCAAGTGTGGCCTAGTTTTTGGCAATAGTTGCAAGGGGGAGCTCGCTGGTTCTGTCCCTGAGCCTGGTGTTGGGGTGCTGGAGCTCGAGGGAGAGGACGCTGAGTTTGCTGCGGGGCCCTCTGTTGTTGTTGCTGTTGTTGAAAAGGGCGTTTGTTGGGTCCCACATTTCCGGTATCTCTTTCTCGCTTCAGTTTGTGCCCCATATCTCTCTCTACGTCTTGTGCCACGCTCAGGATTTCTTCATAGGTGCGAGCTCGGCTGGTGGTGACAGCAAGGCGAATATCCGGAGACAGCCCCTTCTTGAATCTACGGGCTCTGTCCTCCGGGGTACGAACCATGTACTCCGCAAAGTGGCTTAACCTACTAAATTCAGCAGTATATTCATCAACAGACAGGTTACCTTGTTCCAGTCTCTCGAATTGGCTTTCGAGAGCTTCCCTAGCCACTTCGGGGTAGAATTTCTCCTTGAATAGCCTTTTAAAATTTTTCCAGGTGATGTCGGGAGCAGATAGTTGAGGTTCATTTCTGAACCAGGTTCGAGCAATGTCGAACAGTTGCAGGCTTGCGGACTCCACTTTGAGATCATCGGGAACCCGAGCAGTCTTCAGGAGTCTCTCGACATTCTCTATCCATTCATCGGCATAGAGAATGCCCTCAGTTCCGTAAAATTCCAGGGGTCTCAGATTCTTGAAGTCTTTGGCACTCCCTGGCCTCTTGAGTGACGACTCCTGGGGCTTAAGGGCTTCTGAGAGGCTAGTCCGCAGAAGTGCCGTCTGTTCTTTCTGGGATTCCACCAATCCCTGGAATACTCCTAGCAGTTGTGCCCCATCTAGGGTAACTGCCGGGACAGATGGAGGCGGCGGGAGTGCAAGAGTCTCGGGCACATTCTGCTCAGCTGGTTCTGATGTGCCTCCTACTGTGTTCCTGGTCTGGACCATTCTGAAAGATTAAGGGATAGGAAGATCAGAATAGAATACTTGGAAATCAAAGGCGATAGGAAAAATTGAGCAGCAATGATATCAAGAATTAAAATAAGGACGCTATACTGTGAATGAGCTTTTCCTAGAATCCTCAATTTTATTCCATACCCTGTCCTAGGGTATTACCCTATTTTAGGATAGGACCTGCATGGGCCACCATAAAAACGTGTCACGACCCGCACCCGGAAGTTCGGGCACGAGTGCGTGGGTACGTCCAGCCTACGCCGCAGAGTCGGCGGTAGTACGCTGTCTAGGTTAATCCATCTAAACTAGTCTAACTCGTTCACAATTAACATAGGCAAGATAATAATGAGAAATGAAACTTAAGATTGCAACTGAAAATAAATGTGACAACAGATTCAAATGTTTAAGTACAGAAATTCAATATTCAAATCGGGGACAAACCCGATAAATAAGATAAGAAATAGAAATGAAAGGTAGCTACTACTAGCTACTCAGCAGCAGGGGTCTCCTGAGTGGGTTCTGGCTCCTCATAGGTATCATCTGTACCCTCATAAGGACCATAATAAGTAGGGGCAAGATCATCATCATCGCCTAAATCAACAGATCCAGTCAGGAAAGGAGCAAAGTACACAGTGCACAACAATGTTAAACTAAATATTTTATGACAATTAAACATTGAATATCATGTTAAGGAAATTGCATAAAGGAAAGTTAATATCTCAGAGTCAAAACTATAAACAGGAATATGAGAAAACAGAAGTAAACGAGCAGGAAAAGAAACTACACAGTCAGCAAGAATATAACATGACCAGAAGTTATCTGTATGAAACTTGTGTTTGTTTTTAGAATACTTAGTTGGCATGTAGGGGTTTATAAGGCTAATCCGGCCGTCATGAACGGCTATTAGTCACGAATAATCGAGATCCGGCTGATGGACAGTCGTGTACCAACAGCTATTATTCACGGCAAGGGGAAGGGTAAACTACATGCCTTTCAGTATTCTCCCACCCGACATGAAAAACAAGACATGAATTCCAATATTCAAGACATGAAATATAGTATTCTAACACTACGTATAATCAGCAAGAGTACTAGTAGAGCAGGAAATTTAATTATCACAATATAAAGATTAACTTGAAGTGCAGGTACTTGCCTGTTGTTTGGATCTTGATTAGTTAGGTTCTTGGGGGAAAAGTCCAGAGATGAGTCCAAAAGCTGAAATAGACATTACCATCATGCTCAGAAGATGTCAAATAGCTAGAAACGCCTGTCCTTGGGTCCAATTTGGAGACAAGGGCAAAAACGGCAGTTTCGGGTCAAAACGGGGTCCGCCGGTGGGCCCGCTTTGCACCGAAAAACGCGTCCGGGTCAAAGGTCTCCAAATTCACCAAACTTAGTGTCAACAGGTCAGGAACGCTGATACGAACTCAACGGAACTTCCAGATTTGGATTCCGATGAGCCGAACACAAAATCGCCCGTCGAGCGGGGCCTGTGGGGCCCACGACACGCGATTTCGTCAACGTTCTCAGAATCGAACCAAACTTGACCCACAGGACCAGCGTATCGCTACGAGTCCGATGGCGTAATTTTCGTCTCGATCTGACGAGTGTACACGAAGTTAGGGTGAATTGCAGAAAAGCCGGATACGGGGCGATGTCCGCGGATACGCGTTGATTCCGGTGTGCACGCACACCCGAATCAGCTTCCGCGAAGTCTAACACGTCCGTATCGACGGTGCGCACGTATCTGTGAAGACCGCACGCGACCAAGTCGTCCCGTTTGGCGGGGCGTACTCAGTTCCGGGGGTGAAACAGGGTCTGGTTTTTCCTGTTTTTGGATCGCGGTGTGCGATCACCACAGGACGCGATGCCCCGAACAGTTTGTCCGGACACCGAGAGGGTCATACAGGCTTCACAACGCAATTTGCGGAAATGAAAAAGAAGCTACGAGGCGAAAGTTACGCGTACCTGAAGGGGACCCAAAAATCAGGGTCGAGACGTGTCCGTGTCGTGTCCGACACGGAATCTCAAATTAGGGCTAGGGTTAGGGTTTTGGGGGGATTCTGGTCGTGGACGGCGGAGGGCGGCCGGAGAGACGTCGGCGAGGGCGGGGGATGGCTCGCCGAGGGGCGGCGCGGCGTCCACGGGGCGGCGGTGGCTCGGGGCGGCCGGCAGCGGCGGCTGCGGCTGCGGCTGCTGCTCGTGCTGCTGCTGCTGGAGTCGGGCGGTGGCGCCGGAGGAGGAGAGGAGGAGAGGGAAGGGGGAGCTGGCGGAGCTAGGCGAGGCGGGCTGGGCACGGCGGGGGATGACGGCGGCGGTGAGCGCCGGAGCGGCGGGTTAGGGTTAGGGGAAGAGGGAAAGTGAGGCGGAGGTGATGGGGGAGCCGGGGTTTTAAAGGAGGGGCGAGGCGGTTAGGGGAGCCGGCCAAGGCGGAGCGGGGGCGACGTGGGCGCGGGGAGCGCGGCGGGCGGGGCGCGGGACGCGCGGCGCTGCGCGCGGCGGCCGGCGTGGGACGCGGGACGTGGGGGGGACTGTTCACGCGGGCGGGTCGGGCTGCGGCGGGTCGGGTTCGGCTGAACCCGACCCGACCCGAAAGGGGGCTGGGCTGGGCTGGTTAGCGGGCTCGGCCCACTGGGCCGGGCCGGGCCCAAAACCTAAAAAGAAAATAATAATAAATAAAAATAATAATAATAATTAAATAAATAATTAAATAGTTAATTAATTAATTAAATAAAAATAGTTTTTAGGCATTTAAAAATAGGTCTGAGGCCCAGAAAAATCCAGAAAAATTACCCTAAGTCCAATTTTTCATTTTACACCCAAAAATATTATTTTCATGATATTTTAATATTATTTATTGCTAATTAAAAATCATTTATTAATTGAAAAGCTTGATTTTAATTAAAGAAAATTCCCAGAAAATTCCAAAAAATTGGGAAAAATCCAAGATTTAATAATTTGGAAATTCAGGGGGTTTACACTTATCGTCAATCAAGTCAGAGGGATATACAAAGTCCAGAATCCAGACCTCATCCCCTATCACCGAGCAACAATCGAGATAGCCATGACGTTCAAAGGGTTCTTCTTAGAGCATGTACCTCGATCTCAGAATCTGGAAGCTGATGCCCTGGCCAGTCTAGCTGCGGACTTAGCTACCCCTATAAGAAGGCAAGATTCGGTGATCCTTCTTAATAGAGATTTATTCTGCGTGAAGAACAACCTTCACATAGAACGCAGCCACACTGTGAACACAGATCCCCCCGAAAGAGACTGGAGAAGTCCCTTCATAGATTTTATCGCATACGAAATCTTGCCAGAGGACCCCAAAGAAGCGATATCCGTAAAGAGACGATCATTACGCTTCTATTTCGATGCATCTTCACACTGCCTATATCGTTGAACCTACGAAGGACTGCTATTAAGATGTCTCTCAGACGACGAAGCACAGCAGATTATCCGAGAAGCTCACGACGGCGTATGCGGAGCGCATCAGCCCGGTCCTAAGCTACAGGATCGTATCAAGAGAATGGGCTACTACTGGCCCACTATGATCACAGACGCGATCAGCTATGTAAGACAATGCAGAGCCTGTCAGGTTCATGCAGACTTCATACACCAACCGTCTGAATATCTACATCCTACGGTCGCATCCTGGCCCTTCGAAGCATGGGGTATGGATATCGTCGGTCCCATTCACCCGTCTTCCTCCAGAGGCCACCGGTTCATACTGGCCATCACGGATTACTTCTCCAAATGGGCAGAGGCGATCCCTCTGGCTGAGGTAAAAGCGTCTGACGTAATCAGCTTCATCAAGCACCATGTCATTTATCGCTTTGGGATTTCTCGAAGGATAATTCATGACAATGGGCCTCAGTTCATCAGCCAAGCGTTTCATCGATTTTGCGATAAAAGTCGAATACATAATATTGCCTCTACGGCATATTATCCAGCTGCTAATGGTTTGGCGGAAGCTTTCAACAAAACCATTATCAAACTCCTGAAGAAGTTCGTTTCTTTAAACAAAAGAGACTGGAACGGGAAGCTGGGCGAATGTCTCTGGGCATACCGTACAACGGTACGGACACCTACAGGTTGTACCCCCTTTTCACTGGTCTACGGGAGCGAGGCAGTTTTTTCCATCGAAATCCAGATCCCGTCGCTCAAGATAGCAGTGACTAGTGAGTTGACTCAAGAAAAGAATGACCTATTAAGGCTCCAAGAGCTTGAAGGATTAGACGAGAAACGCCTATAAGCTCAACAGCGCATCGCGCTTTACCAAGCACGTATTTCCAAAACTTTTAATCATAAAGTGAAGGAAAGAGTGTTCAAAGTCGGCGAGCTAGTTCTAGCCGTAAGAAGACCGATGATTCTTACCCACAGAAGTAAAGGCAAATTCCAGCCCAAGTGGGAAGGCCCTTATATGATCGAGACAACGTTCTCGAACGGTGCCTACAGGATAGCCCAGCCTAATGGAGACCTGTTAATGGCTCCTATCAACGGCAAATTCCTGAAAAGGTACTATACTTAATCTCCCCTGCTCGGGTGGGACATAGCATGGCTCTCGATTCTGACAAAACTTCTTCCAAAACGCAATTAGTAAGGTTATACCCTATCATGTCCGTATGACCTCTGAATAGATGTGTCCTGCTAAGAAGTTTATCGGGAGTCTATCATGTTCATACTACCTCTGATAACACTCTCACCAAAACCGGTCATTTACATTCTGAAATGATGGGTCCACAAAAGTCAGAAAAGAGTCGCCTTTATTTATTCCCGAGAGGGAGGCAGAATTACATCTGGGCAAGCAAAAAAGGGGAAAGAATACATCATGATGGCAGGTGAGTCAGATTGTGAATCTGCCGCTCCAGTGCAGCTATCCTCTCATTCCTAAGAACCAAGGCGTCGGCACGAGCCTGCTCCAGCCGTGCCTCGGGAGTGTCCGTGAGGGTCAGATCAGCCTTTGCCCGAAGACAGCCCGCACGAGCAGCTTCTGCACGGTCCAGCTCCCATCGCGCTGTGCTCAGTCGACCAGAAGCTACGTCTAGACCTGCCAGCGACTGAGAAGCCCACTCCTCTGCCCGAGCAAGTTTTTCCTTTAGCTTGGAGACCCTCGCTGTAACACCCCGTTCTGCTCAAGTGGACTGCCGTCTCAATCGGCAATCGTGCAGTTGTCCCGACCCGCTTTGCCTCAAAAGAGAAGCAAAGGATATCCAGACTTGTCCCAACAGGAATCCGGCTTGGACTTTCAGAGGCTCGCTCAGACGTATCTCTCTACCGAGGCGAATCATCGCTAAGGTGGGTGGCTACGGTGAACTTGTCTTTGCTTAGCCAGCACACATAAAATCTGGAATCATATATGCTAGTCGCTAGGTGAATTACCCCCTGCATGCTAATAAATCCAACGCACCTAGCTAAGGGAATAATCCCAACTTGTATTGCTTGCTAGAACATGGAAATGAAATACTGCTTATATGTTCAGACCCTCGCATGCTAAGTCCCTTAACGGTTTCATCTCTCGGACTACCTTCGGGCCCGAGCAAACGTGCTGATTATGTTTCTTAGAACGCATGCTTGTCTGCTTGATTGTTACCGTATTTTCATCCAAACCCCGGGAGACTACTACATAGTCGTTCCGTGCCTGAACGAACCTGCAAGTATTCGGGACCGCTAGGTCACCAAGGCAATCTCCGCCCCAGGAGAATTGCATCAAGGCAAAAGACAGTCACTGAACAACGAAACAGGCAATGCATCTTGTCTTGTACTATTGTTGCCTCAACAGCTTGCCTCTTGTCTTGTACTCTTGTCTTGTACTCTTGTTGCCCCAACCAAGGCCCCGTTCGATCATGGATAACCAGTGCACAGGGAAACGGTCTCGCGGGCGATGCTGGGGCACTGGCGTCGACCCGGTCCGGGCGAGACCAATTGTTCTTAGTCTCTTGTTCGGCGGAATGGCTTGCAGCGCCTCTTGTACTTTGCTGCAAAGTATTCTCGTCTAGACTAAATAGTCTCTTGTTCGTCGGAATGGCTTACAGCGCCTCTTGTTCTTGTTGCAAACCATCTCGTCTAGACTATACCGTCCATATGGCATACGCCAGTGATCGCCTTGTATTGAACTTGTTGCATGTTTGCTTGTAAACGAAAGATAAACAATTCATCCTCGCTTAGCGGCTATCCGCGTGCGAGGCACTGTATCGCATCAAGAGCAACTAAACACCTGAACGATCTTGAAATAAATACTCTTGTTTGCATATGCTATGCCTCCTGAATGTTTATACATTCCCCTGCTTAAATTAACAATGTTTGCCTTAGACAGGGAAGGAGATGGTAAGTTGGTAAGTCTCGCCGTGTTTCCTCTAACATCGCACGGCGCACTGCCCGACACGTTAGGCTATTCAATGTTTGCATAAAACTGATCCTAAGGCAACTAGAAAGACAACTTAATATTTGTGCATGGAACCTGTATTACGTGTTTGGATTTGTCGAGCGGGCGAGTAGCTTCCCCACCAGTGCATTCAATGTACTGATAATCCACCAGTTTGTATGCAGGGTGCGGGAGAACCTCGTTCGGTGCGGATGCCTCCAACGTGCGTGCTAAGGCTAGGAGTTCCCTCTGAAGCCTTGCAATGGTGCGTCCGGGACTGAAGCACATATACAAGACATAATGTTGGAGCGTCGCCTGACCATCGCCTGTACAATCATTCTACTGTTGTAGCCACTTGGCACACTTTTACTATTTCAGAGAGAGAGGCTTGAGCGACTTGTAATCTCGGCTATACGCCGCCTGTAACACATGTTCATATTAATAAAAGAGCTTGCTTCACTTTAACTTGTGTTTCAAATGCTTCCGCTATATTGTCGACTCAGTGAACCTGTTACCGATCGCCTATGTGTTCATGACTCCGCTGCACTAGGACAATCTGTGCTACTCTGTGGCTTAGAACTCTTGCCGCCAGCCAATGAACCATGGCCTTGCACGGGCGTGGCTCACGCTCGTGCGGCATCACGCCCGGATGGGTTAAGCGATCGTTCCGCGGGAGCGCTGGCGAGGGTGATTCCCGCCTGGCGGGAACGGTCGATTGCCTGTGGGAGATCGGGGCGTGACACTCGCTGCATTCCCTTCATGCTCAGAGCGACACCGTGTCTCAACGGCAAGAGCCTCTTCCATGACAACTTTTCTCCTATCCACCTCCAGCTTATGCTTCTGGATAGAGTTGTCTAGGCTTTCCACCTTCGTAGCAAGCCGCGCAGTCATGAGGTCGAACCGAGCCTGAACATCAGCATCGAGACCCCGAGTCAGCTGCAAATGTTTGTTAATAGGTTGCTCTAACCCATTAACCACCGCCTCCAGAGCGTCAGCTACCCCAGGATCGCCGAGCTCCCTGATGACCCCGATCGAAGAAAGAGAAGTCTTCCTCAGGCGCTCAAAATCCAAACTCCTCGCTAACACCATTGACACCATCGTTCTCAAACCGGTGTAGAAAAGGCTGGTATGTTGATCGGTCAACGCAACTAGATCCGACTGAACGCCGGGAGCGCCCGCAATGTCAGCAAGTCCCTCTCCAGGGATGATTGCAGACGAGGTGGCCATAGCCGTCGCATCGACACATGGCGCAATCGAAGAAGGTGCGGTAACGGCGGTCGAAGTCGTCGCCACACTCACAAGAGGCAAGGTCACGACGACGTGTTCATTCTCCTCTCGAGGTGACGAAGCTACTCCAGGCGTACTGGCCCCCGAAGCTACTTCCTCATCAAAGACGAACGTCTCCTCGTCAGAAGCCCGAGCGGAACCAGAATGCGCTTCAACGCTATACTCCCCGTGGGCGCTATCCCCTGAGAAGAAGACGAGAAAGTCAATATCAGTATGATGACAATCTTTCTCAAAGGAGACATAAAAACGACATTTTATCCGGAGCCAACGGCATATACGACGCATCTGCAGTCGATATAGCTAAACCATGCCTTAATGACGCAATACGAATCGTCATGCCTGGAGAAGGAGGTGGGCCGGCCGACATCGTCGAGAGTTCTGTCAGGCCTCCACCAAGACGTGGTCGAAGTTTATCGGCCGGAATCTCGCCAGGCGCACTCACTAACGCGGCAGGAGTCATGCCCGCTGCTGGCCTCAGGAAAGATTCTCCCATCTGCCTCAGCCACACAGGCAATCTCGCTCCGCTACCTGGAGCAATAGCCGCCACAGCCACCTCTAACGAAGATTCTCCGGTATCGACGACCGGAACTGTAGGAGGCCCCTCTCTAGAAGGCGAGGAACCTCCAGCCAAGGAATCATCCCCGAGGTAGGGAGAGGCAGGCTCACTCCCAGGAGCCGTAATGCCAGGAATGCGGAGAGGACGAGCAACCGTCTCCTTCCTCCTCTTGCGAAGAGAAACTTCCTTCAGAGCAGAAGCCCGTCACTTCCCAGAAGGGACTACCAAAGCCCCCGCAGGCAGAGGCACTTCGTACCTCGGCACCGATACCAGAGGCTCGTCCGGAGTACCAGACTCCTCACCTTCGTCCGAAGAAACCGAAGGGACGTCAACTCTTCCCCCAGGCTTGGGAGAAGGCACCCGGAAGCTTCCACGCACGTCAAAATCACGATGGAAGGTGTTAATCGCCACGTAAAACTGGGCGTAAGAATGGAGAATGCGAAGCTCCGTGGAGGTTGTAACAACCGGCACAATGAAGGTTGCCCTCGTACAACCCATGAGGAAATATCGCCACCCTCTAGCTCCATCAATGAGTCCGCCCCTGGACCTAAAGCTGGTAACAGCATTGCCCACATGTAGCTGATCGTACCCAAACTGCCTGGCAAACCGACTAGGCAAGTAGGGCTCGAAGAAGCAGTGATCTTCGCTCCTATACAGCAGATGGGAGGGCCTAATACAGACCAACCAGTTAAAAGCTTCCGAGGAAAGGTCGATCTTCTCTCCACCTGAATCCTCAAGCCGCACTCCTGATTGATTGCGATGCACGGAGGGAGCAGTATAGAGGAGCTTCCAACCGTGGCCGAGGTTCAACACTAGCCGGCAGTCTAAAACTGTGCTCACATTCCAGGAGGAATCCTTGTAATTCAGCAAGAATATACCCCCCGAGCTGCTACCGGACCCAGGAGACATCACCCGGGGATTGTGGAGAATCAACCATCCCATCAAGTATAGGTATGGTAACTCCACCCTGGGAAAACTCTCACGTCGAGCTTCGTCGACGAGCAACCCGTCAGTTATGGCTCTTAAGCCAGCCTGTATACGGCACACCATGGCAGGAAGCAAGCCCAGTCTTGCCCCAAACACCAGGCGCACTGTCGGCCATAGGATGTTTCGGTGAATGCGGTCCGCGGATGCGGTACCTGGCACCACTACTCGGCGCAACCATATGGAGAGAAAACCACCCAGCTGGGCTTCCTTAGACAAAGGCCTGCGATAATGTCTCAAGTAACTACAGGCCTTGGTGCCTTCCGGGTACTTTCCTACCCCCTCGACAAGAATCTGGTCCGGAGCTTCAGCCTCCTCCATAAGAGTCTCCATAACCTGGGCACTAAGCACGCCCAAACAGTTCACGGGCTCATTCTTACCACCCGAGGCTTTCTCCGACCTGGCGGCCTCGGCTCGGTGGAAGAAGAGGTAGGACATCCACTTGGTGGTGTGAGCCAAATCAGAAGGCACGTTATAAAAGGCGGTGCACGCGAAGTATTGACACATCAGCTCCTGATATACTTCCGCCACCCGAGGGTCCAAATCCCCCAACTCCCGGTTGGTGGGAACATACTCTTCATATAGAGTATCCCCCATCGGCAGTCTCGAGACAACTGCCATCTCATGGAGCGCCAACCCCAACTCCCCCAGTGGAGTGGCAAAGGTCCCGGTGAGCGGAATGTACCGCTCCATCAGCGCCAGGAACAAATTAGGGTTCGGAGGCAACCCGACGCTCGTTGCACTCACAGCGGCATATAGTCCAATGCCCTCCAACTCTCTCTGGAAGTGCTTCAAGGCCCAGTCAACTAGGCACCTCCATCGGGAGTTCGTTGGGACGATCCGCCCATTGCACCGAGGATTCTCTTTGGGATATACCCCACCTCGACCCATGAAGTCGTTGCAGAAGGTCGGCAATTGGACCGGCTGGATCACCAAGCTATCTTCACTTGGAACACTGCCCGGACACAGTCCTCTGAACAACGTCACAACGCCGGAGGGGCGACTGACGAATGACCCCTGGTCAGCTCCTTTCAGATGAAAAATCTTCCCCGGCTTGCTGTGAAGATCAGGAGTCAGCGTCCACGACATCTTCCTAGGATGCGTCGCGTGGAAGAAGGCCGAGATGGGATAATCCCTCGGCATCGTTGGCAGGTACAAAACTAAATTCCCGGCTGAGAAGACCCAGGACTCCCTCTTAGGCTTCGTCTGGGACTGTTTGTCGATCATGTCCCCAAAAAGGAAAGCCGACTTTACGTACGGCTCCCCGTCTACATAAGTCAGAGGCTCCCCGTTGATTATGCTCAGCAGCATTCGCTCGCCCTGAGCCGATATTAAGACCCTTCTTCCTTCAGGGTACTGGGGTCCGGAGATAGGGAATGACACGTGGGACAGATCCTCCAGGTAGTTCGAGTGCAGCATCCCAGCAGCGAAGCCCATCACCTCGGCCAGTAGAGACTCACCCAAGTCAACTACAAAAGTGCAAGGAAAATACGGACCGAAAGAAACAACAGTCTGTGCTCTACGCGGGATTGTGCAAATCTGGCAATTTTACGTCGGAGGTCCCCCCACAAAGCGTAAAATTTAAATTTTACGATATACCCCAATTTTCGGTAGCCAGAGCTCATACGATCAGAACTACGAAAATATGGAGTTTACGCTGACACATTAGATATGTGGGCGTAAAAGATGAAAATACCTCCGTGCATCATCTTCCTCAAGAAGAGGCTATCAGCACAGAAGATGACCTAGCGCGGTCACGTTCAACATGTGCGAAGGATTTTTCGTCGTTTTTGTCACCCCGAAGGCTTTACCTCTAAGACCGGGTGCACTGCTCGTCGGCGGGACACCTCGCTCAGAAGGAAGTTCGCCTTGACCGACCGAAGACCCCCTCGCTGGGGCAGAAGAATGAGAAGAGGAACCTATACCCTTTCCCTTAGCGGAGGAGGTTTGTTTCGACGCCATTTTCTGAAGATTCGAGGGAACGAAGAAAAACTCGAACAGTCGAAAGCTCTCTTTCACAGAAGACGGATAAAAAGTTTCTCTCTCAGAGAACTTGGGATATATATGGAGTTCGGGCCGACTCCTCGAATCCTCAGACGGACTCCTCGAGACCCTAACCAAATCTCGCAAAATTGAATAAAGGGTTATGATTGGATGCCACGTCAGCCCACTAACCTTGAAAGACGGACAGTCAGCAAATTCGAAAAAAAAATTCGTGCAAAGACGGTTCAGCAGGTCCTACGCTGAAGAAGCTTTCTACGCTCGACAGCAACAGATCTACGGTTTTACGCTCGCAAGCTATAAGTCTATGATTTTACGCCCGGATGCCTTTGTGCTCAGTAGCTTTTACGCTCGAGAGGCCACAAATCTACGACTTTACGCTCAGCAGATACCAAATCGATGATCTCACGCTCGATAGCGCTCAGTTTACGCTCAGAAGCAACAGATCCGCAAAACTTCACGCTCGGAGAAATTTTCTTTTCAGGAGCTACAGATATACAGTTCTACGCTAAAAGAGCTTTCTACGCTCGACGGCTACGAATCTACAACTTTACGTTCGACAGCTACAAGTCAGGTTTTTGGCCCGGATGCCTTTGTGCTCAGTAGCTTTTATGCTCGAGAGGCCACAAAACCCATGACTTCACGCACAGGAACTACAAGTCTACGATTTCACGCTCGACGGTATTTTATGCCCGGAGGCTACAGACTGATAATTTCTCGCTCCACGACTTTTCGTATATTCGAACGGTCCCCAAGATGGTCAATTACAGGAGTTCACACAGAAGATACTCCTCCTTGGCCTCAACATATCCCAAGTACCCGAAACATACAAGAGTTCAAACATTGAGAAATTACTCTTCTCGGGTCAATTGGAGGTTCATCCAAACTCCAGTCTGAATATCTCGTCTATCAAAAGATGGCAACTCAGTTTTTGACAGCCATTCCTCGACCCTGTTCCAAGGGATTTTCGAGAAGTCACTCTTGAAGGCGAAGACTGAACAAAAATTCTGTTTATCAGAAGTTCAGAGCTCTACGCGGTTCCTCAGTCCCAGCAACAGGACAGTTCTAAGATGTTCAAAATGCTCTACAGCGTTCTATGAACTACTCGCTATGCGTAAAGGACAGGACCTAGCACTCTTTCTACAGAGTCGACGTACAGATTCAGACGTGTTGAAGCTGCACATATTCAGACTTTACAGCAACATATGGCAAGATGATCATATGAAAAAGAAAGACGATTTTTATTAAAGATCAAAATCATGATTACATATGAGGGAAATCCAATCTACAAGGGTTTTCTTTTTATTTTCATGATTACATCTGAGGGAAACTCCGTCTACAAAGGAGCTACCCCCTCGTCGTCTGAAGATCGCCGCCAGAGTCCGTCCTGCAGGGTTTTCGCATCGGTGCAGATCTTCCTCTTCTTCGAAGGAGATGATCACCGACGGGCACGACAGAGTTGGGGCTTGCATAAAAGTATGCAGATCCCATGCTCCGTGTGCCACGGCAGATTGGGTTGAGGTATTAAACCCAACTCAGTCCGGGGAGACAGCTGCTACAGCTTGTCTTCTCTCTCACCTCCCAGAGGGCATCGAGAGAAGGCGCGGCATGCCAGCCGCCATGGTCAAATACGACCCTTCCTCTCTCCTGGGGCAACGTGTCATGCTCCAATCCCAAAATATCGAGGGACTAGACACGTGGCAATGGCCAGCAGTACACAACGATGGACTTTCCAATTTAATGGATCCATCGGGCATACTTAAGCTGTAATATAGGTCTACAACAATAAGTCAAAAACTAATCTCATCCACACACAGAATAATACGAACATCAGCAAATAAAGAAAGTACATCAAGTCCAGTCTCAGCAGAGTATGTCGGGGAACAACCCGACAAGAGTCTAAAATACTGGTTCATCAGACCAGAACAAAAGAGTCCAAAATAAAGTATCTGAAGAGTACAAATATCATAAGCTCAAGTAATATCTTCATCCATCACCTCTGCTTCTATGTTAGGTTCTCCTCCAGCAACAGCTCCTGGTACAGCTTCAGTTCCTGTCCCGTAAACCTCGGGATAATGTTCTTCTCCTAAACATGGGGACATCATCCATTCCAGGTCCTCAGGGGACATAGCAAGGTACAAATAATACAAGCCAAAATAGATGCAGTGAAATAGAAAATGAAATAAGCAGGGTAACTACATAACCATCTATGTGAAAATGCAACTGAGAGCAACACTAGTACTCAGGCTGAGACTGCTACAAGCTCTGTGTCGGGGAGCCGGTAGCAGCAATATCTAGTAATGGTCTAGCTCTGCTCGAGAGTCTACAACCTCACAATAGTAGTATATATATAGAACAGCCTGTAGCCTGTGTGTCTCTCCCTACCCAATGAAACCACACGTCTCATGTCCATGTCACGTGAGATCAGAGCTAATGCAACAGTCATAATCTAAGAATATAATAACTATGTCCATCCTGTATCCTACACAGAATCACCTTGAATATCTCAGAAAGATTCTGTCAATGTATGGTGTCAAGTGTCCTAGGTTATATTGTACTTGTTAAACAAGCACGAGAATATAGAGGGTCTCGAATGTCCATCACTAAATGACATACACAACTCCGCGTACGGAGTTGGCACCCGACTGTAATCGGATACTAAGTATGTCATACGGTCCTAGGTTATAGTATGCACAAAAGTCACAGAAAATAAAGCAAGAGAACTAAATAAACTAATAAACTGTAATTTATGGCAAGGTACACTTGCCTGGGATTGGAATACCAGTAGCGGTCCCTGTAACAGTGGGTTCAGTAAATACTCCTTCAAAAGCTGAAATGAACATTACCAACAGTCTCAGAATATAGGAAATAGCTAGAAACGCCTGTCCTTAAGTCCAGTTTGGACACAAGGGCAAAAACGACATTTCTGGGCCAAAGCGGGTCCATATGTGGGCCGCTTTGCACCGAAAACTGGGTCAGGGTCAAAGGTCTCCAAATCAGTCCAACTTAGTGTCAACAAGTCAAGAATGTTGATACGAACCCAACAGAACTTCCAGAATTGGATTCCGATGAGCCGTTCTCAAAATCGCCCGTCAGGTGGAGCCTGTGGGGCCCACGACATGCGATTTTCTAACGTTCTCAGAATCGAACCAAACTTGACCCACAGGACCAGCTTATTGATACGAGTCCGATGGCACAAGTTTTGTCTCGATCAGACGTGTATACACTAAGTTACAGCGAATTACAGAAAAGTCGGATACGGGGTGTTGTCCGCGGATACGTACTGATTCCGGTGTGCACGCACATCCGAATCAGCTTCTGCGAAATCCCGCACGTCCGTATCAACGACACGCACGTATCGGCGAAGACCGTACGCGACCAAGTCATCCCGTTTGGCGGGGCACACTCAGTTCTGGGGTGAAACAAGGCTAAGTTTTTTCCTATTTTTGGATCGCTGTTCGCGATCACCACAGGTCGCGATGCCCCGAGCGGGTTGCACGGGCACCGAGGGGGTCATACAGGCTACGCGAAGAAATTTACAAAAAAAGAAACAGAGCTACGAGTCAAAAGTTATGGGTACCTGAACTGGACCTGAAAACCAAGTTCGAATCGTGTCCGACACGCGTCTGAACTAGGGCTGTGTCCTGTCTGTGGATCTTGTGTCCGGTCGTGTCCAGGCTCGTACTCGCCTCCTAGATCGTGTCCGTGTCTGCCGGAGTCGGCCTTGGGTGCAGGCGGAGGTGGCGCCCGTTTCTGGGTGGTCGGCGACAGGTCTGGACCACCGGGTCAGCGCCGGAGGACGGTGGAAACACCGGAGTCGGCTCCCGGAGGTTCTGGTCGAGGTCTGTAGGTGCTGGCGTGGTCGAGGGCGGCGGGAATCAGATGCTGGAGTCGTGGCGGACAGGTCCGGTTGTCTGGGCGGTGTCAGCGGGTGGTCGGAGGCGGAATGGAGGTCGCCGGAGAGGGTGGGTTCTGAAGGAGATTTTCGGCGGCCATGGTTAGATATATATAGGCTCGCCATGGCAGAGGTAGGGCCGGACGTTGACCGGAAAACGAAGGGGGAGCATCACCGGTTACGGGGGAAGGTGAACCGGGGGGTCTCCGGCGGCCACAGCGGCGAAAACGGCCGCCGGAGAGGAAACATCGCGGCTGTTCAATTTGGGGGTTAGGGTTTGGTAATGGGTCGGGTCGGATCCTGGTGGGTCGGGTCTGACCCGGATCCGACCCGCTAGGCAAGCGGTTCGGTCCAGTCAGACCGGCCGGTCCGGTCCGGTTCAGGGTTTATTAATATTTGATTAATTAATCCGTTAAATTTTTACAATAGTTTTTAATGCTTTAAAAATTCATCCGGGATCCAATAATTTCCCAAAAAAAATACACCATGCTCGGTTTTTAATTTTACACTAGAAAATATAATTTTTATCACATTTTAATATTATTTAATTTCATTTAAAAATTCATTTTAAATTAGACAGCTTTAATTTATAGGTTTAAAATTCACAGAAAATGCTAATTAATTCTAGAAAATTTAAATTTAAAAATTCTTAAAATTTTAGGTGATTACACAACGCCATACAAAGTTGCTGATTATTCCGAGCAAGGAAGGCTAAGATATCCTTCCATGATCCATCGTTGCAGTGGACACTTGCTCGAAGACGCCGTCTTTTTCGGCTCCTTACACGCTGGAAGAACATGACCTCCTTCTTCCTCAAATCGACCCGGCGAACTCCGGTGATCATCTCTGCATGGTGATGAAGATGTGGGGAGAACAGGCTAACTCCCCCAGCCTTTTATAGGCAAAAGAGATCACAGCGGTCCCCCATAAATCCGCCATAAAGTCTGCACCGACCGTTTCAACGCTCCACTCAGAAACGTTTCGAGTTACGAGGGGCCATTTATGTTTCGTTCAAAGCATTTCAAATTCTAAGGAATTTAAAAGCTCTGAAGGGGGTCTTGTAGAAGCATAAAAAATACGCTGGGAAGAGCTACACAGCCTCTTGATACAGAGCAGCGTAAGCAGAGGCCTTCAGAGCCATCGGGCGTACAACAGAGTTTTCTCCGCTAAAAAACAGCGTGAAGAATAAAGCTCAAAGGACCATCCGCATAAGTGCAGTACGTCCAGGCCGCTCCAGCGTGAAACAGAGTTCTTCATCGCCTCCATGGCGTAAAACTCAACCGCTCTCAAAGTAGCGTGATAGCGTACGAGGAACGCTTTATCTTTCCCGAAATGAACCTGTCAAGTCACGCAGTGAATCTGACCTCTGACTCCTGACAAAAGGTGATGCACGGCTACCCAGACGACGGCTGGAAACGATGGCAGACCTCTCGGGACGCATCCCACAGTATGATGGTGGATCTCACCATTTAATGCAGAGGATTTGGTAAAACATCACCAAACCATCGTTTACTGGAGTCCCCTCAGCATAAACCGCTCTTTTGCGTACAAAGGAATACGCTGCCCTATTTTACACAGGCAAACATGAGCTGTTTTACGCTTCGCAGCAGACAAACTGCCTGCCACGTCAAAAGCTGTACTTCGTACGAGATTCGAGGCACGTCTCCACGTCTAATTGCACAGAGCGGTGACAGTTTCTCTCAAGACACGTCTCTGCGACGGGTGCACAGAAGGCATGCAGACCTTCGAAACACGCCTCCGCATTTAATGCATAAGGTGATGGCAAATCTCTGCAAGAGATTTGGTTATATCTTCAAAAGCCGTAATTCCGGCTAAGGCGTCCACATCAGCACGGTGTGCAGCGGCTTCTACGCCCATTCAGGATCTGTGCTCATGCGGCTTCCACGCCCACTCAGTCTCTACGACTACTCGGCTTCCACGCCCACTCAGTCTCTACGACTACTCGGCTTTTACGCCTACTCGGCTTCTATGCCTGTTCGGCTTCTGTGCCTGTTCGGCTTCCACGCCTACTCGGCTTCTATGCCTGTTCGGCTTCTATGCCATGGTGACGGACATTTGGCTTCTACGCCAACCTCTTCTACACAATGGATACCTACCCGCGTGGCTTTTACGTCGTGATCTTAGTAGCAACCGTACGTGTTGTGTCCCCTTAGTTGGACCCACGTCACCCGCTCAGTCAAAAGATCATCTATACGTAGGCATTGGTTACTTTAACCGTTGTGTAAAAGGGTGCTGTACTTTCCACTCCTCGGTTGCTACACCGACGGAGTGGTCACTGTCACCAAAGACTCTATAAATAGAGGCCCCTGTCAATGGGGAACAAGGTGGAAAAATTGGTCAAGAAACCGATATCAGATCCCAGGTCGAAAAAATGGTCAAGAAACCGATATTAGATCCCAGGTCAGAAAATTTGGTCAAGAGTACCAATATCAGATCCAAGGTCGACAGTCGGAGAAGATCGAACAAGGAGGAGAGAGAGAGAGAGAGAGCCCGGAGCTCAGGCAAAGAGCGGGGATCGACGACTTCGGCATCGTGCATCCACCCTCTCCTACAACCTTCAAAGCTGCTACCTGTCTTCCACGGCACTTCTTCAACATCGCGTGGTCCAAGGGCTAAAGTGATCGACCACAGATCAGACACCTATAGCAATTTATACCCAGATTAAATAAATTGTACTCCCACATCCTCGTATAGGATTACATTGTACAAGTTTGTTTGTAAACCAAAGGGCGCGGGTTTCGCACAGACCCCGTCATTGAAATACACTTTCATTCTTTCGTTTAATACCACAAACACTCTTTATTGATATTTTTGAATAAGTGTTACAAGCGGCATATAGCCGAGATTACAAGTCACTCAAGCCTCTCTCTCTGAAATAGTAAAATAAAACCGTGCCAAGAGGTTATATTTGTGGAATGATATACATGCGATGTTCCAATATTATGTCTTGTATATGTGCTTCAGTTACGGATCGCAATGCTCTAAGGCTCTAGAGTGAATTCCATGCCTTAGCACGCACGAAGGAGGCATCCGCACCTAACGAGGTTCTCCCCACCCTGCACATAATCTGGTGGATTATCAGTACATGAATGCACTGGTGGGGAGGCTATTCGTCCGCTCGACAAATCCAAACATGTAATATAGGTTCCATGCACCGACTATTAAGTTGTCTTTCTAGTTGCCTTAGGATCAATTTTATGGCAATGTTGAATAGCCTAACTCGTGTGGCAGTGCGCCATGTGACATAAGAGGAAACACTATGAGACTTACCAACTTACCATTTGTCCTTCCCTGTCTAAGGCAAACCGAGTTAATTCAAGCACGAGTATGTACAAACATTCAGGGGCAATAGCATATGCAAACACAAGTGTTTCAGTGCGAGATTTCATTTGGGTGCACGATTTATAAGGATTTCTCCAGTGTATTGCATAATACGTTCAAGTGCTCCATATATACAATTGTGTTATGATCGTTCAGGTGTTCAGTTATTCATGATGCGATACAATGACTCGCACGCGGATAGCCGCTAAGCGAGGATGATTTATTTATATGAACAATTATCGCTGGCATAGCCATGAAGGACGATTTTGTAGTCTCAAGGTCGAGGATAGAGTGCAAGCAATATAAAACGATGGGCATTGCACTCATCCCGTCGAAACAGACGACTACCATAAATTTCGTCTAGACCGGATCGGCCCCAGTGCCCCGACGACCGTCCGCAGAACGAGATCCGAAGATCCCCATTGATTACAAGTTTGTCCGCGACACACAGTTTTGGCTCTTCCAAATCCATAACTTGATATGATAATCCATGATTCTTTGTTCTCAACCAAGCATTTGCTCCATGAGCTGTGATACTTTCTTTTCTTGACATGATTCTCATTCAGTTGTAAACTGGATGAAATTATCATTCAGATGTAAACTTAATATGCTTTCCATTTAGATATAAACTTGCCTTGATGCAAATCCCCTGGTGCGGGGACTGCCTTGGCGACCTAACGGTCCCAGATACTTACAGGTTTATTTGCACAGAAGAACCATTTAATAGTCTTCTGGTTAACTCGGATGCATGCACAATATACGATAGTTTTACTTGTTTGTGGCATAATTTGTGTTACAAGCACTGAATTGAGGCAATCTATATAAGCAGGCAAGCATGTAATTTTATAAACATAAGCATTCACGTTAGCTCGGGCCCAAAGGTAAGCCGAGGAGTAAAATCGTGAAGGGACTTTCCGAGCGACATGATCTAGGGTCATGCAGTATAGCAAGTGAACAGTACACTACAGAGTATATGTATATCGTTCTACATGAGGCATAGCGGGATCTAGTTGCACAAGGCAAAGGTAGCATGTGAGGGTCTGAATATAAGCAAAGTTTTATTTCCATGTTCTAGTACAAGCAATACAAGTTGGGATTATTCCCTTAGCTAGGTGCGTTATATTTTTATTAGCATGCAGGGGGTGATTCACCTAGCGACTAGCACGAAACTTCCATATTTTAAGTGTGCTGGCTAAGCAAAGACAAGTTCATCGTAGCCACCCACCTTAGCGATGATTCGCCTCGGTCGAGCGATACTCCGAGCGAGCCTCTGAAAGCCTAAGCCAAACTCCTGTAGGGCCAAGTCTGGATATCCTTTGCCTCAAACGAGTATTCTCGCCTGAGCAAAGTGGGTCGAGATATTGTACTTTTATCGTTTGAATCGGGAGTCCGCTTGAGCGGAACGGGGTGTTACATCATACACCACTCAGAAAAAGTCTCATCCTCGAGACTTACTGAGCGCAGGCCGTTCTATCGCATTATGGAATCTATCCCAAGCATAGCAATCGGTACCACTAAATCTATTAGAATATAATCTCCTACTCGATTCTTACGTCGTGTTGCGTGTATGCTGAATCAGTCTCATTTGCGCCTTAGCGCCGAACATGTTGCTTAACGCAGAGTACATTTTAATCGATCTTGATTAACGATCTAAGGCTGAGGAAAACTTATACAAGTCATTATACTTTTTCATGCGGATATTCACTTGCACTAGCATTAGAGATCAGCATATCGCGAGTCTGGATCGTGTAGATATTTAAAGCGTCCTTCAAACACATACATGTCAACCAACTTAGCGATAGCAAATTCTTAGCACTCGAGTTTCATATTTCATTGAGGCTTGGATCGTGCACACATTCAAGGCGTCCCTCAAACATATGCATTCAACCAAACTTAGAGATAGTAAAATCGGACAAGCTACTTGCAAAAATCTCAAGGGTTCTCGTCTTATGATTCACAAGAATACTTCTTGATAGGGTCAATCCAATTCTATTTACTTTCTATTCCAACTCAATATCAAGTATTTGTACTACCGTTAAGCACGATCTATCCGGTTTATTGACTAGTGTTTATCCAGTTCGGGTCAAATACAGCACACGTTATCGTTCAAAGTCTAACCCTGAGTCTTACTGCCCCAGTTCTATAGCTTGGTCAAGGAATATGGTAAAGTCGGTAACACAGGTTCATTCACTCGGCACAGGGTCGTCTGCCTAATTACTAGGTCAGCTCACAAGGTCATAGGTACAAGTTCAAGCAAGCGATTCTGTAATCCCCCTGATTTTTTATAAATTTATAATTTGGATTTTTCTGAATTTTCTGGAAATTTTTTGGATTTTTCTGTAATTTAAATCAGGTATTTTAATTTTTAAAGGATTTTTAAATGTTAATAAATAATATTAAAATGTAATAAAAATTATATTTTATGGTGTAAAATGAAAATTTAGACATAGGGTAATTTTTCGGGAATTTATTGGACCCCGGAAGAATTTTTAAAGCTTTAAAAACCATTGATTTATTTAAATTAATTAATTAAACCCAACTGAACCAACCCAAGCCCAACCCTTAGCGGGTCGAGTCTGGGTCAGACCCGACCCGCTAGATCCGCCCGACCCGGCCCGCAACTTCACCTCTCCCAAACCCGACGTCGGTTCTCCTTCCCTCCGCCGGCCGACCTGCCGCCGCTTGGCCTTCCTCCGCCCGTTCGCCTCTGCTACCGGCCGTCCGCTCGCCTCCTCGTCGATCCGCCTCCGGTAACGGCTGCCGCACCGTCTCCCAGCTTCCCTCTATATAAACCCTAGCTACCCCAAATTCTTTCCCCTCCTCCGTCTTCTCCGGCGAGCCGCCTTGCCGCAGCCCCTCCAGTCTTCACCCCTGCCTCCTCCGCCCACCAGCGGCCGCCTCCCTTCACCCTACACCACCAGCGTCTCCCTGAGCTCCGCCCAGCTCTATTCCCCGCCACCGGAGCTCCTTCTCTCCGCCGGGGCCGACCCCAGCCTCTCCTCCTCGACAGAACCAGCAGCAGCCGGACGCTCACCGTCCCAGCTGACCCCGGCCAGTCCCAGGCGTCGCCTCCGGCCGCCCGAGAGCCGCTCGCCTCCGCTTCCCGGTCTTCCCGGCCCTAGCCGCAGCTCTGGCAGAGACTGAACAGAAACCCTAGGGACACAGCATCCAGACACGAGTCGGACACGAAGAATACCCTAATTTCGAGCGTGTTCAGGTACTCGTATCTCGCGCCTCGTAGCTCTGATTTCGATTCCGTCAATTGTATCGTGTAGCCTGTATTACCCCCTCGGTGCCCGTGCAAACCGCTCGGGGCATCGCTTCCTGTGGTGATCGCACACCGCGATCCAAAAACAGGAAAAATAATACCCTATTTCACCCCAGAACTGAGTACACCCTGCCAAACGGGACGACTTGGTCGCGTGCGGTCTTCACAGATACGTGCGCGTCGTTGATACGGACGTGCGAGATTTCGCAGAAGCTGATTCGGATGTGCGTGCACACCAAAATCAGTGCGTATCCGCGGACACCGCCCCGTATTCGACTTTTCTGGTTCTCGCTGTAACTTAGTGTACACACGTCGGATCGAGATAAAACTTGCTCCATCGGACTCGTAGCAATACGCTGGTCCTGTGAGCCAAGTGTGGTTTGATTCCGGGAACGTTGACAAAATCGCGTGTCGTGGGCCCCACAGGCTCCACTCGACGGGTGATTTTGAGAACGGCTCATCGAAATCCAATTCTAAAAGTTCCGTTGAGTTCGTATCATCGTTCCTGACTTGTTGACACTAAGTTAGACTGATTTGGAGACCTTTGACCCTGACGCATTTTTCGGTGCAAAGCGGCCCACATTTGGATTCCGCCTTGACCCGAAATTGACGTTTTTGCCCTTGTCTCTAAATTGGACTCAAGGACAGGCGTTTCTAGCTGATTAATATGTTCTGGATCTGATGGTGATATTTGTTTCAGCAACCGGAGTATTGCCTGCAATCCCAGCTGAAGTCAGAGCTACAATTGGAGACAAAACCCAGGCAAGTATACCTTGCCAAATCCTGCAGTTTTGATACTTGTCTCCTGGATTTATTTATCATTGTCGTGCAAGATACTTGTACAATATTTGCATGTTTTTCAGTTGTTACTTTCTTGTCATATATAGTTCTTGATGCGCTTTGATTTATTCCTGCTGCTCTAGACTTATTTCCTCGTTTTGCGTACATGTACATTATTTGCTCTTTTCCTTGGATTACTACTTGTTCCATAGACATATTGTGATGGTTTATGTTTACTCTACATTCCTGGAGTTGACTTGACTGATTTCTTTAGTTCCTAGATGTTGTTATTGGACAATGACTACACTTGAGCAATCTCGATTGTGAGTACCCATTGTACTGCAATAGAGAATTGTTCATTTGACTACCTCCTTCGTGAGCTCCCGTTGGGCTGCGAAAGAGCCATACTATAGACTGTGAGTCCCCGTTGGACTACTCTCTATAGGATCGTGATCTCCCATTGAGATGCGGTTACCCCGATTGCTTGTAGTCATGTTTGATAGCATCACTGGCATGCCACAGTCTTAGATGTAGTAATTTCTCGTGTCTTATTTGCCTGTGTTTACTTTCTTCTCTATCTTGCATGTCATTTACTGTAATTTGGCTCGTATTCTTTTGTATCTTGCTATGTCCCCTGAGGACCTGGTTTTGTTCTCCAGATTTAGCAGAAGAGGAGTACCGCAGCTTGCGAACCAACACCAGACAAGAGTTTGATTGCAGTTGATGGCCCTGCTTCTTAGTTACTTTATAGCATATTTTAGTTATCTTTTTCTTGTCTTTATTTTCTTGTTTATCGGTAGTGGATTTGTCTCCACCCGATGTTGTATTATTTCTTGCTGGATATTCGACCGTAACTTTAACTTTCAGCATTTAATTCAGTTTTGTTTTAGTTCATGATGTTCTATGGATGAGATTAGAAAACCCTGACCAATATAATACAGCTTAAGTACGCTCCGATGGATCCATTAAATTGGGTTTGTCCATCGGTGTGTGCTGCTGGCCATTATCACGCGTCCAGTCCCTCGGTATTTTGGGACTGGGGAGTGACAGATTCATCGTGCAAATTCGTCATACGATGCTCGTCCCAATTCCTAGGGTCAAACCATTGTTCATTTGCACGGGATATTCTATCCAAGCTCGTTTCACTCAAATTTCTAAACATCGAGCACATATTTTTCTACTCTCATTTACACGTTCGTTTGCATGGGGGTTCGAGTTCGTTCAGCAAAATGTATAATATATCTAAGTTGCAGGACAAGTCTAATGATTTGCATAGTCTATCTCTCCAAACATTATTTTGATAGAATAATTATCCATTCCAAATCTAGTCCACCAAGCCGAGATTCTGTTCTAAACCTTTAGTTTAACTCCAATTCGTTCAACCTGATTCACGTATTTGTTCACGAAACCATCAAGCGTGATTTATTTCAGGTTCTAGGCTAACTTATCCACCAAAATATTTTTGATCACTTGAATTCCAAATTCGTCTTATCATATCGAACCAAAAGTCAAGACGATCCACAAGTTTATCACGCTCTAGTCTCCCGCAAGTTTGATCATCCTCGTCAGACGTGAGATCACCACGTCAACGCTCCCGCTGGGTAATCGTCCTAATCCAGGCGTGACGCATGTACGAGCATAAAGTTACGCTCGCACAAGACAAGAACGTTTGAATGTTATGGTTATCTTCGACATGATCGAGATACCCTATCATTTTCTTTTACTCCATCCATGTTATATATCCATCGAGTTAAGTCCGTTCATGTAGTAATTTTACTTCATCTAACAAAATCATCCAACTTCAATGTTACCGTTCGATAATTCCATAGTCTTACTTCTAGCATTCCTCAAGCAACTATATTTTAAATCTTCAAGCCCAAGTATATTCTATTTTTGATACGTTCCATTCATTGAGTTCATTTAGAATAATCACCGAACATGTTCCCGTGAGTTCGATCATCCCCTCCGTACGTGAAATCACCATGTCGGCGCTCCCGCAGGATAATCGTTCTCGTTGGGATCGATTTCGAATGTTATCGTTTCAAACTTGATTTCAAGATCGTTCTTCCAAACTCCAAGCCAAATCCATTATCGTTCATCTCTTTCATCAAAATAAAATATTTATTTTTGGGCTAACTTTGTAAAATCCCCTTCCTAGAAAAAAATTGTATATACCTTTATTTATTTATTATTAATTAAATTATAGTAATTAGGGCTAAATAGGAGAAATAGATTTTTAATAATTTTTTATCTTAGGTGTTCGGGCACTTAGAGGACTTGTGGGACCATCAGGAATTTTTAGAAATTTATTCCATGTAGGAGACCCCTTGAACAGTTGCTAGCCTAATAGTGTGCATTTTTCTAATCTATGAATTTTTCTATGAGTATATATATTATATATATACAAATATATATATATATGCATATATATTAATAGGAAAAGAAAAGATTAAGAAAGAATTAATTAAATAAAGCTACTAATATAATAATAATAATAATAATACTAATAATAATAGCAATGCTTTACTTAGCATTTGCTAAAGACTTCCAACCATCCAGCCGTAGCAATTGACCAAGACCCGCCCCTTAGTATTCTTCAGCAACCTTAGTCCCGGCCTTCAACCCTTCAGCGGATAGTCCAGACCCGACCCTTTGCACGCGAACCATCCGCTCCCTCTCTCTTTCCCTATATTATATTAAATATATATATATATAAATTTCTCTCTCAAACCCTAACCTAATTTCCAGACCTCCTCTTCCCATTTAAGAGCCGTCACCGCAGCCAGAGAAGCCCCGCCAAGCCATCCAACATCCCGTCGACTCCGACCTCGCATCCTGCAGAATCCTACTCGAAGCACCTTCGCTCCGGAGTGGTTTTCTGTCGACTCGCTCAACCAAACTCCGTTCCGTCTTCACCGGTATGATCATCCCTTAACCCTCTTCCATATTTGTTTTATAACCAATCTCGGAAAACGTGTACCCCTAGGAGAAAAACAGCGTCCAAAGTGGACGGACAGACCCAATTCTGGAATCGCAGAATTCCAGAATGACCACCCATATTGCCGAGTTCGTATCTCCCACCACAGAGATCCGAATTCGGTGATTCTTTTTGATACCTGTAGAATACCTGACCTAGTTTATTTTCTGTTATATAACCCTATGCTATTAGTTGCTGTGGACATAATTATATTTGTCACAAAACTGCGCACACCCACTTTTTTCAGTTTTCCAAAAGTTAAAAAATGGAGCGCGCCCCGCCAAACGGGACCGCCCCGCCGTGTGCCAAGTGTACCGAATGGTGCACACAGCATAACCGGACACGTAAAAATTTGTGGAGACTGATTCGGACGCGTGTGCGCACCGAAATCAGACCGTATCCGCGGACACATCATGTGTCGCAACTTTTGTGGAACTCGCGCGTATTTTGTGCACGCTTGTCAGATTGTGACAAAACTTACGCCACTGGACTCATGGTAATGCGCTGGTCCCGTGACCCAATTTTCATGCATTTCTGAGACGGTTGACCAGATCGCCAATTGGCGGGTCCCACAGTTGACTTTTTGGACAAAATTATGTTCGGCTCATCGGAATCCACATTTGGACATACCGTTGGGTTCGTACTAATATTTAGAGTTGTTTGACCTATAGTTTGTCCTATTTAGAGACTGTTACCTTTGGCACGCTTTTCGGTGCAAAGTGGACCACATATTGACCCCACTTTTATCCGAAATTACCATTTTGCCCCTGTGTCCAAATTGGACGAAAGGGAAGTGCTTTTTAGCTATTTTGCTCATTCTAAAAACGTTGGTGATATTTATTTCAGCATTCGGAGACATTTGTTCTGTGGCTATAGCTTTTGATCCTGTGCGTTTGACTTCTGGACAGTACACCTTGCAGCTTTCTTACCAGGCAAGATACCTTGCCAAATTGTTACAGTACCTTTACATACTATTTATATATTTTTATATTTATTATATTTCTGTTTAGTCTTGCATGTGTAGTTTTCTTTCAGTCATTACTATCTATTAGATATATTGACACACACATGACACTTAGTATCATAGAGGACAATCATTAGGCGTATGGGCTTTTAACCACTCTGGTAACACCGTAGTCACTAGCACGCACTATGGTGGGTCGTGTCTGATGGTCGCTACCCCCGAGATATGTCGATTGATGGAGTCCGAGGGTCGCTACCCCCGAGGTATGTCGGCTGATGATGTTCATGGACGAGTGCATGAGTTATGAGGCTTAGATCGAGTAGACTACCCTTGCCCATACGTCGAAAAGTTGTCCTCATTTGCATCCATATAGATTGTCTTGTACAGCGTACTTATTTATTTTCAAATTATATGCATGTTTACTGTATTCAAGTTGGCTCGTATTTTCTGTATCTTGTTACGTCCCTCTGAGGACCTGGTCCTCTGCCAGGTGTATCTATTCTTGAGTATTTGCAGGAGCACAGATCGGATGGCTATATATGTTTCGTGGATGTCCTCTCTTCGAGCCCGTGATTGCTAGATGGTGTTCTTATATGGTGTTATTGTGTTGTACTTACTTTAATATTTGCTCTTACATTCGCGTTGGTAGTGGATTTGTTTCCATCCAACTATCATCTTTAGATACTTCTTACTGAGATCTAGTTATATAGATGTTGGTTAATTATTTATATTGATTTTCTGTGGATGAGATTTAGATTGTACCCTATGACTTGTGACATATGTTTATACCACTTGTGGATTAATTTTCATATTACAGCGTACGTGTGGATTTGGTTTCCATATATTGGAGTTGCCATATCCATGCGGCTGGCATGCTTACGTATCCTAGTCCTACGTATTTTTGGGACTGGGACGTGACATGTTTTTGTGATGGCCCATGCAGGTCAAGAGCATATTTTCTCGATTACGTTACTGTGCCGAGCAAGCCTGCACCTAGGAATAGAGTATAGGATCTCATCCACAATTGACTATGATTCGTTTTCCTTCCAATCCATTCTATCTGAATAATTGCATCATGCTTGATTCTTGTACTTTCCTAATAGTTCTTTGAGTATAGCCTTCTGCTAGAATATAGGAACCCCTGTTATTAGGATGATGATTATGGTAGCATACCTATTAAGAATACAACGAGAATATAGACACACCACTAAGTTTAGAATATCTAGTGAACCTAGAATTCCTTATCTTTAGATTGTTATACCCTTATCCCTTGATGTATTAAGAAGACTTGAGAGTAGTATAGACACTACTAGAGTTAGTTAGAAGTTTGACCATATTGTTGACCCTAGTATTGAGGAACCAATAGGAAACCAAAACTCAATATTTGGACTGAACTAACCTTCATAGTTAGATAATATTAGAACTATAAACTTAGATCATTGTCCTATTATTAGTAGACAACACTTTAGGAAGCCAAGAGCATTGAATATAGTAGTTTCTTGAACATACCGCAAACACAGAGAGTAGCGTAGCATCTCCCCTTAGGAAACCTTGACATTATCTATAGCCTCTCTATTTTATTTCATATATTTGTTTCCCTGAAACCCTAGCACTCGCTATTTGTGCGACGACTAATCATGTTCTTCTGTTCTTCATCTTTCAACTCGTGCCCTCTGACACTTCTGATTGTAGGCCAAATAAATTCTTTTATGATATGATATATAGTTTCCTAGAATTATAGTTGTAATCTTGAATTTTAAAATTATGTGCTTAGTAGCAAGAATTTGATAGTTGAGCTGTTCATTTAGATTATAATTTTATGGTTACAACTTAGTTTTAAATCACGTAATTGAACCCATATCTCCACATAAGTTATCTCCTCTCTCACTTGAGGGCTAGTAACCTTTCTATCTTTACTATTGACACTTGTTCTATAAGCACTATGACTAAGAGGTAAGATGACCATGACCTATGTAATAGAAGAGGATACCCCAATAAAGTACCAAGACCCCTTTTTGTAGACATTAATAGGAGCTTCTACGGTATCCTTAAGGCAATACAATAGCAGTTAAATTGTTTTAAGTTGGGTAGTATACCTCACCACCTAGTATCACACAGTCCTCTTAACCCATTGGTGAAGTATAACCAAATGACACCGACTTTAGACTTGCATAAGAAGATAACATAAATTGTATGCTAGCAGTAGACTACAGTGTTAATTCAGACGGTAGAATTTAGAGGTTCATGCCCTATTTGGTCGACTAGCGACTTAGACAAGGAGGTTGTATGATAACTGTAAAGATTGTAGAGTCTTTTGTTATTGTTACTTATATTATTTTTGTTTTTTGCAAACTTAAATTAATTTGTACCTTCTTTCATCATAATCCAGCGTATTTATGTTTGTTGTACTATCTTGATTTATGCTACTATTATAGCCTAGTTTTTGCAAGCTTATTCTTTCATCGAGCTTGCTCATGGCATATGTATTATTGGGTGCACACAATGATACAATTGCCTAATCAGAATCGGTGTAGTAAGGTCTAGCTAACCTTAGTGCGTTTGGTTCGCTCTTCGCATTACTACTTTACGTGGATTGAGATATATGGTAGTAGACAGATATACTTGCCCCTATATATGTCTGACACATCGTATCGGTTACATAACTGTACTGATACGAGCATGTAAATAGAAAATTACCAAAAATAGGATTTCAATCCACAACTGTTCTGACAACTCTCTTTTCGATTCTTTAATCTCTTTGAACCTCGTACTTGTATTCTGTCACCTTCACCTTGAGTTCTTTATTATTTCTCTCCGTCTTCCCCTATTTCGGAAAGACGAAACCTCGTGCTGGTATAAGTTGACACTGATAGTACTAGCTATACCCCATAAGGCTAAACACATGACTTAGTGACTCTCTTTTATAATTGGTTAAGGGCATATCATAGGTGATATGTTTGGTGTTAAACCTTTGAGGATTAAAAATCATGATTAAATAATTTGAGCAATAGTTTTTCTAGATGTATGGCCTTAGGTGGTAGATGGAAAATTTTAAGTTCGGCAGATTGTGAACCCCTCACTCAAAAATTTGACCTACTTGGCTGAGTTAGTGAGACTAAGGTTAGCTTGAATCCAGTTAGAAGTAGAACACAGTATTTTATTTAATATTGCAATATTGTATCACTTAGTGCCCCTTATCGTGCTCCGATAATTGGAGCACTACACTAGCCACTGCCTTCCTACAAATTCTACACCCTCATCCTAGACATGCCCAGCATCCAATTCTCATCTTTGTGCAATTTTTCAATTGTTGGACGCTTTTATGCAAAAGAGCATTTATGTGTCCACACCATTGGACATGACACAAGAAAAAACCTATTTTTCGCTCATGTGGATTTTTCCATGTGCAACGCGCGACATCGCCTAACCCTCTAAACCTAGCCTTACATTTTAAACAATGCAAATCTTATACCACCCTTGCCTTTCTACCGTGGCTTAATTTTAATTTCGAGGACGAAATTTTTACAAGTTGGGTAGAATGTAAAACCTCCTTCCTAGAAAAAAATCGTATATACCTTTATTTATTTATTATTAATTAAATTATAGTAATTAGGGCTAAATAGGAGAAATAGATTTTTAATAATTTTTTATCTTAGGTGTTCGGGCACTTAGAGGACTTGTGGGACCATCAGGAATTTTTAGGAATTTATTCCATGTAGGAGACCCCTTGAACAGTTGCTAGCCTAATGGTGTGCATTTTTCTAATCTATGAATTTTTCTATGAGTATATATATTATATATATACAAATATATATATATATATATATATATATATATATATATATGCATATATATTAATAGGAAAAGAAAAGATTAAGAAAAGATTAAGAAAGAATTAATTAAATAAAGCTACTAATATAATAATAATAATAATAATAATAATAATAATAATAATAATAATAATAATAGCAATGCTTTACTTAGCATTTGCTAAAGACTTCCAACCATCCAGCCGTAGCAATTGACCAAGACCCGCCCCTTAGTATTCTTCAGCAACCTTAGTCCCGGCCTTCAACCCTTCAGCGGATAGTCCAGACCCGACCCTTTGCACGCGAACCATCCGCTCCCTCTCTCTTTCCCTATATTATATTAAATATATATATATATAAATTTTTCTCTCAAACCCTAACCTAATTTTCAGACCTCCTCTTCCCATCTAAGAGCCGTTACCGCAGCCAGAGAAGCCCCGCCAAGTCATCCAACCATCCCGTCGACTCCGACCTCGCATCCTGCAGAATCCCACTCGAAGCACCTTCGCTCCGGAGTGGTTTTCCGTCGACTCGCTCAACCAAACTCTGTTCCGTCTTCACCAGTATGATCACCCCTTAACCCTCTTCCATATTTGTTTTATAACCAACCTCGGAAAACGTGTACCCCTAGGAGAAAAATAGCATCCAAAGTGGACGGACAGACCCAATTCTGGAATCGCAGAATTCCAGAATGACCACCCATATTGCCGAGTTCGTATCTCCCACCACAGATATCCGAATTCGGTGATTCTTTTTTATACCTGTAGAATACTTAACCTAATTTATTTTATGTTATATAATCCTATGCTATTAGTTGCTGTGGACATAATTATATTCGTCACAAAACTGCGCACACCCACTTTTTCCAGTTTTTAAAAAGTTGGAAAACGGAGCGCGCCCCGCCAAACGGGACCGCCCCGCCGTGTGCCAAGTGTACCGAATGTTGCACGCAGCATAACCGGACATGTGAAAATTCATGGGGACTAATTCGGACGCGTGTGCGCGCCGGAATCAGACAGTATCCGCGGACACATCCCGTGTCGCAACTTTTGTAGAACTCGTGCGTATTTTGTGCACGCTTGTCAGATTACGACGAAACTTGCACCACTGGACTCGTGGTAACGCGCTGGTCCTGTGACCCAATTTTTATGTATTTCTGAGACGGTTGACCAGATCGCCAATTGGCGGGCCCCACAGTTGACTTTTTGGACAAAATTATGTTCGGCTCATCGGAATCCACATTTGGATATACCGTTGGGTTCGTACTGACATTTAGAGTTGTTTGACCTATAGTTTGTCCCATTTAGAGACTGTTACCCTTGGCACGCTTTTCGGTGCAAAGTGGGCCACATATTGACCCCACTTTTACCCAAAATTACCATTTTGCCCCTGTGTCCAAATTGGACGAAAGGGAAGTGCTTTTTAGCTATTTTGCTTATTCTAGAAACGTTGGTAATATTTATTTCAGCATCCGGAGATATTTGTTCTGTGGCCATAGCTTTTGATCCTGTGCGTTTGACTTCTGGACAGTACACCTTGCAGCTTTCTTACCAGGCAAGATACCTTGCCAAATTGTTACAGTACCTTTACATGCTATTTATATTTCTTTATATTTATTATATTTCTGTTTAGTCTTGCATGTGTAGTTTTTTTTCAGTCATTACTATCTATTAGATATGTTGACACACACATGACACTTAGTATCATAGAGGACAATCATTAGGCGTATGGGCTTTTAACCACTCTGGTAACACCGTAGTCACTAGCACGCACTATGGTAGGTCGTGTCCGATGGTCGCTACCCCCGAGGTATGTCGATTGATGGAGTCCGAGGGTCGCTACCCCCGAGGTATGTCGGCTGATGATGTTCATGGACGAGTACATGAGTTGTGAGGCTTAGATCGAGTAGACTACCCTTGCCCATACGTTGAAAAGTTGTCCTCATTTGCATCCATATAGATTGTCTTGTACAGCGTACTTATTTATTTTTAAATTATATGTATGTTTACTGTATTCAAGTTGGCTCGTATTTTCTGTATCTTGTTACGTCCCTCTGAGGACCTGGTCCTCTGTCAGGTGTATCTATTCTTGAGTATTTGCAGGAGCACAGATCGGATGGCTATATATGTTTCGTGGATGTCCTCTCTTCGAGCCCGTGATTGCTAGATGGTGTTCTTATATGGTGTTGTTGTGTTGTACTTACTTTAATATTTGCTCTTACATTCGCGTTGGTAGTGGATTTATTTCCATCCAACTATCATCTTTAGATACTTCTTACTGAGATCTAGTTATATAGATGTTGGTTAATTATTTATATTGATTTTCTGTGGATGAGATTTAGATTGTACCCTATGACTTGTGACATATGTTTATACCTGTCACGCCCCAGTCCCAAAATGTCGAGGGACTGGAGATACGTGGCAATGGCCAGCAGCACGCACCGATGGATAACCCAATTTAATGGAATCATCAGGGCGTGCTTAAGCTGTAAATAAGGTCTACTACATCACGTCACACTAATCTCATCCATAAAGATAAAGAAATAAACTGCATAATCAAATAGAAATAAGTAGCAACAACATCACAGCAAGTCAGTCGGAGGAACAATCCGACTATAGTCTGAATAAGCTGGCTCTATAGGCCAGGAACAAAAGATATAAACATGAAATAAATAAATGAGTACTGGGACAGGCACTCAGGAGAAGTCCTCGGCAGTCACCTCATCTTCAGTGTTCGGTTCAGCTCCAGCAATAGCTTCAGCTCCGGTCCCGTATACCTCGGGATACTGCTCCTCAGCTAGACCTGGGGACATAATCCATTCCAGGTCCTCAGTGGACATAGCAAGGCACAAGATAAAATAAGCCAACTGAATAAGCAGTGCAATAAATAAATGAACAGCAGGGTAAACTAAGTAACCATCTATGTGATATGCAAATGAGAGCAACACTAGTACTCGGGCTGAGACCGCTACAATATATATATATCAATGATCTCAATCACAAAATCTAGAGAAAGAATATAAGCATGATATGATATAAACAAAGAAACAGAACCAAGAGAGCAAGACAATCCAAAATAATACAGTCCAAGTCTACAAATAGCTACAACATCACACAGCATCAAAAGAATAAGTACAGTCATCCAATATACAAACCACTGGAAACAACCCAGGAAACCCACCTAGCTAACTAGGGTGCTATCGGTGTCTCCTCGGCACACTCCTCCTCGATCACGGGGTCACAACAGTCGTCAACACCAGGCCCGTAGAACGTAGGGCAATAGTCCTCAGGATCCTCTGGAAAAAATATGCCCAGTCAGGACTGGAGCGAAGAACATAACTCTGAAAGCAACTCCAAATGCATGGTAAGGTGTATATGACGAGCAATAGAAAAGTAATCAAGATGCACAAGAAATAAATATATGCTGGAGCACAATAAGTAGCTGCAATGTAAACTGGAGAACGATACAAGTAGTGAAAAAGTAACTGCAGGTGAGAAACATGAATACTAGCTAAGTGCCTTGAGCACAAGTTCGTTATGTGATCGGCTTAGGTTGCACATGAAAAACACTAAGATAACTCCGTTATGCGTGAGTTGCATAACCGACATACACATGAATACTGTTTGGCTTTGATCACATAACCAACTCACTACTCCCCTCCCCCACTAATACCATTGGATCCAACCACAACACGCTACATACATGATAATAGCTCGCGCACACGAAGGCGAGAGCACAATAAGCACATGATAGCACATGAGAATCAATACCCGAAGCACATGATAAAATACACGTGATAGAGTACCCGCTGAACACGATAAGGGGGATAGCATCTCATGACGGGATCCACTAGTACCAGCTCGTGTAACAATGTGTCAGAATCAAGTATTACAGTTCTAGAACAAGTGATATAAACGCTATCATGAAATGGAAACTATCAGAGGTAGGTACTCGCCTGATGTCCTGAGCAACTGATGAGGATCGAGATCCGGACCGGTATCGCAGGGACCTAATGCGAAAAGCAGAATTAAATAGGGTTCTAAGCATTTAAACTGATATAAAATAATTAAAAACAGGCTTCTAGGTCTATTCTAGGTCGAACGGGTCAAACCGGTGAAAATTGGGTCAAAAAGTCAACCCGGGGTCCAAAAAGTCAACTCTAGGTCAAAACTAGGTCAAACGTTAACTTTTACGGTCAACGGGGACAATTATGGTCAAAGCTAGGTCAAACTAGGGTGCCCCTGAAATTCTAGGTCAAACCGAGCTCATTAAGCTACTAAACTCACAAACTTGCCTAATCGAGATACCGGGATACCCTCGGTATCCGATACCTCGCCCTAGGCCACGCACCCCGCCTAAATCCGCTAAAACCTATGCTAGCACGCGTAATTATATATATAAACATACAAAAATCATTCCAAGACATCTCCTAGGCTAATGCTCAAATATCCCGCTCGAAACTCAATACCTTGAATATCTCAAGGTATCGAGATACCTCGGTATCTCAAGGTATTGAGGTTTCGCTCTAAAACCCCTCTAGCTAGCTATCTAGCTACTAATTATGCACCTAGTTATTAATCTAGGCTAGGTAATATATATATCTATCATATTTATATATATCTAAGTAGGTATCTACCTATATACATATATATCCACACAAACATATACACGTATACCCATTACCTTACCTAATCATAACATATATATATATATAACTTATAGGTATATAGATATCTATATCCTAGATAGGTATATCTATGTATCTAGCTATCTACATATCTAAGTATCTATCTATCTAAATACCTAGCTATCTATCTATTAATCTAGCCATCTATCTATGTATTTATCTTATCTACCTAACTATCTATCTATTGATATATCTACTTAGCTATCTACTTATCTATATATCAATCTATCTCCTTATCTATTCCTCACCCTCTCCCTGCTATTCTAGCTGCTGCTGGGGCTTACCTGGGCTGCTACTGCTGCTCCATGCTACTGCTGATGCTGCTGCTCTTGCTGATGATGCTGCTGCTACTGCAGCCTTGCTGCTGCTGCTGCTGCTGCAGCTTCTTGCTGCTGCTGCTGCTGCAGCTCCCTGCTGCTACTGCCTTTGCTGCTGGCTTGCTGCCCCCCCCCCCCAAACCACAACACACACACACACACACCTACATATATATATATATATATATATATATATATATATATATATATATATATATATATATATATATATATATATATATATATATATATATATATCACTCTCTCTATATATATATATATACATATATATCTATATATATATCAACTAGATATCTATATATATTCACTCATCTACACACTCTAACACACACACTAACACACTCACACACTAATACACACACACACTCACAACACTAACAACACACACACACATAAATATATATACATAGCTACATATATATATATACACTTAATATATATATATATATATCTACACACACTCTCAACTATATATATATATATACATACACCCAAAATATATATATATATATACACACACACAAGCACACTTACACATATACATATATATATATATACACATAGACATATACACACACAAGCACATAGATATAAATACACACATATATATATAAATATATATACATAAACACACATACATATATATATAAATATATATATATAGATACCTATACACTAACACAACACAACACACAACAACACCCAAACCACACGCCCCACTCGCGCCCAACGACCCCGACACTCACCAATACCCTAAAATATATAAAATATAACTAGAAAACTCTAGCACACATTCTCCGATACTAACCCAACGCGCGCACAAGCCCAAAACGAGAAAACCAAGTCGAAATGGCCGTTCGGTCATTTCGACGAACACGTGGTGCGCGGCTCGGAAAACCTCCTGAAACGTACACCAAACAAACTCGAAATAGGCCCAAAATTTACCCACGCGCTCTACACAATGTCTAGATCCTAGAAAATGCGCTCCTGCGTCGATTCTAGGCCCATGGCGGAAACGCGCACGCACTTAGAATCTGCGATGACGAAAAGCCCCAATTTCGCCCGAAACGCCCGTTTCTCTGCGACACGACTTCCCGTGTCCAAACGGAGACACACACTCACCCTCTAGACACCCGACAATATCTACCTAGGTCCATCTAACCTAGGGCATCACCCAAAATTGGGCCAAATTCGGATTTCACCCGAATTCGACACAAAACCTAATGTCAAAGTCTCTAAACTCACCCAAACTAGTTCCAACTTCCTCCTACGGGTGGGGTTAGGGTCTAGGAGGGTTCTACAACACTAATTACACTACACAAAAATAATTAGGAAGGGAAAAGTTAGGTTTTACCTCTTGGAAGTTGGAATCCCAAGGCCAAAGTCTCACAACCCCTAGAAATCACCTCCCTCAAGCTCCAAGCCACCAAAACTAGCCTCCACACAAAGTCTAGGCTCCACACATCTAGGTTAGAGAAAATGTAAGGTTAGGGTTAGCTTAAGGAAGAAGGAATGAAAGAAGAAAGAAGAAAAATGGAAGAGAAACTTACTTTGAAGAAGAAGGAAGAAGAAGAAGAAGAATACAAAGGGAATGGGGGCTGCTGCTGTGTTTGGTCGGATGTGGGTAGGAAATAGGGCCGGCCATGCTAATAAAGGGGTTTCACTAAGTCCAAATGACCAAAATGCCCTCCCGAAACTCGGTTTTGGGTTTCGGGTTCCAAAAACACTCAAACTAACTCCAATTCTCTCCAACTAACCTCCTAAAAATAAAATAAATATTTCTAAGCCCCAAAATAATTCTCACAAGGGTGTGGGCTGGGTCGGACATGGGTCCACTAGGGTCTGACATGGGTCCAGGCTAGCCAAAACCCTAAAACAATCATTAAAAATAATACAAGCACTAAATAAATATAAATATAATTAATTAAATACAAACCACTATTTATCAAATAAAAAAAAATCCTATTTTCTAGAATTGGGTAGTGACAAGTCTACCCTCCTTAAAATAATTTTGTCCTCAAAATTAAAAGACGAAACTAGGACAGGAATGCAAAGAAAGAACCATACCTCAGGGCTCGAAGAGATAGGGGTATCGCTCGCGCATTTCATCCTCCCTCTCCCAGGTCGACTCCCCTGGAGAGTGATGCCTCCACGCGACGCGAACCAAAAGAATAGTCTGGTTCCTCAACACCTTCTCTCGCCGATCCAGAATCTCCACCGGCTGCTCTGGATAGCTAAGAGTAGGGCCCACTGCGATCTCCGAGTGATCCAATACGTGACTGGAATCCGCCACGTACCGTCTCAACTGCGACACGTGGAACACATCATGAACTCCCTCCAGCGTAGGCGGCAACTCAAGCCTATACGCCACGGCGTCGACCCTCTCGAGGATACGGAAGGGTCCGACGAAACGTGGGCTAAGCTTCCCGCCTCCACCGAAGCGAATAGTGCCCCGCGTCGGAGAAATCCTCAGGAACACCAGATCTCCAACCTAGTACAAACAAGGTCTCTGCACTTAGTCTAAAACAAGCAATCACAAACAAACACAAGAACAAAATCTAGATTCTAAGCTATACCTCAAACTCCAAAGGTCTCCGGTGGCTATCGGCCCAATGCCGCTGCCTGTCCTGCGCCACCCTAAGTCTATCTCTAATGAGCTTGACCTTCTCCGCCGCATCAACCACCATCTCCGGGCCAAGCAAAGCTCTCTCACCTATATCATCCCATGACAACGGAGTGCGACACCTCCGTCCATACAACGCCTCAAAAGGTGACATCTCGATACTGGCTTGGTAGCTGTTATTGTAAGCAAACTCTACCAAGTGCAAATGATCCTCCCAAGAGCCTCTAAAATCCAAAACACAAGTGCGAAGCATGTCCTCAAGTGTCTGAATGGTCCTCTCTGACTGACCATCTGTCTGCGGGTGATATGCAGTACTAAACTTGAGCTGGGTGCCCAAGCTAGCCTGCAGGCTCCTCCAGAAATATGAAGTGAAGCGACTGTCCCGATCTGATACTATGCTCACTGGAACTCCATGCAGTCTGACTATCTGGCGTACATACATCTCTGCTAGTCTCTCTGTAGACGTACCCACTTTGAATGGTAGAAAGTGGGCCGATTTGGTCAACCTGTCCACGATGACCCAAATCGTATCTTTCCTGCCTGGAGAACGGGGAAGTCCAGAAACAAAATTCATGGTCATATGCTCCCATTTCCACTCTGGAATGGGTAACGGCTGGAGTAATCCTCCTGGCCTCTGCCTCTCCGCCTTCACCTGCTGGCACACTAAGCATCGGGATACGAAGCGTGCTACCTCCCGCTTCATCCCGTACCACCATACGTGCTGTCTCAGATCTCTATACATCTTGTTGGCACCTGGATGCATAGAGTACTGGGATCGATGCGCCTCTTGGAGAACCTCCTCGCGCAACGACCCACTCGGCACACACAACCTGGTACCGTGCCGCAAAGAACCATCATCAGCAATAGTGAAGTCATCTGCTAAACCCATCTGAACCTGCTCCCTGATGCTCCTCAGGGACTCATCCTTAAACTGTGTAGCCCGGATCCGGTCTACCAACTCTGACTGAATCTGCAGTCCCCACATCTGCATCTCAACTCCAGGCACTATCACCTCAATGCCCAAGCTCTCTAGATCTGCCAGAAGATAACGATCTGTAGTCAGGCACATAGCTACCGGATACCTGCTCAATGCATCCGCAACTACGTTCGCCTTCCCTGGATGATACTGCAATGATATGTCGAAGTCTTTCATCAACTCCAACCATCTCCTCTGCCTCATGTTTAGCTCTTTTTGGGTAAACACATACTTCAAGCTCTTGTGGTCTGTGAAGATCTCCACACGCTCTCCGTATAAATAGTATTTCCACAACTTCAGAGCAAAGATGACCGCTGCCAACTCCAAATCATGGGTAGGGTAGTTCTTCTCATGAGGACGTAATTGCCTGAAAGCATAGGCAATCACCCTCCCATTCTGCTGCAACACACAACCCAGTCCCTTCCCCGATGCATCACTATAGATAGTGAATCCTCCAGAACCTGATGGCAACGTCAACACTGGAGCTATCGTCAACCTCCTCTTCAGCTCATCAAAGGCGATCTGGCACTCCTCTGACCAAACAAACTCTACGTCCTTCCGGGTCAGCCTGGACAACGGCTCTGCAATCCGGGAAAAATCCTGAACAAATCTCCTGTAGTAGCCTGCCAGTCCCAAGAAACTCCTGACCTCGGCTACTGAACTCAGAGCACTCCATGCCTCAACTGCCACGATCTTTCTCGGATCCACCGAGATACCCTCTCCAGTCACCACATGACCAAGGAATTCAACCTTGTCAAGGAAGAACTCACACTTCGAGAGCTTTCCATAAAGCTTCTCCCTCCTGAGAGTCTCCAGCACTATCCTCAGATGCTCCTCATGCTCCTCTGGGGTCTTCGAATACACCAAGATGTCATCTATAAACACCACCACAAACCTGTCCAGATGCTGATGGAACACCTTGTTCATCAGATTTATGAACACTGCCGGGGCATTAGTCAACCCAAACGGCATCACCAAGAACTCATACTGTCCATATCTGGTCCGAAAAGCTGTCTTCGGAATATCCTCCTTCCTGACCTTCACCTGGTGGTAGCCTGTCCTCAGATCAATCCTGGAAAACACCCTCGTTTCGTTCAACTGGTCAAATAGATCATCAATACGCGGCAGCGGATACTTGTTCTTGATTGTGAGGCTGTTCAGAGCCCTGTAGTCGATATACATCCGTATCGACCCATCCTTCTTCGGCACAAAAAGTACCGGAGTACCCCACGGAGAAGAACTAAATCTGATAAATCCCTTGTCCTGAAGCTCATCCACCTGCTTCTTTAACTCTACCAGCTCACTGTTGCTGACTCTATAGACGTGCTGGGATATCGGCTCCGCGCCTGGCACCAAGTCTATAGAGAACTCCACATCTCTGTCCGGAGGTAACCCTGGCAACTCCTCCGGAAAGACATCCATATACTCCTCTATCAGTGGATGTAGCGACCTCGGCTCTACCACCAGGGCTCCGCAGAAGACTCCCTCGGTCTGCTCCGCTGCTCCTCTGGCAAACTGAAACTCTGGCTCACCTGGCGGACTAAACAAAACTCTGCCTCCACGACAATCTATACTAGCACAATGCGTACTCAACCAATCCATCCCGAGTACAATATCGTAGCTCAAAAGTGGCATTACGAGTAGGCACACACTCAACTCCCGGCCTCCCAAGGTAACTCTCCGGTCTCTGCAGACATCACGGACTAGGATGATACTACCCCCGGTCGTGATCTTGCAGAGTCTAGCTAAAGGTTCAGCAACAAGATGGTGTCTAACAGCAAAAGATACAGACACAAAGCTATGGGAAGCACCGGAATCAAATAAAGCAAGTGCTGGAATAGAATCAAGAAGAACAGAATCTGAGATCACATCACCAACGGTGTAAGATACGATATCATCAAAGAAGGACAGTAATATTACAAAAGAAAACAATTTCAGAAAAATTAAGATAGCAAAAGGAAGTAGGAAGGGTCCTAGTTGTGATTGAGCACACTCTCTCTCAGCCTATATCCTATATCCTATAGCAGGTAAACTTAAACCTGGACCTGCATGGGCCACCACCAAAAACGTGTCACGACCCGCACCCGAAAATCGGGCATGAGCCGTGGGTACGTCCAGCCTACGCCGCAGAATCGACGGTAGAACGCTGTAAAGGTCCATTCTAGGTCAACCATATCTATCTATATCTCACTGAAAAATCCGGCATGACCTCTCCAAAAGGAGGGCAAAACCACGCAATATATATATATATAATCCTCTCCCAAAGGAGGCAACCACGCAATATATATATATATATATATATCAATGATCTCAATCACAAAATCTAGAGGAAGAATATAAGCACGATATGATATAAACAAAGAAACAGAACCAAGAGAGCAAGACAATCTAAAATAATACAGTCCAAGTCTACAAATAGCTACAATATCACACAGCATCAAAAGAATAAGTACAGTCATCCAAAATACAAACCACTGGAAACAACCCAAGAAAACCCACCTAGCTAACTAGGGTGCTATCGGCGTCTCCTCGGCGCACTCCTCCTCGATCACGGGGTCACAACAGTCGTCAACACCAGGCCCGTAGAACGTAGGGCAATAGTCCTCAGGATCCTCTGGAAAAAATATGCCCAGTCAGGACTGAAGCGAAGTACATAACTCTGAAAGCAACTCCAAATGCATGGTAAGGTGTATATGACGAGCAATAGAAAAGTAATCAAGATGCACAGGAAATAAATATATGCTGGAGCACAATAAGTAGCTGCAATATAAACTGGAGAACGATACAAGTAGTGAAAAAGTAACTGCAGGTGAGAAACATGAATACTAGCTAAGTGCCTTGAGCACAAGTTCGTTATGTGATCGGCTTAGGTTGCACATAAAAAATACTAAGATAACTCCGTTATGCGTGAGTTGCATAACCGACATACACATGAATACTGTTTGGCTTTGATCACATAACCAACTCACTACTCCCCTCCCCCACTAATACCATTGGATCCAACCACAACACGCTACGTACATGATAATAGCTCACGCACACGAAGGCGAGAGCACAATAAGCACATGATAGCACATGAGAATCAATACCCGAAGCACATGATAAAATACACGTGATAGAGTACCCGCTGAACACGGTAAGGGGGATAGCATCTCATGACGGGATCCACTAGTACCAGCTCATGTAACAATGTGTCAGAATCAAGTATTACAGTTCTAGAACAAGTGATATAAACGCTATCATGAAATAAAAACTATCAGAGGTAGGTACTCGCCTGATGTCCTGAGCAACTGATGAGGATCGAGATCCGGACCGGTGTCGCAGGGACCTAATGCGAAAAACAGAATTAAACAAGGTTCTAAGCATTTAAACTGATATAAAATAATTAAAAATAGGCTTCTAGGGCTATTCTAGGTCGAACGGGTCAAACCGGTGAAAATTGGGTCAAAAAGTCAACCCGGGGTCCAAAAAGTCAACTCTAGGTCAAAACTAGGTCAAACGTTGACTTTTACGGTCAACGGGGACAATTATGGTCAAAGCTAGGTCAAACTAGGGTGCCCCTGAAATTCTAGGTCAAACCGAGCTCATTAAGCTACTAAACTCACAAACTTGCCTAATCGAGATACCGGGATACCCTCGGTATCCGATACCTCGCCCTAGGCCACGCACCCCGCCTAAATCCGCTAAAACCTATGCTAGCACGCGTAATTATATATATATAAACATACAAAAATCATTCCAAGACATCTCCTAGGCTAATGCTCAAATACCCCGCTCGAAACTCAATACCTTGAATATCTCAAGGTATCGAGATACCTCGGTATCTCAAGGTATTGAGGTTTCGCTCTAAAACCCCTCTAGCTAGCTATCTAGCTACTAATTATGCACCTAGTTATTAATTAGGCTAGGTAATATATATATCTATCATATTTATATATATCTAAGTAGGTATCTACCTATATACATATATATCCACACAAACATATACACTTATACCCATTACCTTACCTAATCATAACATATATATATATATAACTTATAGGTATATAGATATCTATATCCTAGATAGGTATATCTATGTATCTAGCTATCTACCTATCTAAGTATCTATCTATCTAAATATCTAGCTATCTATCTATTAATCTAGCCATCTATCTATGTATTTATCTTATCTACCTAACTATCTATCTATTGATATATCTACTTAGCTATCTACTTATCTATATATCAATCTATCTCCTTATCTATTCCTCACCCTCTCCCTGCTATTCTAGCTGCTGCTGGGGCTTACCTGGGCTGCTACTGCTGCTCCATGCTACTGCTGATGCTGCTGCTCTTGCTGATGATGCTGCTGCTACTGCAGCCTTGCTGCTGCTGCTGCTGGCTTGCTGCCCCCCCCCCCCCCAAACCACAACACACACACACACCTACATATATATATATATATATATATATATATATATATATATATATATATATATATATATATATATATATATATATATATATATATATATATATATATATATACATATATATCTATATATATATCAACTAGATATCTATATATATTCACACTCATCTACACACTCTAACACACACACTAACACACTCACACACTAATACACACACACACTCACAACACTAACAACACACACACACATAAATATATATACATAGCTACATATATATATATATACACTTAATATATATATATATCTACACACACTCTCAACTATATATATATATATACATACACCCAAAATATATATATACATATACACACACACAAGCACACTTACACATATACATATATATATATATATATATACACATAGACATATACACACACAAGCACATAGATATAAATACACACATATATATATAAATATATATACATAAACACACATACATATATATATAAATATATATATATATATAGATACCTATACACTAACACAACACAACACACAACAACACCCAAACCACACGCCCCACTCGCGCCCAACGACCCCGACACTCACCAATACCCTAAAATATATAAAATATAACTCAAAAACTCTAGCACACACTCCCCGATACTAACCCAACGCGCGCACAAGTCCGAAACGAGGAAACCAAGTCGAAATGGCCGTTCGGTCATTTCGACGAACACGTGGTGCGCGGCTCGGAAAACCTCCTGAAACGCACACCAAACGAACTCGGAATCGGCCCAAAATTTACCCACGCGCTCTATACAATGTCTAGATCCTAGAAAATGTGCTCCCGCGTCGATTCTAGGCCCATGGCGGAAATGCGCACGCACTTAGAATCGACGACGACGAAAAGCCCCAATTTCGCCCGAAATGCCCGTTTCTCCGCGACACGACTTCCCGTGTCCAAACGGAGACACACACTCACCGTCTAGACACCCGACAATGTCTACCTAGGTCCATCTAACCTAGGACATCACCCAAAATTGGGCCAAATTTGGATTCCACCCGAATTCGACATAAAACCTAATATCAAAGTCTCTAAACTCACCCAAACTAGTTTCAACTTCCTCCTACGGGTAGGGTTAGGGTCTAGGTGTAACGCCCTGTTCGTCCCGTTCTCCCTATTCTGGGAGCGCGGCTAAGATATGCTTGGTACCGTTCGATCGGGACAGATTGAATCAAGATCCTTTCCTCGTTATGGATTGGCTTCTTCGGAATCAGGTCCCATAATCAATGGATCGTGCCTCAAGGAAGGACTCGGCGGCAGAGTAGAGAGAGGCCTTTCCGTTGTGTTGGTTTTCCTTGCCCGTTTTCGATTGCCGCTTGGTTGCGTACTTGTTGGTTTTAGGACTTGCGTTTTCTTGAACGGTTTCGATGGACTTCATTGCTTTCGTTCTTAGGATTTCGCATTTCGTATCGAGCCTTGGAGACCGAAGCAGGAGGTATTGATCATCCGTTGGTGCGTGCAGGTGATCGTGTAGACAACGCGCGAGCGGAGTCTTAGAGATCTCTACTTCTTCTTCCTAATCAACCAAACTTGTGAGTGGCTCTATTTCGATAAGCACCTTCTTTCCAAGGGCTCCGTTCATAATAAAATTGACTCAGTTGTGCATTCAATCAAACGATACCAATTAAGTAACAAGTTGGATAACAAGATAAGATAAGAAGTAGGCTTGGAACACCCATTGCTTGTCATATAAAATCTTGCATAAATTCATTGATGCATGCATGTTCGTTGGATGTTTAATGGGTTGGTATTTATTGATAGTTCAAGTGCTCTTCTATAAGTTCAAGGTGTTCTTCTATAAACTGCTGCATGTTATTTCATATAACTTGTTGGTTGATTGTGATAGTACAGTAAAGCAGTTTCGTACATGATGTTCTTTAAATTGCTAGTAAGTAAATCTATGAAGTTCAGTTCATAGAAATGGTCATGGGAATTCTTGTGCACAAGGGATCCAGGTTCCTGCAAGCGGTTACCGGGGCACCGGGCCGTTTCGACCCGGGCGGAATCTACTTTCTTAGTCGTGGGAGCGGGGAATTGTAGCGGGGCTAGCTACCCGCGCTGCAAGCGTCGCCGCCAGCCCAGACTAAACCCATGATGGCTCCTAAACAACAAAGAAAGATGTTGTGTATATTTAAACTGTGCAGACTAACTATGTCTTCGTGACAGGGAAGGCTATGGTAAGTTGTACAGGTGGTTCAGACGGTACAGGTAAAGTCACCGAACGGTGGCATGTGGAGTTATGTTATTTTGTTCTTGCATACTTGCTAAATGAAATCTGATCTAGGCAAGAATAGAAAGTCACATAAACACATAAATGTTGCATGTTCATTTAAAACGCATCTAAAGAGCTTGGTAAAGTTGAGCAGCTAGCCTTCACCAGTACTTTTCGAAGTACTGACCCTCGTTGTAGCAGGTTCCCCGGCGCAAGGCAACGCGGCGAGGAACTGAAGTTCTCTCCGGACTTTTGGGATCCTTGGCGGTTCGTGGCCAAGACTTTTGGAGGCTCAAGCTAGGAGCCTTCCCCTCTCTCTCCGTTGCGGAAATAACGCTAAGGCGATGGTGCTTACCCCCACCCAAGGTGTTTTGTGTTTTGAAACTATGTAAAGGGATATAATGTATGGATCGGCTATCTCATTTTGCGTCCAAGTTTGTAAGCCCGTGGGATATTTTATACTTTTGAGTCAAGCAATGTAAAAAGATGTTCATTATAAATAAAAGAAAAACTTTTCTATGCCTCAACCTTGTGTTATCTTATTTGTCTACTCTGTTGCATTGATCTAAAGAATATCCTTATGCCTAAGGCCTTGTGCACGCGCGCCCTACGCGTGCACGGCATCGCGCCCCTGGAACGATTATCGATTAGGCGAAATCGGGGCGTGACACTAGGAGGGTTCTACAATACTAATTACACTACACAAAAATAATTAGGAAAGGAAAAGTTAGGTTTTACCTCTTGGGAGTTGGAATCCCAAGGCCAAAGTCTCACAACCCCTAGAAATCACCTCCCTCAAGCTCCAAGCCACCAAAACTAGCCTCCACACAAAGTCTAGGCTCCACACATCTAGGTTAGAGAAAATGTAAGGTTAGGGTTAGCTTAAGGAAGAAGGAATGAAAGAAGAAAGAAGAAAAATGGAAGAGGAACTTACTTTGAAGAAGAAGAAGGAAGAAGTGGAGAAGAAGAAGAAGTGAAGAAGAAGAAGAATACAAAGGGAATGGGGGCTGCTGCTGTGTTTGGTCGGATGTGGGTAGGAAATAGGGCCGGCCATGCTAATAAAGGGGTTCCACTAAGTCCAAATGACCAAAATGCCCTCCCGAAACTCGATTTTTGGTTTCGGGTTCCAAAAACACTCAAACTAACTCCAATTCTCTCCAACTAACCTCCTAAAAATAAAATAAATATTTCTAAGTCCCAAAATAATTCTCACAAGGGTGTGGACTGGGTCGAACATGGGTCCACTAGGGTCTGACATGGGTCCAGGCTAGCCAAAACCCTAAAACAATCATTAAAAATAATACAAGCACTAAATAAATATAAATATAATTAATTAAATACAAACCACTATTTATCAAATAAAAAAAATACCCTATTTTCTAGAATTGGGTAGTGACGGGGTACTTGATAGGTCAAGTACAAAGTAAGGGGATCGTAAATCCATATCTAAATGACGAACCCAACACCGCGTACGGTGTCGGCACCCGACTATGATCGGACACTAGGTACGTCATACGTTTCCTAGGTTAAGAAGTTTAAATCAGTTTATATGAATTTGCACAAGAAATCCAGCAAAGTATTTTTACAAAAAATATGAAAATAATGACTGCAAGTTTGGCAAGGTGCACTTGCCTGGTGTTTGGATTCCACTTAGGTCCTGGTTTCGGAATTTCCAGAGATGTCTCCGAAAGCTGAAATAAATAGTACCATCATGCTCAGAAGGTGTCAAACAGCTAGGATCGCCTGTCCTTGGGTCCAATTTGGAGACAAGGGCAAAAACGATAATTTCGGCCCAAAACGGGGTCCACCTGTGGGCCCGCTTTGCACCGAAAATGTGTCAGGGTCAACGGTCTCCAAATTCACCAAACTTAGTGTCAACAGGTCAGGAACGCTGATACAAACCCAACGGAACTTTCAGATTTGAATTCCGATGAGCCGATCACAAAATCGCCCGTCGAGCGGGGCCTGTGGGGCCCACGACACGCGATTTCGTCAACGTTCTCAGAATCGGACCAAACTTGACCCACAGGACCAGCGTATCGCTATGAGTCCGATGGCGCAAGTTTCGTCTCGATCCGACGTGTGTGCACGAAGTTAGGGTAAAATGCAGAAAAGGCGGATACGGGGCGATGTCCGCGGATACGCGTTGATTTCGGTGTGCACGCACACCCGAATCAGCTTCCGCAAAATCCCACACGTCCGTATCGACGGGGCGCACGTATCTGTGAAGACCACACGCGACCAAGTCATCCCGTTTGGCGGGGCGCACTCATTTCCGGGGTGAAACAGGGTCTGATTTTTCCTGTTTTTGGATCGCGGTGTGCGATCACCACAGGACGCGATGCCCCGAGCGGTTTGTCCGGACACCGAGAGGGTCATACAGGCTTCGTGTAGCAATTTACAGAATCGAAATCAGAGGTCCGAGGTGTGAGATACAAGTACCTGAATGAGGCTTCACGAAACGGGATTTTCGTGTCCGAGTGTCCTGTGTCGACGAGTCCAGATTAGAGCACCGATCCTCTGTGTCGTGTCCGCGCTCACCGGAGTCTACGTTGGACGGGGTGGCGTTGCCGGAGGCGGCCGGGTACTCGGGGAGGCAGGGCGCCGCCGAGGAGGAAGCACGGCGACCGGGCGGCGAAGTCCGGGGGCTGCGGGTGGAAATGGGGCCGTGCTCGGCCGCTGGTGGGAGGAGAAGGAGTCGCTGGGGTCTGTGAGCGCGGGGTGTCTCACGGCGGGAGGAGGCCGGCTCGGGCGCTGGCTGGGGCGGCTCTTGGCGGAGGGCAGCGGGGCTAGGGGAGGGGATGGCCGGAGCTAGGAGAGGTGAGGGAGGAGGAGGACCGGAGGGTAGGGGGTTTTATAGGCTGGGGCTGGGGTGGCTCGGGGGAGAGTCGTGGCGGAAGAGGCGGGCCGCGGGGAGGTCGTGGGGGCTCTCGCGGAGGGGAGGCGCGGTCGTGGCGGCGCGTTTTCCGGCGGCGGAGCGTGGGACGCGGGCACAGGCGACGTGGGGGGGAGGGGATGATGAAACGGGTCGGGTCGGGCGCGGATCCGGACTGGGCGGACCCGCCCGACCCGCTAGGGGTGTAAGGGCTGGGCTGGGCTGGGTTCTTAACGGGCTCGGCCCACTGGGCCGGGCCGGCCCAAAGCTAAAAATAAATAATAATAATAAATAACAGAATTTTAATAATAAAAATATTTAATTAATTAATAATTAGAAAAATAGTTTTTAGGCTTTTAAAAATAGGTCTGAGGTCCAATAAAATTTCAGAAAATTACCCTAAGTCCGGTTTTCTATTTTACATCATAAAATCATATTTTCATTTCATTTTAATGTTATTTATTGGCAATTAAAAATTACAACTCACTACAGGGCCTATGTAAATTCCTGAAAAAAAATTGCATATTAATTCCAGAAATTGATTTTAAAAATCTCTGAAAATTTTAGGGTGTTTACAATCTACCCCCCTTAAGAGGATTGCGTCCTCGCAATCGAAGGGTAAACTATAAAGGCAAGATTTACAGAATTAAAGAATGCTTAGGTTCTACCTGATTCTGCAAATAGGTGTGGATAACGCTGCCGCATAACATCTTCTCGCTCCCAAGTCGATTCGCCAGGAGAGTGCTGCTTCCAAGCTACTCGAACCAGCCTGATTGTCTGCCCTCGCAGTGTCTTCTCGCTGGTGTCGAGTATACCCACTGGCTGTTCTTCGTATCTCAGGCTAGGTCCCACCGAAATCTCAGAATGATCAACTATATGGCTTGGGTCCGTCACATACCTCCTCAGTTATGAGACGTGGAATACGTCATGCACTCCCTCTAAGGACGGAGGTAATGCAAGACGGTAAGCCACCTCACCGATGCGCTCCAAGATATCAAATGGCCCAATGTACCTTGGGCTTAACTTGCCTCTGCTGCCGAATCTGATAGTACCTCTAGTGGGCGAGATCCTCAAAAATACATGCTCTCCTTCCTTGAACTCCAGGGGTCGTCGGTGTGCATCGGCCCAATGCTTCTGTCTATCCTGGGCTGCACGGAGATGGTTCTGAATCTGTTTTACTTTCTCCACTGTCTCTGTTACCAGCTCTGGACCTAGTAATTGACGTTCGCCAACGTCGCTCCAGCATACAGGCGATCTGCACTTTCTTCCGTACAACGCCTCAAAAGGTGCCATCTGAATGCTTGCCTGATAGCTGTTGTTGTAGGAGAACTCCACTAGATGCAGATGATCTTCCCAAGATCCTCCGAAGTCCAGTATACATGATCGTAGCATATCCTCCAGGATCTGAATTGTGCGCTCTGATTGGCCATCTATCTGAGGATGATAGGCAGTACTGAACTTGAGCCTGGTGCCGAGACTCTCTTGCATGCTTCGCCAGAAGTGAGATGTAAATCTCGAGTCTCGATCTGATACAATACTAACCGGCACTCCATGTAATTTTACGATCTGACGCATATACATGTCGGCTAGTACTTCCGTGGATTGTCCAACTCTGAACGGCAAGAAGTGAGCCGACTTAGTGAGCCGATCCACGATGACCCATACTGCATCCTAACCACTAGGGCTTCTTGGAAATCCAGTGACGAAGTCTATGGTAATATGCTCCCACTTCCATTCAGGGATGGGAAGCGGCTGCAACATACCTGCAGTCCTTTGGTGCTCGGCCTTCACCTGCTGGCAGACTAAGCATTTTGCCACAAATCGAGCAATCTCCCTTTTTATTCCATGCCACCAGTAATATTGTCTTAGGTTCCGGTATATCTTGGTTCCTCCTGGATGAACCGAGTATATGGAGCTATGGGCTTCTGTCATCAATTCCTGCCTTAATTCTCTATTTGGAACACATAGGCGATTTTCGCACCTTAATGTTCCGTCCTCGTGGATGCGAAGTCCCGTCTGCAGGCCTGCTTCTATTCTCTCTTTCAGCCTTCGGAATCTGGCATCATTAGGCAAAGCTTCCTTGATTCTCTCCACCAGCGATGACTTCACTTCGAGGTTAGCCAGCAAACCATTTTGTCCAGGTAGAACAACCTCTATCTGAAGATCTTGCAAGTCTTGTAATAGTTGAGGCTGCTCCGTTAAGAAATAAGCCGAGGGTTTTCTGCTAAGGGCGTCGGCTACAACATTTGCTTTCCCCGGATGGTACTGCAGATCGATGTCAAAGTCCACCATCAACTCAAGCCAACGCCTTTGCCTCATATTGAGCTCCTTCTGTGTATAAACATACTTCAAGCTCTTATGATCAGTGAATATCTCGACCTTCTCTCCATACAGATAATGCCTCCAGATCTTCAATGCAAAATCACTGCAGCTAGCTCCAGGTCGTGTGTTGGGTAGTTCTTCTCGTGGACCTTCAGCTGCCTCGATGCATAAGCGATAACCTTGCCATGTTGCATCAAAACACAACCTAGTCCACTACCGGACGCATCACTGTATACAACAAAACCTCCTGACCCTGAGGGAAGAGTCAAGACTAGTGCTGTTGTTAGACGCCTCTTCAATTCTTCGAAGGCATTCTGGCATTCTTCCGTCCATATGAACTCCTGATCCTTCCGTGTCAGCTTAGTCATCGGCTGTGCGATCCTTGAAAAATTTTCTACGAACCGCCGGTAATACCCAGCAAGTCCAAGAAAACTTCTCACTTCTGCAACAGAGGTAGGGGTAGGCCAGGTCTCTATAGCAGTGACCTTTTCTGGGTCCACAGACAGTCCTTCACCCGAGATAATATGTCCTAAGAATGGCACCCTGTCCATACAGAACTCACATTTGCTGAGTTTGGCATATAGCTTCTCCCTTCTCAAAGTTTCTAGCACAATCCAGAGGTGTTCCTCGTGCTCTTCGTGGTTCTTGGAGTAGACTAGGATATCATCAATGAATACCACCACGAACTTATCCAAGTACTGATGGAAGACCCCGTTCATCAAACTCATAAATACGGCGGGTGCGTTGGTTAAACCAAACGGCATAACTAGGAACTCATAATGTCCATACTTAGTTCTGAAGGCCGTCTTTGGGATATCTTCCTTCTTCACCCTAATCTGGTGATAACCGGATCTAAGGTCAATCTTTGAGAATACCTTAGCACCACTCAATTGGTCAAACAAATCATCAATACGTGGTAATGGGTACCGGTTCTTAATAGTTACAGCATTAAGGGCTCTGTAATCAATGTACAGTCGTACAGATCCGTCCTTCTTGGGTACAAAAAGTATAGGTGCTCCCCATGGTGAAATACTGGGCCGGATAAATCCTTTCTCCAGAAGGTCGTCAACTTGTGTTTTCAGCTCCACTAACTCCTTAGATGCTAGCCGATATACCGATGAAGTGATAGGTTCGGCTCCTAGAGTTAGGTCTATTGTGAATTCTATCTCCCGATCAGGTGGTAAACCTGGAAGATCGTCGGGAAACACATCCACAAATTCCGTTATGACTCTTGGGTAACTTGAATCTTCTTCTACAGTCAATACCCTAAGAGTTGGCTGGACCCCTTGTTCTACAGCTCCTCGTAGAAATTCAAACTCAGGAAGGCTAGGGGGTCTAAATATCACTTTTCCAAGCCGGCAATCCAGTGTCGCATGGTACTGACTTAACCAGTCCATACCAAGTACAACATCGTAATCAGGCATAGAAAAGATCAGGAATTGGGCTCGCATCTCTCGGCCACAGACTACTACCGAACATGATCTACAAGTATCACTAACCGGGATAATTCCACCTCCCGTTAGAATTTTTTTCATCTTCGAGAGAGGTGCGGTAGCTATTCTATGGGTGGCTACGAAGCTAGCAGCAATAAATGAATACGAAGCACCAGAATCAAATAATGCTACAGCAGGAATTGAAGCTACTAATATGGTACCTGCTATCACTTCGCCTGCAGTAGCTTCCTCAGTGACTGCTAGTGCATATGCCTGACCTCGTCCCTGAGCGGGACCCCTTTGCTGACGAGCTTGTTGGAACAATGCTGCCTGAGGTGGTAGAGGTGGCCTGGCTCCTCCAGGCCCTGTTTGAGTTGCACCCCCAGCTGGAAGAGCTGCAGGTGGAGCTGGTCGATTCGGAACTCCCTTTCGACGTTTCGAGCAGTCCTTTGAGAAGTGTTGTCCAGATCCGCAAACCAGGCAGAGTCCCAGCTTGCGTCGACATTCCTTTTCAATATATCCTACCTTGCTGCAGTAATGGCAAGTAGGCAGGTTCTTAGTTGCTGCTCTTGGAGGTGGGCTCTTCTGGGGCCGTTTAGCAGATTTCCCTGGTGATGATTTGGACGGTGCTGAGGAGAAGGGACGTTTCAGGCTTGATTCCCTCCGAGTAACGCGCTCCAGCCGACGTGCTGCAGCTAGGACGTCGGTGTAAGAGGTGGGTGCAACCGATCCGATTAACTTCTGAAGCTCGAACCTGAGCCCATCAAAGAACTTCTCCGCCTTCTCCTCTTCGGTAGGAATTAGCGAAGGGGCGAAGCGGCTCAGGCGAATGAATTCGGCGTTATATTCCTCCACCGTCATGTTGCCCTGGATCAGGCGGTTGAATCTGTCTCGGAGTTCTGACCGAGCCACAGCAGAGATGTACATTTCCTGGAAGAGCCTGGAGAACTCCTCCCAGGTAACCTGATTATGTCCGAGCCTTCTTTCTTCGGACAACCACCAATAATGCGCGTTGTCCGTCAGTTGCATCCTGACGGCAGTCATCCATTTGTCCCTTGGTAGTTCGGCGGCCCCCAACTGATGCTGTGTGTTTGTAAGCCATTCATGCACTTCAGTTGGTCCTTCCTTGCCCGAGAAGGTACGGGGCTTGAGTTGACGGAAATCCGTGATAGATCCCGTCGCTGGCCGCCTATTTGGTGGATTTGCATGTTCCAATGCTGCGACTAGGCTGTTCCTTAGGTTCTCGGTCTCTCGGCGTTGGGTCTCCTGTTGGATCTGTTGTTGTACCTGCATCATGGCGTAGAACATCTGGAACATTTGCTGGCCGTCCATTGCCTGTCCTGGGGGAAAGACAGGCATCGCAGGAGGGAACTGGGGAGGAGGCGGAATGTCATCACGCCTGAACCTGGAACTTGGCTGGCCAGTTTGATTGCTCTGAGAGGATTATCCTCTGGTATCTGGCGTCGTTCCAGCTTCGCAGGTAAACCCTGCTTCAGTCGGTGTACCCAAGGGGGTCTCGTCACCACTTCTGGGATCCATAACTCTGTACCAAAAGGAAACAATGAGAACGCACAGAGGAATCAAAACAGGATGCAATTCAAGCAATTAAATTGAATTCGACATAGAGTTCAAAAACGATTCAATCAATGGATGAGATCCTATAAATTATCTTATCTTATTGCAGGCCTGTTCGGTCCCTAAGTTGAAACCGAACAATTTAGTTAAGACCTGCATGGGCCACCACAAAAACTATGTCACGCCCCAGTCCCAAAATACCGAGGGACTAGAGATACGTGGCAATGGCCAGCAGCACGCACCGATGGATATCCCAATTTAATGGAATCATCAGGGCGTGCTTAAGCTGTAAATAAGGTCTACTACATCACGTTACACTAATCTCATCCATAAAGATAAAGAAATAAACTGCATAATCAAATAGAAATAAGTAGCAACAACATCACAGCAAGTCAGTCGGAGGAACAATCCGACTATAGTCTGAATAAGCTGGCTCTATAGCCCAAGAACAAAAGATATAAACATGAAATAAATAAATGAGTACTGGGACAGGCACTCAGGAGAAGTCCTCGGCAGTCACCTCATCTTCAGTGTTCGGTTCAGCTCCAGCAATAGCTTCAGCTCCGGTCCCGTATACCTCGGGATACTGCTCCTCAGCTAGACCTGGGGACATAATCCATTCCAGGTCCTCAGTGGACATAGCAAGGCACAAGATAAAACAAGCCAACTGAATAAGCAGTGCAATAAATAAATGAACAGCAGGGTAAACTAAGTAACCATCTATGTGATATGCAAATGAGAGCAACACTAGTACTCAGGCTGAGACCGCTACAAGCTCTGTGTCGGGGAGCCGGTAGCAGTAATAACACGTAAAGGGTCTAGCTCTGCTGGAGAGTCTACAACCTCACAATAATGATAGATATATATATAGAACAACCTGTAGCCTGTGTGTCTCTTCCCACCCAATGTAATCACGCAAGCCATGACCATAATGTCTCATGTCCATGTCAGCGGAATTATAACTAATGCAACAAGTCATACTGTCTATAATAAATGTCTCTATCAAGTCCTGTATCCTATACAGAATCACCACGAATATCTCAGGAGGATTTTGTCCATGATAGTGTCAAGTGTCCTGGGTTGTAGGGTACTTGATAGATCAAGTACAAAGTAAGGGGATCGTAAATCCATCTCTAAATGACGAACCCAACACCGCGTACGGTGTCGGCACCCGACTATGATCGGACACAAGGTACGTCATACGTTCCCTAGGTTAAGCAGTTTAAATTAGTTTATATGAATTTGCACAAGAAATCCAGCAGAGTATTTTTACAGAAAATATGAAAATAATGACTGCAAGTTTGGCAAGATGCACTTGCTTGGTGTTTGGATTCCACTTAGGTCCTGGTTTCGAAATTTTTAGAGATATCTCCGAAAGCTGAAATAAATAGTACCATCACACTCAGAAGGTGTCAAACAGCTAGGATCGCCTGTCCTTGGGTCCAATTTGGAGACAAGGGCAAAAACGGCAATTTCGGCCCAAAACGGGGTCCACCGGTGGGCCCGCTTTGCACCAAAAAATGTGTCAGGGTCAACGGTCTCCAAATTCACCAAACTTAGTGTCAACAGGTCAGGAACGCTGATACGAACCCAACGGAACTTTCAGATTTGAATTCCGATGAGCCGATCACAAAATTGCCCGTCGAGCGGGGCCTGTAGGGCCCACGACACGCGATTTCGTCAACGTTCTCAAAATTGGACCAAACTTGACCCACAGGACCAGTGTATCGCTACGAGTCCAATGGCGCAAGTTTCGTCTCGATCCGACATGTGTGCACGAAGTTAAGGTAAAATATAGAAAAGGCGGATACGGGGCGATGTCCGCGGATACGCGTTGATTCCGGTGTGCACGCACACCCGAATCAGCTTCCGCAAAATCCCACACGTCCATATCGACGGGGCGCACGTATCTGTGAAGACCGCACGCGACCAAGTCGTCCTGTTTGGCGGAGCGCACTCAGTTCCGGGGTGAAACAGGGTCTGGTTTTTCCTGTTTTTGGATCGCGGTGTGCGATCACCACAGGACGCGATGCCCCGAGCGGTTTGTCCGGGCACCGAGAGGGTCATACAGGCTTCGTGTAGCAATTTACAGAATCGAAATCAGAGGTCCAAGGTGTGAGATACAAGTACCTGAATGAGGCTTCACGAAATAGGGTTTTCGTGTCCGAGTGTCCTGTGTCGACGAGTCCAGATTAGAGCACCGATCCTCTGTGTCGTGTCCGCGCTCACCGGAGTCTACGCTGGACGGGGTGGCGTTGCCGGAGGCGGCCGGGTACTCGGGGAGGCAGGGTGCCGCCGAGGAGGAGGCACGGCGGCCGGGCGGCGAAGTCCGGGGGCTGCGGGTGGAAATGGGGCCGTGCTCGACCGCTGGTGGGAGGAGGAGGAGTCGCTGGGGTCTGTGAGCGCGGGGTGTCTCACGGCGGGAGGAGGCCGGCTCGGGCGCTGGCTGGGGCGGCTCTTGGCTGAGGGCAGCGGGGCTAGGGGAGGGGATGGCCGGAGCTAGGAGAGGTGAGGGAGGAGGAGGACCGGAGGGTAGGGGGTTTTATAGGTTGGGGCTGGGGTGGCTCGGGGGAGGGTCGTGGCGGAAAAGGCGGGCCGCGGGGAGGTCATGGGGGCTCTCGCGGAGGGGAGGCGCGGTCGTGGCGGCGCGTTTTTCGGCGGCGGAGCGTGGGATGCGGGCACAGGCGACGTGGGGGGGGGAGGGGATGATGAAATGGGTCGGGTCGGGTCGGGCGCGGATCCGGACTGGGCGGACCCGTCCGACCCGCTAGGGGTGTGAGGGCTGGACTGGGCTGGGTTCTTAACGGGCTCGGCCCACTAGGCCGGGCCGGCCCAAAGCTAAAAATAAATAATAATAATAATAAATAACAGAATTTTAATAATAAAAACATTTAATTAATTAATAATTAGAAAAATAGTTTTTAGGCTTTTAAAAATAGGTCTGAGGTCCAATAAAATCCCAGAAAATTACCCTAAGTCCGGTTTTCTATTTTACACCATAAAATCATATTTTCATTTCATTTTAATGATATTTATTAACAATTAAAAATTATAACTCATTACAGGGCCTATGTAAATTCCTAAAAAAAATTGCATATTAATTCCAGAAATTGATTTTAAAAATCTCTGAAAATTTTAGGGTGTTTACAATACCACTTATGGATTGATTTTCATATTACAGCGTACGTGTGGATTTGGTTTCCATATATTGGAGTTGCCATATCCATGCGGCTGGCATGCTTACGTGTCCTAGTCCTACGTATTTTTGGGACTGGGGCGTGACAAACTTCTATTCGAGCGATATTATATTCAAGTTCGATTTTGTTTGTTTAAATTCGAAATCGCTCGTACGATTCTTCAAGTTTCCAATAAGTTTTCTTAACCAAGATATAAATTTCCATTTTCGTGAATCCTAATTCGATATAAGCCTTATCGTGTATTCGAGGTATTCTTCAATTGTTCGATCAAACTATCGCACGAGACCTATGATTTGTTTGGACATTTCTAAATGATCCGTACACCACTCGAAATTGAGTCATCCAATCAAATCCTTAATCGATTTGTATCTTCCAACACTAAATACTGTTTAAACTATTTTCCAAAATCCAAGCACAATTCTCTATGTTCGCATAAGCGATAAATACGAGAATATTTCAATCAGTTGGCATTCTAAGTCTGACTTGTCTTATTCCTGAACGATATTCCATTCTCGTTGCAACTATATTGCACCACAGGGTCTTGGCGCGCTATACTCTACACAACTTAGCCGAAAGACTGTGTGCGAAGCTAACCATTCGGACAATATTCGATTTTGCACTAACCGGTTGGGCAGACATGTATAGGCATTTTGGGTTTGCACATAACGCGCAAGTTCTAGCACGAGTCTATTCCCAAAGGATCTAGCATAGGTTGGCACAAGGGCCTTAGCATCACAATTTTGTACAAGCAATCATATCTTTCAAATGCACTTTTGAAAGTATTTAGACTCATTGTTGGAATATTTCGTTTGGGACATTGAGAGAGAGTGTGCACATAACCCACGAACGAGCTTTCGAAACTGAAAAAATCGAAACGAAGTCCAAAGGCGTATAGCCAAGCTCTGATACCAATCTGTCATGCCCCGTGTAAAATCCATATTCCTAGAAACCATATATGTCCTTTTAATTATTAATTATTAATTTAATGGTAGTAATTAGTGGCTAATTAGGAGAAATATATTTTTATTAATTTTTATTTTAGGTGTTGGTGCACTTAGAGGATTTATGGGGCCATTAGAAAATTTTTCGAATTTATTTCATGTAGGAGACCCCTTGAGCAGTTGCTAGCTTAATAGTGTGCATTAATATAATCTAGAATTTTTCTATGAGTATATATATATATATATATATATATATATATATATATATATATATATATATATATATATATATATATATATATAAAGAATAATAAAAAGATTAGAAAAAGAAAAGAAAAGAAAAGAAAAAAAACCATTAATAACCATATACTATACTACCAATCACTCACCCCTTTGTAATCACAAATAGGCAGCAAGCCTTGTGAGCAGCCGCTGGCCCTTGCCATCAAACCACCCACCCGCCCGCCAAGTAGCAAAGTGAGCCAACCCATTGAAAAAAAAATCCAAGACCCCTTAGCCCGCGTATTAACCCCCCCTTCTTCTCTTTCATATATATATATATATATATATATATATATATATATATATATATATATATATATATATATATATTATATTTCAATAAAATCCTAAACTTAGATCATCCAAACCCTTCCTCTTCCCATCTAGACCTAGAGAGCGCCGCCACCGCAGCCGGAGAACCCCGTCAGGCCGTCCAAACCAATCCCGACAACCGCGACCCCGCGCACCCCGCGCACTGCAGAATTTTTCAGCGAGGTACCTGTGTTCTAGAGTTATTTTCTGTCGACTCGCTCAACCAAACGCCATACCTTCTTCACCGGTACGCTCACCCCTTAACCCTCTTCCATATCTGTATGATAGTAGACCTCGAACAACGCGTAACCATAGGTGAAAACAGTGCCAAAGTTGGCGGAAATAGACCAAATTCTGGGATCGCAGAAAACTGCGAGAATCACCCATGTTTTCGAGTTCGTATCTCCCACCACAGAGATCCAAATTCGATGATTCTTTTTGGTGTGCGTAGACCATTTGACCTAGTTTAATTTCTGTTAAATAACCCTAGATTATTAACTGCTGTAGACAGAATTAAATTCGTTGAAAAACCCCGCGAACACACTTTTCCAGATTTCCAAAAGTTGTGAAACAAAGCGCGTCCCGCCAAACGGGACCGCCCCGTCGTATACCAAGTGTACCGGACCGGTGCGCGTAGCGTAACCGGACAAGTGAGAGTTCCCGAAAACTGATTCGGACGCGTGTGCGCGTCAGAATCAGCCCGTATCCGCGGACAAACCCAGTGTCATAACTTTTGCGAAAGTCGCGCGCATTTTGTGCACACTCGTCAGATTGCGACGAAACTTACGCCACTGGACTCGTGGTAACGCGCTGGTCCGGTGACCCAATTTTCACGCAATTCTGAGACAGTTGACCAAGTCACCAATTGGCGGGTCCCATGGTTGACTTTTTTGGCAAAATTATGTTCGGCCCATCGGAATCCATATTTGGACATACCGTTGGGTTCGTATTGATATTTAGAGTTTTTTTGACCTATAACTTGTCCCATTTAGAGACTGTTACCCTTGGTACATTTTTCGGTGTAAAGTAGGCCACACGTGGACCCCACTTTGATCCAAAATTACCGTTTTGCCCATGTGTCCAAATTGGACGAAAGGGAAGTACTTTTTAGCTATTTTGCTCATTCTGGGAATGTTGGTGATATCTATTTCAGTATTCGGAGATATTTGTTCTGAGGCCATAGCTTCTGGTCCTGTGTGTTGGACATCTGGACGTTATATTTTACAGCTTCTTGCCAGGCAAGTATATCTTGCCATTGTACTATTATTTATATTCCATATGTTGCATGCATCTTTATTTTCTGTCTTTAGTTTATATATTTTAACTGTAATATAAAATACGCACGACGGTATCGTCGCGATATATTTTTATTTATGTATTTGCATTGACCTTGTTTATGAGACTACCCCATTATCATGTAGCATCATTAGGTTCATTGGCCGTGACACAGTTGTTACATGAGTGTGAGTCTCATATAGATCACGGACTGCGTGACAGGTCTGGCCTCCTGTACGTATGGACCGTACGGTAGGGATAACTGCTAATAGAAACTTTGTATGCTAGAAAACTTAGCAGTTATTGGAGGTCCACGGACATAGCTATTATAGTACGGTGGTCCCATCCTTGTCCTTGTTTGATTGTAGGATTTGGCTAGGGTACTAAGAATAGGCTATGAACCAAATTGTGTCATGGATGTGACATGCTTAGAGCATGGGGTGGGGAGAACAACAAGTACCGCATTTGAGCTCCTTTGCACTTTTTCTCCTGTGCGTCCGGATTCTCCACCGGAGATACGGGTGGTGATGACCACTATATATTATGTATTATCATGCGGGCCTCCGTCGTTCATAAGACGATGTACCTTTTAGGCCCCTGGATCTCCAATAGAGAACCATGCCAAATTTCAGTTTTCAGCCAGATAGCTCACTTGTGGGAAAAGTTGTTCTTAACTACATTCACTTAGACGGTTAGTCGACCCCATTGGATATTTATTTCAGTACTTTATTGGCATGCTTTTATGTATCTTGTTATGTCCCTCTGAGGACCTGGCCCTTCCAGGAGTATCTGCTCTTGAGTATTCGCAGGAGCGCAGATTCGAATGGCTACATATGTTCGAGGATGTCTTCTCTTCAAGCCCGTGTTCGTTAGCTGGTATTCTTATATTGTGTTTATTGTGTTGTACTTTCCATTCGAGTTGGTAGTGGATTTGTTTCCATCCAACTATCATCTTTAGATACTTTGTATTGAGATCTAGTTTCATAGATACTGGTTATTTATTTATATTTGATTTTCTGTGGATGAGATTTAGATTATACCCTGTGACTTGTGACATATGTTATACCACTTGTGGATTTGATATTCATATTACAGCGTACGTATGGGTTTGGTTTCCATATATTGGAGTTGCCATATCCATGCGGCTGGCATGCTTATGTGTCCTAGTCCTACGTATTTTTGGGACTGGGGCATGACACCCCGATCTCCCGCAGGCTAATCGGCCATCCCCGCTAGGCGAGAATTACCGCACCAGCGCTCCCGCAGGACGATCGCTTCGGCCCATCTGGGCGTGATACCGTACGAG